>VWYE01003864.1:152953-274679 GCA_013398995.1 Alaudala cheleensis
AGGGGAAAGGGGAAAGTGAGGCCTGTGGAACCATCAACTGATCAAGGAAATAAACAAGGAATGCTTATCCACTCTTGCAATGTATGGCTGGGGTGCACAATGACTTTATGTAGCATCATGTTTAACATGAACTTTTCGTGCAATGCATGGTTAGAGGGGAACAGTTCCTGGCACAGAATATTGCGGGGTTGGAAAAAAAGGGAATCTGCTCTGGTAAGGATTATAGTGGGTAGGTTTATTAAGGACAGCTGCATACAACACTTCTGCTGAGGTAATCATTCACCTGCTGTTGGGTGAGGTTTATTCAAGTGAGTTAAAATTAGCTATCTTAGGTGAGATTAGTGCCACAGTAAATTTTAAAGATCTTCTCAGGATCAACAGGGAAGTGCAACTGAATGAAAGATAATGTCATGTATTGTAATAGAAAGAAACTGTCCATCATATCACAACTAATGAATTGTTGATTTGGGAAAACTGTGTATGCCACCATGCGTGACAGTAAATTAAAGAAAATCTGAAGCAATGAGGAGAAAGAACAGCAGAAAGTAAGATGCTTTCTTACTCAATTTCAGTGCAGAGAATAATTCGGGTACAGTGAACTGTTCTGGCCAGCCTCTCTCAGATCATATCATACTAGCTAGCAAGAGAAACATGGAACAGTCTAGAAAATGGCAATAAAAATGGTTATGACATAGAAAATTCTCACTGAACAGTTTTTTTTGAAAAATCTGTTTGGATCAGGAAGAAAAGGCATAAAAGAGGACATAGTCATGGAATTAATGAAAAAGTCTGTCTTGTAACTCCAGTTCACCAGAAAATGAATCAGAATACACAGAATGATTAGTTCTAAGTTCAGAAGAGCTATTTTTTCTGCCAATATTTCTTAGCCCACCTGATTGGGAACAACAATATGTTCAGTCAGGGGAAGAAAAAGGGATAAAAATTACATGCTGAGTAAATCAGGAGAGAGAGAGTAATATCAAATCAACATATGTTTTATTTTTTCTCATGTGTCCTCTTTCCAGTACTGTAATGATGTCAGTAGAAGCAACCACTTTAAAGATCTGAACCTACAGCACTCAGAGGAACAACCTTTTTTAGGATGTTCTTCCCTAGTTGACTACTTTATAGGAATTAAGATTGTCAAGGGCAGCAGAAGCCAACTTTATTGGTCTGAAACTTCTTTCCCCAAAAGTAGGGACTGTAATGCTTAGAAAGACTGAAGATGGTGATAAAGAGAGACAGTTCTTAAATTTGGGTTGTACAGCTTGTAAACCTAATATTTTATTAGTTTATAGGCTTCAGTTTTGTCAGTTTCTTTTCTCAAAGCTTGAAGAACCAAATCAAATTTTTAGCCTATAATTATCCATTCCACTATGACAAAGTTGTTTCATTATTCAACTTTAACTGATTTCTTAGAGAAAATTTTCTACTCTGTCTTTTCCAAATTTTTATTGTAAAGAAACCTTTTGAAAGGATCAAAATAATTTATCTTAAAAATAGGTAGCTGAATTTCCTCCCTCAAAAATGTAACTGACAACCTGTTTTGGTACTTGGAAATAGCTTATTTTTTGTATCTTATTTTACATAATCTAATCTTAAAAAGTTTAGCTTTTGGAGTTGTTGATGATTAATTTCAGCATTTCCTCATTAATAATGCTGTTTATTTCTGATTCTCATTAACCTGTGAGATAACAGCTTTTGAATCACCATTGTAAGAATCAAAGCAAGTTCTAATAAGACATAATTAAGGTGAACACGTTATCTCTCAGCCTGTTTGTATGTTAGTGGATTGATAACTTCCTGCTCAGATTCTGTAGCAGATACATAAGTTTTTTCACTTGATTATATCATATCTCTGTTCACAGAAAGAGCAGGAATAAAGCCATAGGCAGAGAGGAATACATTTGTTGTGAAATAGTGTCATGTACACAGTTTGGCAGAGAGGTCATTGCTGAGGAGAGATACATGTATTTGGAGCCGTTCTTTTGTAAAAGTATGCACTTCACACTTGTGTCTGTGAGCAGTTTGGTGGGTTCAGCCTACTGAAGGCTTTAGATTGAAATTAACATTGTGCATAAGGAAGCATGAAGAGCAAAACTATATACAGCAAAATGACAGAGGTACATTTGAAGCTCCTGATGGCATCTGGTTCTGATCAGCTTCACGGCATTGAAAAATTCTTAAGGCTCTGTCACAGAGCTCACTGATTACCTTAGAAGAAACCTGAGTCCACCCAAATGGGTAGCTTAGTGTTCCTGTGCTATCTACAGGAAAAAAAACCTCTGCCTCTATAGTGCAGTCATGAAGCTCAAGCAACATTTTTATTGACACAGGTGGCCAGTATACTGTGAAGATATGTTCAGAAATACCTCGTGTTGTACCAAAGAGAAAAAGAATGAGGATGGCCTGTGGCTGTTGAGATGTCATGGTTTCACCCCAGCCAGCATCTGAGCTCCAGGCATCCACTCTCTCATAGCCCACCAATGGGATTGGAGAGAGAATTAGAAGGGTAAATCTGGAAAACTCATGGTTGGAGATAAAACAGATTAATAGGGAAAGCAAAAGATGCAGAGCAAGACGAGTAATTAATTCAGCGCTTCCCTTGGGCAGACAGGTTTTAGCCATCTCCAGGAGAGCAAGGACACATCAGACATGACATCAGTGACTTTAGAAGATAAACACCATCACTCCAAACATCCCCACTTTCTTCTTTCTTCCCTCCACTTTTATCTACTGAGCATGATGGTCTGGAATATCCCTTTGGTCACTTATATCCCTGGGGTCACTTATATCCCTGGGGTCACTTATCCCAGCTGGGTCTCCTCCCAGCTTCCAACATGGCAGAAGAGCCAAGGCTCCATGTAAGTAGCAAGTAAATTTGCATGCTAAATTAATGGAATACAATTAACAAATTAATTACGGACAAGCATTTCTGAAAATGTGTCATTCATGGCAATAACATCCTTATGCCCATGAATCACAATTATTTTTAGGACATTCTAAGATGGATTTGCTGCTCACCTCTCTTCTGTATTCTCTTCTCTCTTTCCTTAGCTGTCCTCACAAAGAACTGAAAGGATGAGATAAGGTACACATTAGAAAGCTTGATTTGTTGGCATCAAGCAGGCAACTCGAGTGTTTCTAGTTCAGTGAAATCAAAACATTTGTTTCGATGAGACTAAACACCTACGGTTGCATCTTCCAAGCCATGAAATTATTAAAGATAATTTATATTAGCAGGTATCAACGGATAACTCCAGAACCAACAAATATGAGGCAATGGGAGGAGGGAGGAAGGAAAGTTACTAACTTTGAAAAGAGCAAAGAAAATAGATAACTATCTGAGAAGGGAAATAAAGGAAGAGAGACAGAGATCAGAAAGGCAATGAGGAGGAAGAGAGAGATTAGGAAAGAGAGATGAAGTTAGGGTAAAGATTGAAAACTTTTGTTGTTGGAAGTACCTGCTTGTAGATGTTCATGTTCCAAATTCCCACCTTTCTGCCTCAAGATTACATAACTGGTCTCCATTCAAAGGTAAAATTCCCCCTCTTCTACAGTTTGGGTAAAATGTTTTCAGCTGTCTCTGATTTTTATGTTTGTCAAAAAATTACACATTTTAGTGAAGAAAAAAAATTTTGGTACATGAAACTCAGCATATAACTAATCCCCAGTGAATAGTACATATTTTTTGCTAGATTGTATTAGAGTTGATTGTAAAATAATGAAGTTATGAACAATTTAAAGCATGCCCCAGAGCAAATGCAGTAGAAAATTCCATCAGTGTTTAAATGGAGCTGTTAACCAGAGATGCACATGTGCATTAAGCTGATTCTTTGCTTAACGCTACAACAAAGGTAACTTTTCTACAAATATTGGAGTGTTATTTTAGATTACCTCAGTAGGCTTTTTTCATGTGTTGCTATGCACCTGCACCTCAATGAGTTATTGATTGAAACCAAAGAGTTCTTTTGACACTGTCTGCTGCACACAACACAATGAGGTGCTCTGGAATGAGCAGTGAGTAAGCCCTGGTAAGGCCAGACAGGTGAGCCTGGACTGGATCCTCTGGGAACTTTGAGCCATAGTCTTCTCCATGTGATTTAGTGGAGTTAAACCTAAATATATGTGAGTGTGCAAAAAAATGCTGGTTTTGTATAAATAAAGCGAAAAAATTCATTTTTGACTAACATTTTTAACAGAACTACATCACTGAAAGCTTAGTTTTATATTCTATAGGTTTGATCTCATTTCCTTTGAAATCAAGGACAGTATTGAGGCCCAAATCGATATGCTGAAAATAGCTACAAGACTGTAAATATTTAATGAGGTGAATAAACTGTTCTTTCCTTCTAATAATTTATCTTGATATGAATAAAAAACCATTGGGAAAAAATAAGCTCATTTTGAAAAGTAAGGGGGTCTGTTTCCTGGCACAAAACTTCTTTTGCCTACGCACTCACAGCTGAGCTACTTCATACTGCAAGCTATTCAAGATTTTATAAGCTAATCAAGTTTGAGTCTGTTTTTTAACAAGATGGACAAATTCCAAAGAAAACCCAGGTGCTGCAGGACATGATGTTGATCAAGCTATAGGTGGCAAGTTTCTCTGCACTACACCAGCCTTAACCCAAACATAAGGTTTAAGCAGCAAGTATTCGCACTGAAATGAATGGGTTTATTCACAGGCTTAAATTTAAATAGGTACATAGGTGATTTTCTGGATTCAGGTCTGAATCCTTGGAAAGGTGTCTGCTGCAGGAGGTTAGGAGACATTAAGAGAGGCATTAGGAGAGGCTGGGAAAGAGGGCCCTAACCACGCACAGTAATCACTTGGTACTACCCTATCTTTACAAAACATTATATGTTTTGTAAAGATAGGGTACGTAGTACCACTTGAGTAACCACTTTGTTATCCAGAAATTATTGTGCTAATAACCTATCATAACACTGGTGTAGGCTGCTCATACTAATAAAGAGTAACATAAGTGCTAAGCCAATGAGATTGTCATAGGAAAAGTTTTTTCCATTAATATAGTTGAAGTTAAGTTCAACTGGACATTTCCCTTTTTTTTTTTTCTTTTTGACTTCTTCAACACTGCACTATGGCTTGCCCAGGCTTTGAAAATTCTTCTTGTATTTTTGCAGAGAAGAGCAGGTATGGGATCTACTTTTTTTAAAGTTTCTGGTAAAGTCCTAGGTATGGATAAAAAATGAACACAACATTCTTTTTCATGGTACTACAAAACTTACTGAGGCCAACTGTGTCTGTGGAGTGAACAGCAAATCAGTATTAAACTTTATAAAAGTAATTATAAAATTTATGTTATAAAATGTATAAAACAACACTACAAGCTACTGTATGGTGGTAGGGGCTATGTATTTGTTATAACCGATGTTAGTGTAACCAAGCAATGCAAACTTCTACTGCTTTACTAAGAGAATAAATTGTAGCAAATATTTTTACCTATTTTTCCAAATAAGTATTTTTCCACTGTCCCAGAAGAGCACTAGGTACATAATTTTTAAAAATTATGTTTTGTGTTTTTAATTATAATACATTTTTCCTTGACAATAACCACAGCTTAAAATTATATTTTATGCATATAATTTTGAGTTAGAGGAAGAAAACCCAAGAGTGTACTTTCCAGGACATCTATTTTTATTGTTAATTGAGATGTGTGCAATTGGAATGCATCTAGCATATGAAAAGATTTATTTGAAAAAATTAGGCTTTAATTATAAATAATGTATGTGGAATATTTGCAAAAGAAGTCAAACTACTATTTAACATGGTGGCAAAACAGCCTGTGACAATAAGTAATGTTAATTGATTGGCCATGTTGGATACACTAGAGCACACAGACCAGGGTTTGTATGCTAGAGTCATAGCACTCAGAGAACAGAGACAACACAAAAACACCCAGCATTTTGACTTAGGCTTTAATAAGGTTGTCTTGATTATGTAGCACAAGCAACGATAAGCCTGATTAAGTGACTTTATTTCATTGGGATCCTTAAATAGCTGACTAGGAAATTTGCAGCTTAACCTGCTCAGTCACCTTTGTGTTACCATAGCAGTAAAATACATACTGGAATGAAATTTGACATTCTTTTAATTCTTTGCAATTTGCAATCAAGACAGGTCTACAAGTATGCTTTATTTTAAGGTCCCTTGAAAATAACAGAAATGTAAATACTATCTTCCCAACACCTCTAAATTGCAGCATGCATTGGTTATGTTTGCTATGGAAAAGATGTATATTACTTGGAGTCATTTGAATAGCTCCCTGTGGACATCAGTTTAATGGTTGATGTCAGTCTGAAATGAGAATAGAATACTTGCACTTAAATGAAAAGGAGCTGGCAGGTAGATTGAAATCACCATGTTGATCATTGTCTAAATCCAGTTTCTTGAACACTGCACTTGAGTTCTGGTTGCTTTGCTTATACAAAACACAGAAACACAACCAAGAGGGGCCACATGCATGATCAGTTGTGTGAAGCATTTTCATGTGCAAGTGAAATGAGACCTATAAAATCATGAAGAGCAGCGAGAATTCTTATTCAAGAATTCTCAAA
This sequence comes from Alaudala cheleensis, assembly GCA_013398995.1. Lineage (NCBI taxonomy): Eukaryota > Metazoa > Chordata > Aves > Passeriformes > Alaudidae > Alaudala > Alaudala cheleensis. The sequence continues at coordinate 159,536 of VWYE01003864.1, forward strand.
AGTACAAAGCCATTGTAGTAAGATAGGTAAAGAGTGTGGGGAAACAAAGAGTTGGTACTAAAGGTAATCTTGCCTCTGATGTATTGCAGCTGTGTTAATTATCCATGAGTGGGAACAGCCTTGCTCTGCCAGCTCTGGGTGTGATAAAGAGTGAGCTGGCTGGGAGGGTTTTGGCTGTGGTTGCAGTTACAGCTCAGTTGGAGTCTCTGCTGCTGTGCTGTGAAGACCCAGGGACAGGAGGTGGTGCAAGGGACAGATAAGGTAAGACTTTGTACCAAGAACTGACAAGGACAGGGGCTGAGCCAGAGCCAAGCTAGAGTGAGCTGGTGCTGCGAGAAGGAAGAGAGAAGAAGGAGAACTGACTGACTGGCTGCTGGCATAAATGGACAGACCCTGAGAGCTGCTTGGAGCTGCCTTTGGGAAATAACATAGAGACTGTTAAATAACAAGGTGCATAAAACCTTCTGATTGGCATAAAAAATTTATAGATAATAAAGTCCTGATACTTAGAGCCCCTAGGAATTTTTAAAGAAGTAGTTTGTGTGTTTTGACCATCTCGACTACCACAGTGACCCACTGGGATGTAGTGAGGGAGGCGGCGTTGGTGTAGCTGAGAGTGGCCAGTGAAAATCACAGGGAGGTCCGGACCTGATTTTCTCCTATCAAGACACCTGGAATTAGGTGAGCCATCAACTAGCAATAATGGGAGACTGCTTGTAGTCTCTGCCTCGTTTGTGTCGTGACCGCCTCAACAACGACAGGGCACGGCAATTTTAAAACAAATAAAAGAAAGTACTCTTTCATAGGATACATAAAAATCACAGAATCACAAAGTCACTAGGTTTGAAGAGACTTTCAAGATCATGGCGTCCAACCCATGCCCTAACACTTCAACTAAATCATAGCACATCCTGTCTTTTTTTAAACACATCCAGGGATGGTGACTCCACCACCTTCCAGGCAGGCCATTCCAATACTTTATCACTCTTTCCATAAAAAGAGGAAGAATGACCTCCCTGGTCCTCCTGCCCACACCATTCCTCACACAGGCCAGGATGCCATTACAGGCACTGTCCAGCCACACCATTCCCAGCCAATAGCATTGTGGGGGATTTTTGTGGCCAAAATGTAGGACTCAGCACTTGAACCTCATCCTATTGTACTCTGCCCATCCATCCAACCATGTCTCTCTGCAGAGCCCTCCTACCTTCTAACAGATGGACACACACTCCCAGCTTAGTATTGTCTGAAAATTTTCTAATGAAAGACTCAGTACCCTCATCCATGTCACCAGCAGAAATATTGAACAGAACTGGCCCCAGCACAGACCCCTGAGGGACACCACTGGTGCCTGGCCACCAGCTGGATGCAATACTGTTCACCTCCTCCCTCTGGGCCTGGCCATGCAGCCTGTTGAGGACTATAGAAATAATCCCACATAAGACTGAATGTATATATGAGCTTAAAAAGGAAGTAGAATACAGATTTGCTGGTGTCTATTAAATGTAGCTGTCCGTAAGCAGTATCTAACACAGAGAGTCAGTAAAGTGTTGTGGGGAGGAAGCTGGAAGAAGATGAGGAGGGCCATCCATTTCCTATATGAACTATTCCTTTCTCTAAAGTGTCTGCTACAACTATTTTTCAGACATTGACTACATATTTGATGTACCTTTCATCAAACACTGTTTGGTAATTCTTAGGTATTTATTTGCCAATAAAAAACCACATTTGAAAGGTTAGTCACATCAAAATCTGCTCTAGATAATAACATTACTTCAGCTTTTAAGGACGCCTAGTTTTAGACCAGAATAGTTCCTGCATCAGCATACCACATTAAGTGTGATAATTTGAAAACAGGTCCTGAAAATTTACAGCATCCAAAATCTGGCTTACTAAGTTCAAATAAGTTTTGCAAGTACAGTTTTCCCATTTCCAGTTGCTGTCTTCTGACAGGGTAATGCTTACATTTCCTTTGAGAGTCTTTAAAATGTTTTTATGGGGAACATGGTCAGAAAAGATCAGCTAGAATTTTTGACACTGGCTAGTTACTTGGAGTATTTTGACTTTACAGTCAGAGATGGCAGTCTAATCAATCTATCCCTTTTTTGCAGATAGAAGAATGGTCCCCCTCTTTGAAAAGTTGTTGATACTGTCAGAGGTCTGATAAACTGATTTTCCAGTAAACCAGCAAGGATCTGTGACTTCCAAGGTACATTACTTGAATTCAAGGTCTGGGAAATTTATAGCATCACAGAAATGCTTTGAAATCAACTTGTCCCATTCAAATACAAATGTCATGATCACAGACCATAATGAACTGAAACAGAATGGGGATCCTCACTTCAAATTTTATGGTTTCAGCTTGCCTTCAATATGATTCTATTTTCCCTTGGATCAGCCTCATAAGAACAATGCTTAAACATTTAATTAACTTCATTTGGTTATATTAGTTAAACATGTTACTGAACATCAATACCTTAATTCTCACAAGATACTCATTAAGCAGGTAAACAAACTTTGGTTTCCCTCTGCTGCAGATGAAAGAAATGTACGCTTCAGTAATGTGCACAAGGCCATGCCTTGAGAAAAATGCTAAAGTATTATTTAAATGTGAAGACTCCTAAGGTCATTGAAGACTTTTTCGGGAAAAGCTGAATAACATCATACAGCAATCTTTGAAAACATATAGTCCAGAAAATTCAATGTTATGCTTTTAAATACAATTTGAAATATGTTCATAAAGAACAGGCCTTTTTTGTTACTATGAGGTGCTTCTGTTTAGCAAAACACAGTACAAAAGGTCCCTTGTTGCCACAACAGCACTTAAACTGCAGTACTTTGGCTGCATCAGCATTTTCCTTAACTTTGCAGTCCATCCCAAGGTAAAGTTTTACATACTGTAATGTCAGTGAAAAAAATGTCAGCATTTTGTAAGGTTGTCAATTGATATCCAATAGAATTCAAATAAGGAGGCCAGGGACTCATGGCTGCTGTCACTCTGACATTGTCATACTATAGAGCCAAGGAGAAAGGAGGAGGAAACAATCCTCTTCTTTATACAGAACAACTAAACTACAGAATTCATTGCTGCCAAAGGCCTGGCCCTCATGTAAGTAAATTTGACAATTAATTACTTAGGCAAATTTTCACTCCTGCAGATGTCCTATTATTACAAATAATAGCCTTAAAGTAATTTCTGAACTCACTGGCTGCACTGGTGGGCATAGCCCTGATGACCATTCACAGGTCCTTTGGTAAGGCAGATATATTGAAATTCTAAGAAGTTGAGTATAGAGCTGACTGCTCACATATACTTTGTGATTACCCAAAAATAAGTTTTGCTATCATAAAATGCTAGAGATTCTTCATTTTTCCCAAAGAATCTTGAGACAGAAAGACTGCATAGAGGCTAGGAGGGAGGTGTTGGAGGCATAAAAATGGGGAAGATTCCTGGGTCTTCCAAACAAGGGAGGGAAGGCAGGTTCTTAGGTTACAATAACCAAGAAATGCTGCAAATCCTTTTTGGTTTGTATTCCTCTTTTTGCTTTGCCTGGCAATCTTCACTCTTCTGCTACTTTTTCATATTTTTCTTAATAATTAAGCATGAACTAATAAAGACAGTGAAAAATTAACTCAAATGACCAAGCCAATATGCCAGAAAAAAGGGGCTTACTGAACTCCACTTCTGTTCCAAATCAGGGTATAGGAAGCAGCATGGAACATCTGCCACTCCCTTTCCAAGACTGTTTCCAAGTTTTTTACTATACCCAGTGATAACAATCCAACAGACTTCTCTGCTGCCATCAAATAATAAAGATTAGATAAATACTGCAATTATATAGAAGAAGTTTTGTATGGGATGCTATTTAACACAACAGGAGAGGTGAAATGTTTTCCTCACCAGGACTAAGATGTGGAAGCTGTTACAGACATCAGGAGCAGTGCCTAATCATACATCATACTTACTCATTCTTCATCTTTGGCAATAATGGCAGAGTTATGTGCATCTGTTCATAAAGGTGCACAGCATTTCATCCAGTGTTAGGGTGGGTGACATCCATGGCTTCTAGCTAACAGCAGATAGTTTAAAATGCTTTCATGTGGTAGATATTCAACATAATGTTGACCTCTGTTTTATAAAGGTGCTCAATAATGGGAGTCTGTGTTCCCAGAACCAATAACCAGCAGGCTGATGGAGTTTATGGAGTGAAGAAGACAAACATAAGCATGTCCTTCACAGCAGGGACAGACCAAACCCCAAGCCAGAGCCTTGATACACAGTTAATTAAAAAAAACAGACAAAATTCCTATTGCAATCACAATTCATTGTGTTTATATGAAGGTGGAAAATTAGTTGGAAGTCTGAACTTGACCTGTAATGTCATAATAAAACTTGTTTTCCATCTTTGACTTTTCTGTCAAAGGTTATATGAAATGGCAGATTCAGAACATCATAGTGACTGTTTAATCCTGATTTTCCAGCCTCTGCAGTTCCATATACTTCCCACAGATAATCAAAGACCCAAGGAGCTGATCCTGTCATCTCTACTTACTGCAAATATATTAATCTAATCAAGGGAAAGTAAAACACGTCATTGCACTGAGTCAATTTTAAAGTCCTCCTGACAGAATGAATATAAAATAGATTGAAAGGTCTAGATTCAGTCCAGCTGAGATCAGAGTATCCACTGGAAGTTCCCCTCTCTTCAATCAATGATGAAAGGGTGGAAGAGACACAGGCTTCCAACTTAATGTCATTTTTTAAATGCATGGAGTGCTGAATACTAGAAATTGATGCATAACTTTACATATTCTCTCATCTAGTATTGTGAAATAATTATGAACAAGGGCTATTGTAGGTGGCAAAAAGCATCTTCAAGGAAAACACTAAACAGATTGCTACCAGAGAATAGCTTTCTTTATATTTCTTTGTGAACTATCCCCAAACAATATTCTCACCGATGTGAAAAAACCACAAGTACATTTCTTGGTAACATGACTTCATGAAAGGTTTTATTTCTTGCCTCACAGGTGATTGGAGTTCCTTTTCCTTCTTTTTTTTTTCCCATATGCCCATTTAGGTTAGAATTTCCTGAAAAAAATCTTTCCAGGCTAACATGAAAAATGAAAAACTGTTTGAGAGGGAGTTACCTGATCAGAAATTGCAAAAAGAACATCAATAAATAAGTGGAAGAATGACATCAGTAAAAGTGTCAAAGTCATGGGTGAGAGACAGGTGGTCAGACTTGTTGGTCCAGAATTGTGTGGAATCACCCATCCTTGTGTGTGAGCTGGAAGGCAGTGGAATACAGGGAAACAGAATCAGGGGATGGCTGGTTTGGAAAGGATCTTTAAAAACATCTTGTCCAACCCCTCTGCCCTGGGCAGAGACACCTTTCACTAGGTCACGTTGTTGAAAGCACTGTTTGCCCTGACTGTGAACACTTCCAGGGAAGGAGCAACAGCCTCTCTGGGCAACTTCTTCTAGTGTCTCACCACCCCCGTTGTAAACACATCTAGCAGGATGTCCTAAGATTTGGAGTCAGATGGTGTGTAAGCTGCCTCTTCTTGCAGCTGTAATACCCTTCTAAGACACATTTCCTTAAATTCAAGGAATGTAGTATGATATATAGTTGGATTTGGGATGGAAAATGTAAGAACACCAATATCTTATTTCCTATATATAAAAGTTCCTAAGACAAAATCCCATTCTACAGAAAATTTTCTGCCAGTTGATTTTGCAATCTGAATATTAGACAAGGAGAACAGATCTTCAGTGTTAAGTTCAGTTAACAATTATCAGTCTCAGTTACTGTTTATGATATTACTTATTTGGGGAATCAAGAACCTATATCTATATTCTTTTATATAAGTACAGAGGAGACAGTGTTTCAAAGTCTAGGTTGGTTTGTCAATCTCAAGGTTAATGGCAGATTTGTCAATAGCTTCAAAGTTCTAACATCAAATTTACAATACACACTCCTACAAACAATAACGATGTCTAAAATTTCATTTCTAATATTAGACTGGAAATGCTGGGAGTTTTGTCCGTGGAAGTCTAATTAGCTTTAGAAGAAGATTATCTTTAAAAATGTTATTTTATTAATTACTAATAATTTTGTTGTAGGAAACCACTTTAAACAGAATAAAAAAATATATTTTATGGATTTGAGTCTATTAAAAAATTCACAGCAACAGTTCCAGTTCTGAAATATTTGTTCCCGGGGACATTGAGTAGGTAGCATGAATACCACGTTATATGGTTTTCCCTCTGATGATATAGATAGAAATTTTTTTCACTAGGTTTTGTGAAATTTTAATTCACCTATTGTGTCAGGTAATATTCGGATTGATTAATTTTCTGGTTAACAAATTGTATTCTGATGAACTGTAAACTCCTGAAAAAAAAATCTGTCAATCTTTGGATAAAGAATTTTATTAGAGGAAGAAAAAAAACAATAGATCCATGAGCAAAGGAAATAAAACCAATAAGCCCTGAAAACAGCAAAGGAAACATTAATTCAGTCAGCGCCCTTTCAGTTTGCCTTAGGAACCATGAGCAGCAATTTGAAATCCTGTTTTTCTCCTGGGAAGAAGTGATGCTCTAAACTATACTGATCAAATAAAAAGGCAAGCCGCAGGCTAAAACAGAGGGAAAGAAGTTACAACAAAGAAAAACAGCTAGTTGTATGAAATGACACATTTATACACCAGCGAAGTAAAATTAGAATCCTTTCCATTTACTTTATACCAGCTGCAGAAGAAAAATAGCTGTATTACAGACACCAGACAACAGAGAACATAAAATAAAGGATTATTTTGAATCATCCCAGAGGATATTTTCCAAAATATGTGCTTAGGATATGGAGACAAAATAGTACAATTATGCAGTTTTTGGATATAAAAAAAAAAAAATACAATAGTATGAAATATATTAAAGAGATTTAAAAAGACAGTGTAAGTAACAATTGGTCAGTAAAAAACCACATAGGAAAAAAAGCTATGGAAGAAGAGAAGAAGTCCTTTATTTTTAACAGAACAATTACAGTGTGAAGGTTTCCTAATCTCTGATAGCCTGAAATCTCTCCTTCACTCTAGTCTGACTGATGTGCAGTCTTTAGACCTACGCTGTCTAAAGAAAGAAGAGAGGAATTCTTAACAAGTGACAGCGCCATAGGAAACCACTGACAGCTCCAGAACCTGGGACACAGCAGTAAAGGTGAGGGAAAACATGCCTTTGAAATCCATCGTGTACTGAAACATTGTTGTCCTCTATTCAGTCCGGCACCGTGCTTCCAATAAGAGGAAACAGAGCCTCAGTCACTCTCTGGGTATTTGCATTTGCTATTACAAAACAATGGTTTGTTCCATTGCATGTGATAGTTGAAAAAAAAAAACAAAACCCTGTAGCATATCATGGAAGTGACACAGCAGAGCTGGGCCCTCATTTCAAAATTTTTTGACAAATGCATCAGTCCCAAATTTTAGATCTGAAACTGATATTTCTGCTAATTAAGGAGCAGCGTGCAATGGATTAGTTGATGGCTTCATAACAAAGAAGGTTTAGATGGGATCAAACACTCAGGATGATAGCAGAACCCCAGGTCAAGATCTTAAATCTACATGAAAATTTATGAAGGATATCAATTTAGATGCTTTAAGCAAATCATCCAAAAGTTTAATAGAGGTCACCTTAACAATTCTTCTAATCCTTCACAGCTGTGAGAATAAGTATCAAGGAAAAAGGAATAATCCACATTTGTTTATGCTTGTAATCAGGCAGGGTAAAGCAAAACTGAGTTTTGCTTAAGCCAAAAAGGGCATACAGGACTTACTCAGGATTAGGTGCTTTTCTAAGTTTCATAGCACCAATATAAGCAAAAGGCAATATTTCTTTTTTGTTTCTCATTTACTTCCTGTGTAATAATTCACAGAGATGTCTGTAACTTAGTAAGAAGGATATCTAAAAATAATTATTTTAATTAGTTTCTGAGGTTATCTGGACTTTGGCTGACAAATGATTGTTTAAGAAAATATAATTAAAACAATTTAAATTATAACTGGAATAACACAGTTTCACAGTGGAGCAAAAAATGCAATGTTTGGGCAAGCAAGTGACATTGGTCTTTCAATTCATCATCATTCTTTTCTAATCTGTTTGGAAAGATATATTGGGCACAATGTGAAATGAGACACTATTTTCCACAGGTCACTACCTACTTATTACCACAAATGAGAGTTGCATATAGGAAAAAACCACTTTCTCTGTTGGTTAGCTTTTGCTAATGTTGTGTTTCCCTTTATTCAAGTTATGGTCATACTTATTGCACACTACCTAAAGTTTCCTGTCACTGTAGAACCTCAGGCTTTTGCATCAGGTGTGGCTGTAAAACCTCTCTGCTTCACCTGTTCTATAGATGGAGCCTGGAATCTCAGAGTTATTAAGGCTGAATCCTGAAGTATGTGCAATCTTTTTGAGTGCCTAGTTTGGAAAATATACAGTCTGTTTCCTTGCCATATTAAAGGTTTTTACACCTCTTGGTAAATGCAAAATTCTCCTTGGTGTCAGAGACAGCAGTGAGCTCTGAAATGTTCAAATCATCAACTTCTTGAGCTGAGTGTTTAGAAAATGAGAAACTTTAATAACCTTCAGGTAAAAAATTGATTTAAACAACTAGCTGACACCTTGGGGGAGACTCAATAACTGGCTTTACATTCAGCTAAGTTAGGTAAAGATAAAATCAATTTTTTTACTGTTTCTTGTCTCATCATTGTATAGCTTCCAAAGTCTTTAAAAGGTGAGGACAAGTTTTATAGGCAATTGTTTACTAGAATATTCAGGACTATCATTGCAGAGATACCACAACAACACTTTCACGCTAAGGAAATGTGTCACAAAAGTTAAAAGTAGTAAGAGATTCAATAGACAATGTGAAAATAGTTGATTACATTTGTATAAAAGGTTACTTCCTCACAGAAAAAAAGGCCAATGTTCCCTTCTTTCTGTAAACATACGTATATGACTGAATGTATCTATGTGTGTGTTTGCTTTTTTCCTCCTATTACTTATATGTATAAATTAATGCTTGCACATAATTTTCTAGAATAAAACAATAATGTATTAGGAAAATTGTTGCAATACTGCAAATTTGACTTTTAAAAATAGATATGCCAAAGTATTTCTGTTTGGACACCCCAAAATTAAGTTGCTTACAACATATATTTACTTATTTATTTCATATATACACTAGAAACAGCAGAGCAGCTTTATATTGCCTGAAAACTAATCCGTGGGAAGACATACAGTTTACAAATGAAGATTGATATCTCTGTGATGTTAAGGTCAAAACTTCAAGTCATACCACATCTTTTTGGTGACCATATTGAAATTTCTACTGTTCTTTTAGAATATCAAAGAGTCCTGCAATATTTCAAAGGCAGTGATTCGACAAAAGCCTTAGAGTGTGCAAAGGAGCTGACTTCTCTCCATCACTACGTTGTGTATCTCCAGCAGAATGAGGTCTGAAGCTTCAAAGTAGGTCATGGGGCAGCAACATATAGATTAATCTGCCTAGAAAACAGGATCCTCTGATCCAACTGGCAAAGTATGACTCAGGGATGATTAACAGTTGTTTCATATGTCTGCCAATCAACATGAAAAAAATGTCAGACAGTTCTCCAAAGATTAGATTTAGAGAGAAGCTCTCCTTCACTGTACCTGAAAATGAAAATGTGTCTCTAAATTGTCAAAACTTACAACTGGGACAAGGAAGAGGAACTGACTGCTTCATGTGGAGTTCAGCATTTAAAACTGAAGGCTCTCTAGGGCTGCACTGTTAATCATCTTCTCTGAAGAACTGAAAATAAGGGGCTACAAATGAAATAAAAGGATCCCTGCTTGCTTAACCTTCTCACTGGAGTGAAAACCATGACAAAAAAAAGATCTAAAAAACCCCCAAAGACACCACATTCAGATGCTTGAAAGCAGCTGTAATGAGGGCTTGTAACATCTCATGAGGAAACTGTCAAACCCCAGGTTGCTTTATAAATGGACAATCATGAGCTGCAATTACAAAAAAGTGGGAAATACAGTGACAGAACCAAATATTGTGGCAGGAGAGGATAAGGAGCACATCAATACTGGGAACTGAACCTGAGTTTCCTTTTCTAAATTCTTTAAAAAAATCTTTTAAAGGAAATACTAGGGTAATCTTCATAGGCAAAGGAAGAAGAACAACATTTTTGTTGTAGCCACTTTTCCATTGAGGTTTGAATCTCTGAATGACACCACCAGTATAGCAAAGGTCTCAGGTGAGACAGGCATTTGAGACCAGGAAAGCACCCAATGAGATTTTTACAGTTTTACCATAACAATACATTTGGTGTCAGGATGATAGTGTAAGTTTTTACTGAGTTTACTGAGTTTTATAAAAAAAGGTATAAAAGATCTTAAATGCAAAGGAAAATAATCAATGATTTATAAATAACTGAAAGTCAGCAAAACCAGTGAATATTTAGGAAGGAAATACTTAGTTGACATCTAAAATCACTTCTTCTCCCTATTTAATCCAACTGAATTGTAATTTTTAAGCAAAAGTATTTTTCCAACAAATAGTAAGAAAAAAAAAACCCTACTACTTCTTTCACAAGAGAAATTACACTTAGTCATTCAAGGACAAATTTCTGGATACACCCACATGAATCCACAATCTCTACACATGGTATGACAGAAGAAGCATCCTGGATAAATCAAACATGTATCTGGGCTCCTAGTTCAGAGAAAATAGTTGCTTCTGAAACTTGGCTAAAAGACATATTTATCAAAGAATAGTTTGTGAGATATCCAGCTGCCCATGGAGGAGTGTCCTGTAACAAATAATTCCTTGAGCTCACTGAAATATGGAGGGAGATATTACTCCATACATAAATACATCCTGTGGTAAAGAGTCCCCAGGGAAAACCTGACCTCATGGAATTATGAGAGTGGTGGTAGATCTACCTGCTTTGGAAAAACAGGCCTTCTTCCCATTTTCAAAGTGTATTTATGTTAGGCTGCTCATGTTGGGGACTTACCCATGAATGTGGTCTCACCTGCCAGAGGAGTGGTATCTTGTTTTCCTTGTCCCAGTGAGACAACCAGCCAGGAACCCAAGTCTTGTGAGCAGAAGGATGAAGGAAGCAAGCCTGCCAGCACAAGAAAGAAAGAGGAGAAGCCAGTGCACACCCAAAATGACAGCCAGACAGTTTTGCTCCCTAGGAAATATGCACCAATAGAACTGTTCTAAATGTCACATAAAACATGTAGAAATTTTGGAAATGGAAGAGAATTGCAAGGAGATAACAAAAGGAAGTGAACAGCTTGACTGCTGTTCTTTTGAGGTTGCAGTTTCAACCATTTCCTTTACTTACTAATGCTCAGTACCTTGACTGTCAAAGAACTAAGTTCCTGGGGGAAATAACTTTTTAAAAACAAGGAAAAACTCAAAAATTTTCCACATCACTTAGTTTGACTATGACATGGTTATGTGCACTCCTTAAGTTCTAGCTAATTTTCCATTTATCTGACAGTTAAATTCCTTGAATTATGTGCATGATAGATTTCATGATTAAAACAAGTTATTAGAATTTTCTCCCTGCATACACCAAAATGAATCAGTCAAAACCCCAAAGCACTAATGTCACCATTTTAGTAGTGTTTGTGACAGTTTCTCACACACCTTTATTCTTAATAATCATAACTATGCTTTGTAGACACTTGCTGGATTTTGACAGCACCAAGAGTTTTCAAATATTTTGAGGCAGGGACAGTGTAACTGAGAAACTGGGAGCCTAAATTTACAGCTCAGACCCTGACCAAGCTACACCTGCTCCCGTGCCTGAGACCAGCTGCTGTGTCAAGTGTTCAGAGCCCAGGTTTATGTTCTGAATGACTGCTTTTTCTTTGTGCAAACCACTTCTCTCTGAGCATGTTTTCTCTAACATATTTGTTATCTCCCTAAGTGACACATGCAGTATCTAGCCTAGCATATGAAGATACTATGACCTGTTTCTGGAAATATCCAATTTATTATAGCATTCACCAGTTGAATTTAAATGTCTGAAATTTCTATTTAAAATTATATCTGTTCTTTGGAGTGTCTTTGCTTCTAGTCCTATGTCAAGAAAAAATAAAGTCTTTTAGTTTTGTGTACAGCAGCCTGTACAGAAAAACATAAACTGTTATTCAGAAATTAATCTATTAAATGGGCAGAGCCCAACTCCTTGAAAAAATTCTTTTATGCTTTATTATGTCTGCATATATGTTTTCCAGTTTTCACTTTCTCTCATCTACATCCTCTTTCTAGCTGTTTTATAAAGTATGTGTTAAATAACCTTATTCTAGAGAAACAAAATTAGCTCTTTGGGACCAACCAGCAAAATTTTCTGTGTAAATTTGAAGCAACTTAGTTCTCTGAAAGATGGAAGAAGTGTGTGATCATTTTCATGCTGTAAGAACTCAAATAAACTAAACAAAAAATTCCAAAATTTTATCCTAAACAAAATACTCAACATCATATTTTTATTCTAGAACACATGCTGATGATAATTTTAAATTAAAGGCCAGTCTGATGACCAAATGACACACCCCAACTGGCTCTCTTTTATCACTTGAGCACATTCAGTTAATAGTTCAGAAGAACTTTTATTTCTTTATTCTGAGTAGATAGGATCAGTCTTTCCTGATTACTCTGTCAACTAGCAAAAACTTTGAAATGCTGATGCATTCTTTTTAATTTCTGGAATTGCAAAGTGCTCCTACACCACTCAAAACTGAATTTCACCCAATTCTTTTATTGTACATGTTTATCAACAAGCAGCCCTCAGGGTGATATTCTTATGGAAACTGGAATGAGAGACCATATATGTCTGAATTCTGTGAGTGAATTATTGCAGTTCTAATACTGTTTCAAGGCCTTCTGGTCAAATAGGAAAAACTCAAGTCACTGCCCTTGGAAAAGGCCATAAGACTCTTTCCCACGTAGGTAAAAAGGACATCTGGAGTGGATCCAGAGAACCGCGCTTCCAAGACAAAACTCGGGGAAAAAAGCACAGCAGGGGGAGTATTTGTGATTTTTCCATGAGCATTTTGTTGCCTTATATCCTTATGGATCTTCCTATTTTGCTAAAACTTGAGGCTTTTCATGGTGGTACGTTTCCACATTACTATTTAAATTGGTACCATAACATGGTGAACAGCTGAAAAAAAAGAAGAAAATGATAAAATATTATTACAATGTAGAGGAATCATAGCAATGTAACTTAACTATAATTCCTGATTTTTTTTTTAACAGTGTAGTGTTATATTTTTCTGAGGTGATTATGAAATTTCAAAATTCTTAATTTTGTTCAGAATGGCCAGGACATAATTTTTTTACTGTAAGTTAAATTCTGTCTACAATTTAGCTCAGCCTAGAATACTCATCAGAGATTGTAAATCATATTGAAGGAAATTTGTCACAGCAATACATTTCTATCATTTCTATGAATGACAGAACTAATAGAGGTTACAACCTAGGCTGAGACACAGTTCAAACTGTGTTCTGAGATTAAGGACAATCATTTCTAAACAGTTGAGAAAAACTGAAACTCTGACAAGGCCTAATCTGGACTGCTTATATTTCAACTTGGATCTACTAGGAAAACTGAATTACAATTTTATGCTATTTCCATTCAGTGCCAAACCATAATTTTTCTAGATTAAAAGGATGTTCCATTTGCATCAGCATTCATCTGTTATGCATTATTAAAAAAAAGGTATTATTTTTTTCTTGCATTCTAGACAAATATGAATGATTGTCTGATTTCTTTTCCTATTGTGCAGTTTATTGCCCTGCCTACACTGGCAGATTCTGTCCAAGGAAATATGATACACCAAAGGTGGTCAGAAAAGTGTTTTTATTTGGACTATTCTTGATGTGTGGCTTATGTACTAGTAACAATATATATTATTTGCTGATGTGGAACAGTGGTACTTCAAAACTTAGAGATGGTGAAATCCAGATTTTTTGTTTAAGCTGGTTGTGGACTGAGATGAAAAAAAAAAAAGATTGAAAAAATATACTCTAGATGTGAAAATAGTTTCCTTATGCTTCAGTGTGGTATTTTGTATGTAATGACATGCATCCAGCTAAAAAATTGTAGCTAGGATTTCTATTGTCTTCATTTGAATGACAGACTTCCACAAGGTCATTTTCTTGATGGTTTGGACCTGATGATCTGGACCTAGTGTTCTGCTTCTTCCCTCTCTAGGAAGAACTTAACCAGATATCTAGAGATAAATTGAGTCTCCAGCGTTCACTATGGTATACCTAATGATTTGTTTTGTTCTATTATTTTCAGCAATATAGCCTACAATCACCATTTTACTGTCAGGTCAGTTGGTGTCACATCTAGGGATGACAGGCCTATCTCTGCCTTCCCTCATTTTCTCTTACATCTGAGTATGCAGACTAAGGCAAAAACAACAAAAAGAGACTCTTCTCACACTTTTTTCTTAACCATTCAACCACAATGTTTTACATAATGAACACCTGGCACAAATTGGAAGCACCAATATTTAAAATATGTTTTAACATTTGTTAAACTCAAATTTCATAATATCCTGGTAATTCAGTGTAATGATATTGACATCAACTGAACAAGCATACAAAACAAATCTCTTGAGAAGCTTGTAACTTTCTAGTATTGGGAAAGGCTGTAATAGTAGCAAAACTGAGGTTTGAAAAGGAACAAGCAATGAAAAGCCTGTGTTTTCAATGTTCTCTAGAAGTTTGTGAAGCAAGTGAATATATTAGGGATAAGAAAATTATATTATTCTATGAAGCTTTCACATCACCAAGAAAAGCAATGAAAGAGTCAACCATTTGGTATGATTGAAAAGAAAAGGAAGTAAAAAAAGCCCCAAGATAGGTACTGTGAGAAATGGATGGCTTTTGGCTTCATGTGGTAGAGGTTATTCAAGCAGATATACCACAGAAGAGGTCCAGGAACAAGAAAGAATGAATCATCAACACAGTCTGTAACTTGATATATTAACCACCCAGATGGGAAGGAAAATGCTGTTATACCTTTTTCCTGGAAACTTCATCACCCTTCAGCCTAACATAAGCCAAATTTCTTGTCCTTATTTTGCTTAGCAGCTCCCCTGACAATAGCAAAACTTTCTGATTTCCTACTGACGTGAGAGCACTGACCCCTTTTTTCTTAGATAAAATCTTCTGACTCTAGAATATGTACAGTAAAGTAGGTTAATAAAACATTAGCAGATATTGAATAATATTAGTAACACTCCAGTTTAGGCCCATCTCCAAATCTTCAGGCCATTAACTGTTTCGTGGAAAACACAAAGTGGATTTAAAGTTATTTCTTCAGTTCCCAGAAACTGTAACAAACCAGCTACACTAGTCTACAGATTTATAACTTTCACCAACTGCCACACAAGACCTCTGTTAACTAGACACTATTAACTAGGAAAAAAAGCACACTATTAATAGCACCTCAATATAACAGGAACCATTATCTGGCTGATAGCAGCTGAGAATTTTGTGCTGTTATCTTTCTCACTTTTTTAAATGAAAAATTTTCAATGAAAAAGTATGGTATAGGAGAATCCAGATAATTTTGTTGTAATTAAAGTTTAAGTGATAAAAGCAATGTAGAACATAGTGAAATAAAATGTGGAAAGCACAGGCATGGAGAAGTTGATAGTCATACCCTCAACTGGAAGAGGAAAAAACAACAAAAATAGAAAGGGGAAATGCCATTTAGTCTTTTTCTGTGAAATCTTGTCAGGAAAGCTTGGAAAGAAATGACTTTTTTTTTCCTTAAAATACTGGTAGTATAGCAACTTCTTAAAAGTTTGAATTACTATTATCTAACAACTTGAAGCACTACACATGTAACCACAGCTCTTTAGTGCTTCTTCAAAAATTGGCTCCAATTGACATCTTGAACTTGTCTCAAGACACAGAAATCAGAGAAAGTTGGATTCTTATTACTTGTATTTTTATTAATTTTAAAGAATTCAATGGAATCTTAAATGAAATAAGAGAGTTGATTTTTACTTTTCAGTGGTAATGCACACATTTGAAGACATTTACGTTGTCCAGTTCAACTGCTCAAAACTATTCGTTTGTTTTGAGATGCATTTGTATTGAGATGTTTACATAAATTCCACTATCCAAAAGTGCTTTTAAAAGATATTTCAGGTCTATGATACCGAAAATTGGTGGGAAACAGTCAAAATTTGCTGGAAAACCACGAAAATTGGCGGAAAACCCCGAAAATTGGCGGGAAACCCCGAAGATTGACGGGAAAACCCCAAAAACTTGTGGGAAACCGTCAAAATTGGTGGGAAAAAATTTAGTTGCATTTACAGGTAGCATCGTTTACTGCTTCCCAGCACCTTGCTAGCTTCAGGATTTAAAGGATTTAGCAGAAGATTTATCACTTAACTTCAGCAGACAATCCCACAACAAAGCAAAGCCAGAGAGTCCGAATTTTTGCCCAGACTTTACATCTCCAATGTATAAATGCAGATTTATACACAAACAGCTTCACACTCCAGGATTGTCTCTTGGATGCTTTGTGAAAGTGGAACATTTTAAGAGTGTTTAAGAGTGTTTGAAAAGTGTTTAAGAGTGCATAAGCTTGTTGCAAATATTTAGCATTCTTAAAACTGCATTAGGATATAAATGCTGGAATGTGAAATAAGAAAGGTTTTAGAAATTGGTTAGTATGGAACTGCCCTTTTGTACATTTTTTGATGCATCTTCTTGTTCCAACCCTGTTTTTCCCAAATTTAAAAGCTAACCAAGGAAGTTGCAATCTCCCCTCTGGGACAGCACTAATTTGTGCCCTAATCATTCCAATTTAAAACAACCAGATTTTACAGGAGGTTTTGTCTCCTAAGTTTGGAAATACATACTAATATAATTAAATTTTGATGGAAAATTTCTTATAAAGCTGTTCTGTGTCACAGCAGTTGAGGAAAGAACTGTCTGACAATGCTGGCTGTTTCTCAGTTCCATTTGTGAACACAACAGAATCTGCTAATGAGTGTGCATGCTCCAATCTACAACACCCACTGTGTGAGTTCTGCAAACACTGCTTATGTTTGCTGTTTTTCACATGCACTTAACTTCCAGTTACATTTGTCTTCACTTCCTAGACCTACACAGACTGCACACTGTCAAAGACTTCTGGATGTTGAGGCTGTACAAAGTCCTAAATATTGTGCCCAACTGTGAATTTTCCCACCAGCCAAACAGTAATTATTCAGAGACTGATAAATGGCATTTCAGCCCAACTTCCAATCTTCATTTTCATAACACATATGAGTAGAGACTGTTGAAATAAAAACTTCTGCATATAATACCTGTGTACTACATTCGTTGCCACTAGTCAAGGACTAGATCAGTTTTAGCACTTTTTCTTCTCCATGAAAGAAGAATTTTCCAGCCTGATTGCTATGCCAAGACTGTGTTGCTATCCTAAGGTCTAGATAGAAGGTCATGTGACACTTTAATGCTTCAGTAAAAAAGAACTTATAATGTAAAATGCTATTTTCATTTTATTCCTGTGTATTCACGTAAGGCTCTTCGGGTGTCTAAGTGTTTGTGTGATATGCATTGAGCATATCTTTCACTTTTGCAAAATGGCATTTATGCCATTTTTTGCAGCTGACAGTCTTTGCTTTTGATTAACTCTTCTTCCAGCAAACCAGGTAAAACCTTGGACTGGTGAACAGTGAGTGGTATAGTTTCACAACCCTTCTTCTTATATGATTGTTTTAAAACACACTGCTTTGTGAAGCCAGGGCATTTTTTTTTCATAGATCAGCACACATTTCATAAGCTCATGATGAGGGAAATGCAACTCATCTTTATTTCTGCTTTTTTGGTTCCATTTGCTCACATAATAGCTATAGCCAGTGATACCACTTAAGTGAGTCATCTCCTTAGTAAGCATAATGTTGCTGCATTTTCAGTAGTTTAATTTAAGGAACAGACTGTAAATAGAGTGAAAGCTTTCCTTTACTATGCACTTCACTCTTTCATGTTCCAAAATGAAAGAGGGTTTCGACAAAGATCTTCCCTCATGCCATTCCAAAGGGAAGACATTACAAAAAACCACAATGGATCCAAACTCACAAAATTTCCTCTGTTAAGTGTGAATTAACCCACACAGAAGGGTTTTCTCTGAAGAATGACCAAAATATTTGTTCTGTTATGACTACTAACTATAACACTGAACTTAAACAGAAAGAAAACAATTGTCCTGGTAGTCAACATGTTTTCTTGCTGCAAACCACAGTGGGAAAATCAGTAAAAAATTAGAAGATGATTTGATAGCAGTGAAAGTCTACACCTTTGCTCTCTGCTAACCTCCTCTTGGCTCCAAAGACAAAGACTTTTCTCTTATGAAAGAAATTCAGTGACCTTCTTCTCATCAACCTCAGAAAGGTTGTGCCTGAAAACTAGAGTTAAATGCATGGTTTTTTTAGAAAGAAACCAGCACTGTGTATTCTTTGCAGTTTCTAGGACTGTTAAGAATAAACCTGGACAAAAGATTTCTCACTTTTATAAAGAAAGTCAATTGAGCATGACTTTAATGTATTGTTCCAAGAAAACTTTAACTCAGCTAAAGTGAGACAGGGTAGGAAATTTAAAGAGAAGCAATTCTTGTTATCAGTTTCAATGAATGATATTATGTGATAACCAAAAACAAAAGGAAAAACAAGATTAGTGATTGCACAGAAAATATCCTTCCTACTCCTCTAAATTATCATGACACCACAATATTTGGCTGTGAAGTTAATTTCCTCAGTAATTACATTCTCCTCAGAAGTACAAGCACTCAGAAATGCCTGCTTGGTATGTCTTCTCCAAGGTATGATAAAAAGTAGATTTTTGGTGCCACAGTAGAATTGCAGGGAAAGGAGGAAAGCCTCTTGTTGCCCCATTTTCAGGACCTAAAATATATGCCTATGATGTCCAGTCTCCATATGCAGAGTGTGCCTTTGACTGCAATAGTCATGACAAAATTGTTCTCAGACGTTATCAGTATCATCCAGTCAGCCAAAAGGGTCATCCTGGAAGGACTCAGATGACCTTCTAACTTACTCTGAATAGGTCCTTTTGTCCCTTAGAAGATGGAAAGAAAATATAATTATTAAAAATTTAATTTCATTCAGAAGCGTGCATGGAATATAGACTGTAACACCAAATGCAATTTGGTGAAGAACAAACCCTAATCTTTATGTGAATACTGTCTTTGGGAAAAGAAAAAACAACTCTCTAGTTATTTGTTATAGCCGTTGTAACCATAGCTCAGAGACAGTGTTGCTTCTCCAAAATCACACTTGTAGGGTTACACCTTCAGTCTTGTGTCCCTGACAAAAAGATTTAGACACTCTAAAGACCAGTATATATGGGCAAAGAAAGATTTCTTTTTCAAAACTGCACCAAAACGTGGTTCTGCAGCCACAATTACCCCTGTTCCTTGTGGCAAGTCCTATCATGAGAATAAGGCTCAGATGTGTTGCTAATAAAGAGCATTACTAAGAAGCTATAAAGTGTCTTCTCATTTATGGAAACTCGGAGAAAAATACAACCACAGGTCAACAGGTTTTGGACCTAGTTGCTAAGCAAAACAACAAATAAAAATATGTATATGAACAAAAGACAGCAGACTTACAAACTTCTGGAAGGGAAAAATTTACAGCAGTGTCACTGATCCCACATTTAATGATAAAAGTATCTTCTGAGGATATTCATATCCTGTCCCAAATAAACAGGTCACACTGAACAGTTCTGTAGGACATCCTGTCTTTTGTGGTGTCAGTTCCAAAAGTCATGCAGCCTGACAATTATCTGCAGTGCTCCCCACACAGATTACTGTACTGGGTCAAAAGGGGCAGCTTGAACTGTAGCTGATGGGAATGTAACAAATGTAGATGTCATTAAAAAAACCAAAAAACAACCACAAACAAAACAGAAGGCTGTTATAGAATAATACTTCTTATGTTTGTTTGTACAATTACTTTTTGGTCAAGATCAAGTTCTCAACATTACCTGCTATTTTAGTGTGAGTATTCTATGGTCAAGCACATAGTGAGATGAAGATTTTTAATATAAATGCAATAATTTCCTTACGGGGGATCTCTACAAATGAACAAACAAAACTTCCTTATGCAAGGAAAGCATTGTAATTCTCTAGACAAATATTTTATATCTGTTTTCCTGAAGTTTATGGTAAAAACAACAGAAGATTCATTGAAATCCTTTCAGTACTGTTTTAAAATGTCAGCCTGCCTTCTGCATGCTCTGGCAGTAGGGTAATGTCCTGTAACCCAGAATTAATGTCAAAAGAGAAATTGTATTTTAAGCTGTCTGTTCAAAGACTCCCAGAGGCTCCAGAATACAAAGGTTCTAACACTAGATTCCAGCTCTAGAGTCTATAACACAAATCTTAATAGCTAATTTAATAATTAGTTTTCTAGTTACTTAGAAATCAAGAAGCAATTCCAAACTTGTTACATATTGAGTGGTAAGGGGTGGCCACATCTCCTAGTAATGAAAGCAATCACTTCCAGTGTCAAGAGACTATAATATCTTGCCCAATCAGCAACTTTAATGAGTAAAAACAAACTAAGAAGATTTTGAACCTACACATGTACATTCAGGATACTTATTTTCATTGATATTCTTGTCATCTTCCTTCCAAAGTGTATCTATCTATCTATCTATCTATATCTATATCTATATCATCTATATCTATATCTATATCTATATCTATATCTATATCTATATCTATATCTATATCTATATCTATATCATCTATATCTATATCTATATCTATATCTATATCTATATCTATATCTATCTATATCATCTATATCTATATCTATATCTATATCTATATCTATATCTATCTCTATCTCTATCTCTCTCTCTATCTCTATTTCTATCTCTATCGCTATCTCCATCTCTATCTATTTATCTATATATCTCTATCTATCTATATATCTCTATATATCTACATGTTTATGCAAAACGAAAAGACTATCCCAGTTACACTTTTTGCTGACTCTATGTAAGAATAAACAGTAATTTAACAAAGCTTTGGAAGACAGGATTAAAAAAAAATCAGTAAAAAATCCCTTACCTAATTTAAATGCTAAGATGAGTCCTTTGATGTATGCAACTTCCGTACATTTCCACCCCATCTTATACCTAATTTTATATCTAGTGCTCAGTTTGAGCTGACTTGCAGTGTTTGAGTTCTTCAAAAGTCTGTTTTCTTTACCAGCCACTTTATCACTTTGATGTTTTCACCTTAATATCTTAACATGCTTTCCCCATTCTAAACCATTTACATAATATTCAGCTATCTTCACGTGAACTGTTTCTGAGTATCATTGTCACACTGTGTTATTGTTCATGCCATATTGTTTCAAAAGGGTCAAAGTACATAAAAATAAATATACACTTTTCTGAAAAAAAAAATCAATAACATTTAAAATTGGTATTGATTTTTTTAAATTTAAAATTTAAGTTTTTTCCAAATGGATTTTTTTAACATGAATTCTTCGAGCTTGACAAGCAGCATGTGTACTTTGGAAGAAAGTGAAGAAGAACAAGGCAGGGGGCTGGAACTGACAATTGCAGGACACCGGAGAAGCTTCAAGAATATTCCCTCTCAAAGGAGAATATAGCCTTTGGACATGCCCTGTACATAAACACTGCTAGGGACCATACATAAACAAAATTCCAGGAATTTCACAAAACAAACAGAGGCGTCTCCTTTCCCCCCTGCCAGCTGTAAAAAGTAAGGTCCCAACATACTCCATTGGTATTATGTGCCATAAAAGAACAGATCTATAACCCAAAATACATATTGTTTTTTTGGTTTCCAAAAATCAGTAACAGAAGACTCTGTCCTACAGTGGGAACAGGCAGCATCCACTAAAATCTTGTTCTTGGCAACCTGGTAGCTCAAAGGTGTATATATATATCTATCTATATATATACATAGATATAAACTCTGTGTTGTGTGTTTTGTTTTTATTTTTCCAAGTATTTTTCTTAATGAATAAAAAGTTTCTCCACTACTCAGAGCCAACTCTGAATCTAACCAAAAACTTTCCTTTGTTTAAGCCCCCTGCAGAAAGGGTAGTTGTCAACTGAAGCACTGTTTCCCAGTTGTCATGCATTATTAAGGCTCTCTTGATGCAACATGTCTAATCCAAATGGCCTGTGGTTTTGCAAGTCTTCTAATGTAGTGCCTCACCAAGACTGAAGCTAGACTGTGTGCAGAAAGCCAGATTGTGCCTCTTGCTATACATACTACTTTTGTTTCTAATTTGCACTCCTGTCAAATGATATTTGCCCCAAACTTGTGAATTTATGAGCAAAAAAATCTTCTCTACCTGTTTTGTTCCTCACTTGCTCTACCACAGACAGTTCTTGCTTTACCAAAGCAATTGAGGGATGTGCTTTCTCCTTCAATGAATAAAGGTGAAAACAGGCAAAACCAAAGGGGATATGTTGATATTTTTCTTGTTTATGATGGTCTGAGTTGCTGGCACATATTGAATCCCTAATTCTATTGCTTTCTTACACAAGCTGTTTATATTTGGTCATTAATGAAACAGTATCATGACTGAACATGTGGCAGCCACAGTAATTAGCAAAGCATCTCCTTCTATTCTTCAAAATGTCGTCAAAACACTTGTCAGGAAACAAACTCATTTTCAGTCTCTGCTGCCATTTACAGGGTTTCAGGCACTGATGATAGCTTGTCTGCTTAGTTTAAAAGAGCTCTTGATATAACAGAACCTGACACTGTTTACTTCAGCCTATTATGCCTGCTGCATTCACTGAATGCTTCAGTGGAAAAGAAAAATCGAAAGAAAGCTACTCATTGTAATGCCAGCTGCTTTTTAAAAAAAGGAAATCAATTTTTGCTTGAGCTCAGAATGTACTCAGTGGGCCCAGAGTGGCCCCCACTTCTGATGTCAACAACAAAAGAATCTGCCTGCATTTTCTACAGCAATCACAAAACAGCTGAACATTGAAAAAGTAAGATTATTTTCATCTTATTTTATGTTCAAATTGGTATCTACTAATACAGACAGCATATCAAATTTGAAAAACTGCTATTTCACAGGTTGCTATTTCACATGTAGAAACATGATGAGAATCAAGGGCATTTTTGAGGATATTACATCATTAAATTATTTGACAGGGCCATTTTGAGGCTGAATTTAAGTTACATTTGATATTTATAGCTGGTATCACAATGAATTTCTGTACTGACAATTCATTATTTTAAGGCCAGCTTGTTTCAAATAGCTATCTAATTATGACAAATGATCATAGTGTTTTGCATGTTCATGACAGCCCTACACCTATGCAATTCAAAACTTCTTGCTTTCCCAAACTCTTACCCTTTAAATAAATTTTTATACAAATCTGTTTGCAAAGTATGAATGAGAGTGCATAACGGTTATCATAAGACTATTATTATTATTAGCATTACATTATTATTACCACTATTATTGTTACTCTTGTAATATATACTCTTGTCAGTGTAGCCAAGCACAGACAAAAATCAGGGCTGTGCTGCGCTAGGGTATGTGGAAACACAGATCTAAAAAAGCAGTCCTTGCACTAAAGACTTTATAATTTAGCCAGAAGTCAGCAAAGCTCACAAAGTTCCTGGATCAGCCTACTAGGTACCTCTGTTCTGTGATGTTCACTAAATTCAGAAGGATAACAATATCAAAGTAACCAAAAAAAAACCCCAAATATCTTGGCTTGTATAATTTTGTCTTGCCTTTCTGGCTAGGTTAGAGAGCTATCAAAACACTTTCAACTCCAGAGAATCATGCACAGACATGAGAGAAAGAAAAAAAAATGCAAACAACCCATTTTCTCTTTCATATTTAGAAAAAAATTATTTTATCACTTCATGCCTTTAAAGCCCCATGCACTCTTTCCAGTGGTTCAGTGTGGTTTATTAGGCACAGAGAATTTGCTAACTTCCATGGTGTCTGCCAGTGCTGATACTTTACTTTCGTAATACTTTTGCAGGACTCTGGGTATAACCCTCACCTTTAGAAACCCACATCACACATTTGTGTCTGAGTAACTGTGTGCTCCCCTACTGTGAGCTGAGAGTAACAGATCAGATGCATTGCACCTCAAAAGCAGTTATTTTAGGCCTCTGCTGAAGGTCAAGATAAGTTGTACCCTAGAAGGACCTATTTTTCTACATTAATTAGCTGAAATTGAGGTTTCCTTACTGTCCTGGTTTAGGGCAATTTTGGGAGAACACCTCCCAAGGGGCTCTCCCTCCTTTCCCCACCCCTCCCCCCCAGCCAGTTTGGGAATAACTTCCTCAGAGANACACATATGTGCTTTGACAGAATTTGTTTTCTCTTGTTCAGTTATTTATTTTATTCAAGATAGAAATAATTTCTGCTGTATGTATGCAATTGTTGGGAGTGCCCTGTATATTTGTGTCCACATTTTCTTAATATAATGAAAAACAGATTTTTAAATTCAGAAAGGTAAACTTTTGACCTTTAGATTAAAAAGTTTAATAGTTTTTCAACATAATATTTCGAGTTGGTGAAAAGATACCCCAAAGAGTTGGGTATTCAGTTTTGTTGTCTTTGTCTGTCTCTCACTTCCTTTTTTATTTCATTGAAATAACAGAGAGACAAGAGAATCAAAGGTCAATGTCTGAAGACTGAAGCATAATGTTTTTGATTTTCTTATTGCTAAAGAAAAAAAATTGCAAGGAAAACATACTTGGACCTATTTTATTCCCTCCTTCTCCACCAGAAATAAACAGTTTTCCCAGAGCAACTGTAGTGACTGGAGCATATGTTACTAAGTATAACCAAAGAGTCCTGTGAGGGTTAGAGGCCTACTCCACTGTGTAAAATGGAGTCTCTCTACTCTTTCTCAGTGGAATTAGAAGAATGGGATTAAGAGCTTTTGGCACCTCTGGAATTCACAAAAAAAATATTTCAATGGCAAGCAGGAGGGAATAAAAAACTAAGAAAGTAAGACATATCAGAGAAAAATAATTATATGAGCACAATGAAGAACCAAAAAAAAAAAAAAAAGATATCTGGATTGGGTTCACAATTGAATTCCTTGATATTTGTCCACTAATTTCATATGCTTTCCTGTGCAGTGTTTGGACTGGCAAGAAATAATTAGGCAGAGAAGCCATTTGATACCACTTAATGAAGAAGACTCAAATTACAGAGAATAAATTCCTAGGAAAATAGTAACACACTGAGCCTCAGAAATGTTTTTTCACTTAGTTTGTAGTTAAGATAAAGAACAGCTGTACTCAGCTGTGCTCAAAAGTTTCTTCCTGTTTCTTCCTATTTTAAGTTACAACAGTTTGGCCATCTTCCACAGGACCTCCCATAAGATGATTCAGAAAGGTGCTTGAGGAACTGGAAAGGGTTTTTTGATTAGGAGGTCAAACATCTGTTGGAGTGTTCTGGTTGTGCCTGGACTTATAGTAATAGTATTATTGTTCTCACTTTCAAAAAACAAAGGTTTGCAGTGTTGAAAATCTGTTAAGCTGGTGCAAAATCACTAATTTTACCTAATGACCCTAAAAAGCAGGATGAATGAGGAAGGAAAGGAAAGATGTTAGGGGAGTTTGGATAAGTACTGCATGAGTTAATTCTCAGGATGTTTTCTACCTTGCTCATGTATCCACAAATCACTGCCATCACTTTTGATCAAACAGAAGTAAGCAGAAAAACCCGAGAATTACTGCCCCTAAACCTGTCAGGTACTAAGAGATCTGTTGGAGGTAAAGTCTAATTCCTTTCTTATCTTCCAGTCAATGGCAAGAATGCTGCTTTGGAAATGTCCCATTAGCCTAGGCAAGGTGCACCCATGCCTTTGGAGGCACATGCCCTGGATGTGACCTTCACAGGCTGCATTGATTCTCAGCTGGCTAATATTTTATAAATATTAATTTTAATTTTCTCATTAGGTTAGTTTCTGCCTGTGAGTTTGCCTGTTAATTAGAAAGTCATAGGAGCTGGGCTCAAGATAGAAATCCTTTAACTTTTTCATGGGGTAGCAAAATCTAGTTAAAGAAGGAGACCGGAATTCCTGAATTTCTCTTTCCCTGCTTCTTCAGCACATATAAAAATATCAACAATCAAATCATCTCAATGCAGTTTCACTAAAACTCTCTTACCATACAAAACTGTGATGACAAAAGGAAAAAGTTACTTTTCAACTTTGGTACTTCTTTTGTCTAGCTGTGACTTCATACAAATATTTGAGACTTACTTTCTGCCCAGAGAGTCCTTGCAGCCTTCAAAAATCCAATTGAATCCATGTGATGATCTAAGAAAAAAAGTTTTTAAAAAAATATTAATTTGATCAATTGTTTTTTGAGACACAGCAGACCTGAGTAGAGCAGTTTTAGAGCATAATTATACATCATGTGAAAAACACTTCCTGGTGTTTTTCTTTAATTTCTATTTTATTATAAGGTCAAATTCTTTATTACAAGAAACAGAAACTACTAATTTCCCATTCAGTTTCTTTATGCCACACAGTTTTAATGAATCTCTGCAATTTTTCTGGCCTCATGGCCCCATTTGCCCCTTTCTTCAGGGTGGAGACCAATGTAATCTATTTCTCATGAAGGAAAATTTTCATACCTTTGCTCATCCTCAGTCTAGTCACATTAAACAGGTGTCTTTCAGATTCTAGATAATGATACCCTGCATTGTCATAGATGACCATTCTACTTGTGCTTTGGAAATGAGTGTTTCTGAAAGAATAAGACATGATTTTAGAGACATTTTCAGGGGAAGAAGTAAGAGGAAGAGCATTTCTGAGCCAGGTGTACCAGCCACTTTAACTTTAGCCTAAGAAAGGAAGAAAACAGACAATCAAGAGGACAGATTAGAGGGAAATGGGGAAGTATTATATGAAAGAAATTATTAAGCAGCTAGCAATTATGCTTCTGCTGCAAGTTAGAGATACTAATTTAAACCTCAGATCATGATGGATGGTAGTAATACACATTTCCATAACTTTTCCCTTCTGGTATGCCTTGAGTGTTTTCAAAAACAATAAAATAAGTAATTGTGATGATTACCTAACTTTTGCAATTGCAAAACAGGATGACACTCAGGTTCTTCTAATCTTTGTTTGATGTAGTTCAGACTAGCTATTTGTTTTCAAAGGAGAGAAATTACCTCCTCCTCAGCATAGCTGAGAAACTCAATGGAGCCTGTTGCTCCATACTGTTCTCATATGGACCCTGACTCTCAGCCAGTCAAATGGGGAGCCCAAGGAGGTTGGTTCTAAATTAGCTGTTTGGGAAAGCAAATGTTTTTCAAACCTTTCCCACATAAGGTTGCAGGCAAGTCTGTGTATTAAACAATCATAGAATTAAATCAGCTTGAGACTAAAGCCTCAGCCCAGTTACAATACTGTCATTTCTGATTATCTGTGATGTAGTTACTAATGCTAACAATAAAGCACTTACAGCATACTGTATTCTGATATCTCACTCTGTTCACTAGGGTTTTGCACAGGAAGGTAGTAACAAGCAATTTCTGCACAGTTATACAATTACAAGCACCTTTGGGAAAAGAAAAACAAAAGACAGTATTTACTCATATGTACTCACAGTGTGAATGCAACCTACCTTCTGTTCAATTTTAGTCCATTCATTGCCTGGACACTCGGAGAAATGGCAACTGTCTTACACAAAATTTTACTTCTGCTCACCTATATGCAAATGCTTGTCCCTGAGCAGCAAAGAACAGAGTAAGAGTACCTGAGATCTTCACTAAATTCTAGGTGCTATAACAACTGCTTGTATGCTTATCACCAAAATAAAAATTTATTTGAACAGGCATATTTCCATGCAGTAAAATATCTTTTCAGTTTTTTTCTTTATGTATTATGAATGCTATACTGTATGAGAGATATTGTCAAAAGTTTTGAAATTCATTCAAATTTACGTTTTTATTTACAAAACATGACCATGACCATTATGAGTTATTATCAGATAAAAAGGATGAGTTTCCTTTTTATTCTCTTTGTTAGAGCTGCTGGGTATAGACATGGTGTAGCCTGGAAAATAATGCATACCATCTGTGAGAAGTTCCTGTTTTCTTCAGGCAAAAGCACAGCTAAATTAATTTTGAGTTTAAGGATATCCATAAGTCAAACTAGACGTACGTGATGTGTGTGCTTATATGTACTACATGGTACACACATTTATTGTCATCTGATTTCTTGTCACTCTATAGAGTTTGCAAATGTATTGATCTTAGAAAGCCTTTTGCAAAGACTTGGCACTCTTACATGGATGCCAGTGCCTTGGGGGAAAACACATAATATAGTTCATATCATGTAGTTGTAGTCATTTAGATACTAACCATCACAATGACTGTTCTGATAATTCAGAATAAGAACTCCGAACACAGAATCATCCCAGGAAGGAGACCTAAGGACCTAAGGACAAAGAACTAGTATAACCTTACCAACACAGTCCTTCACTTAGCTTTGAAGTAGCTATAAATTTGTTTTAATTTCAGTTTTCCCAGAACTAGAGGAGGTTCTGGGAATGCCCTTCCAAGACTCACATCAACTCCACAGATTGTATTATATTTTTACACATGAAAGAGATCTTTCTGTCATTAGCTAGTAAGTCTCTGGCTTAAAAAACCCGAGCAAATTTAGAGTCTTCCCCAACTACAAGAACTCATCTTAAGGTGCTAACATTTAAATTAACGATTTCAAAACCCTTTCAAAGTCTTTCTGTTTTATCATTAACAAGATGCAGCTGCATGAAGGAGTGATAAAGAGATAAACATCAATGGAATAGAGGAACATAGGTCTGTTTGGAGTTGTATTTAAACTTATATCCAGGGGGTTGTATGGCAGTTTTAGTATTTTCAAATCCTGGATGCACAGATGGAAATCATTAGGAAGCAGACATTCAGCAATATTTTCATTATGGGAAGAGAAAATATTTTAGATTTTTTTTCAAGTTTTTTGATTCCTTTCTCCATGTGGATTCTCATTTATGAATTAGTGTGAGGTAGACAGATATTTCAGAACTAATGCTGTACAAAGTACAGAAATAATTCACTTTTTTTTATGTGGCTTATTTTCTGCCTGTTCAGCTCAGGGTAGGATGAGGACTCTGGAGGTGGCAGCAGTTGAGCTCATGACTGGGAGAGGGGATGGGAGGCACAGACTCCCCTCTGTTAACTGCCAGGTGGTCTCAGACCATCCAAGGCACCTGAGATTGCCCTGCCAGTGCTGTTTGAAGGTGTCGACAATGGGACAGGATGGTGTGACATGGAGGAACAATCTTCTCCACAAGTGGAACCATCTCATGCTCACTGCAATTTGAGGAGCAGTGCCAGACCACACTCTAAGTTCTGTCAGAGGTCAGTGCGAAGGAATTGTATGATTAATGTCTTTCTGTGCAAAGGCAGTTGAATTCAGTCTCTAGCTCTTCCAACATGCATTTATAAAATACAAAGGCCAAGAAACATCTACACTACTTTTGCTACACTCAGTGCCTGAGTAGAACAAATACAATCAGAAATTTCAGTAGAATAATGTCTAGAAACAATAGGAGAAAATAATTCAAATATTTACAAATAAGTATAAAATACAATAAGGAAAATTACAAACTTAAAGGAGAAACAAAATTGAACCTTAGCATTTAAAAGATGTTCTCACCAGGGGAGTTCATCTTCCTCACCTTAAGAATTTGAACTGAATGCAAGGAGACAGAAAATGCTGCTCATGATGAATGTCTTCTCTTTTAGCACCTCAGGGTAATGATTGTTTTGTGGAATAATAAAAAGCAATATTTATTTGGACCAAAGAACTTTCACCACTGTAGAAGTCTGAATCTTAAGATTTGCTTGGCATTGATGTGAATGTCATTTGACTAGAAAATCCATCGTAATGCAACATCAACCATTGAAAGGTGTAAACACTTGAAATAAATAGGAAGAATTTCACATCTTCTGGCACATATTTATTTTTCTTTCAGCCAAGGTTTTAATACTTTGCTTGCAGGGTCTTTTTTTCCTCCTGTAACACAGGAGCCATTGAAGGAAACAGACTGGCTGCATTTCTTAATACTTACTGTTTTGTTCTCCCAAATCAATTTAAAGGTATACTTCTGAGCATCATTCACATTATCAATAAATATAATAGCAGACCTATTACTTGTTTTGCTTAATGATATCCCAGTAGGTCAAATGTGTACCCTTGTATTAGGCACGTGACAAAAATCCCAGGAGTGACCAGCTTTATTGTTACATTTGTACAGGCTACTGCTGTAAAAAAAAAAAAAAAAAANAAAAAAAAAATCAGCAACTTAAGCAAGGGCTAAGGAGAACTGCCACTCTTTACTGGATACAGAGGGAAATATGACTGTGCTCAACATATTAATGCTTTCTTTGCCTCAGTCCTTGACAGAAACATGAGCTCTCCTCTGGGCACTCAGGCCCCAGAGCTGGAAGACAGACTTCTGGAAAGTAGAAGGAAGCCCCCATAATTCAGGTGGACATACAGGTGGACACACAACTCCAAGGAGTTGGAAGGGGTCTACCCATGGGTATTGAGGGGGCAGGCAAGAGAAACATTTTCAATCATTTGCTGGTACGGGCAACTGGGAATGTTACGGCTGACTGAGGCCACACAGTGTGGTGTCCATCCACAAGAAGATTTGGAAGAAGGAACTGGAGAATTGCAGGCCTCCCAGACTGCTCTTGGTGTTGGGGAAGTTCACGGAGCCGATAATTTTGAGTGCTGTCTTGTGGCATGTACAAAACAAACAGAGGATCAGTCCAGCCACTGTGGGTTTAAGACAGACTGCTTGACCAGCCTGATCTCCTTTTATGACCCACTTAGAAGATTAGGAAAAGGCAGTGGATGTGCATACCTGGGCTTTCATGCCTCTGACACTATTTTACACACATTCTCCTGAAGAAACTGGCTTTTCACCTATATGCTCATGGCTTGAAAGTGTGTACTGTACACTGAGTGAAAATCTGCCTGGATGGCACATGGTGGAGAATGAAGTTACATCCACCTGGTGGCTGGTCACAAGTTTTCCAAAGTGCTTACCAGGGCTCAGTACTGGGAACAAGCAGCTCTGTTCACTATCTTTATCCATGATCTGGATGAGAGGATTGAGTGCCCCCTCAGTCAGTTTACAAGTGACTCCAAGGTGGGCAGGAGTCTTGATCTGCTGGAGGGCAGGAAGGCTCTGCAGAGGGATCTGGAAAGGCTGGATCAGTGGGCCAACTGGATGAGGAAGGCAAATAATAAGGTAAATTTTCAGGTCCTTCCCTCTGGTCACAGAAACACCAAGCATCGCTATTGGATGGGGTAGAGTTGCTGGAAAGCTGCCTGGCAGAAAAGGATCTGCAGCTGAACATAAGCCAGCCCAGGTGGCCAAGAAGGCCAATGACATCTTGTCCTGTATCAGCAATACTGTGGCCAGCAGGATCAGGGCAGTGATCATCTTCCTGCACTGGGCACTGGTGAGCCTGTGCCTCAACTGCTGTGTCCAGTTTTGGGCCCTGCACTACAAGAAAGACTTTGAGGTGTTGGAGCAAGTCCAGAGAGGAGCAGTGACACTGGGAAGGGTTTGTCTTATGAAGAGGAGCTGAAGGAGCTGGAGATACTTAGCCTGGAAAAAAAGGAGGCTCAGGAGTGGCCTTATTATTCTCTACAACTCCCTGAGAGGAGGGTGTGGCAAGATGGGGGTTGGTCTCTTCTCCCTGGCAACCAGCAAGGACACAGGGGCAAGTTGCGCTAGGGGAGGTTTAGATTGGATATTAGGAAAAAATGCTCCACTAAAATGCTGGTGGGGCATTGGAACAGCCTACCTGGGGATGTGATGGAAAAAAACACGAATGGAAATGTTCAAAAAAGCATGTGGATGTGGTACTTGGGACATGATTTTGTGGTAAACATGGCAGTGCTAGGTCAATGGTTAGACTAAGCAGCCTTAGAAATAATTTCCAACCTTACGGGTTCTATGATCCACCCTTTAAACTAATGGAAAAGATGGGGATAAAAAGAATTAAAAGTTTGTATGAATTAAACTGCAATAATAGCATTTTTTATTTTTTAATTAAGTTTTTAGCCTATCTCACACCTTAGTTTTAGACTTTCTCTTCTTCCCCTCTTGCTTTTGGCCTTTAGAACAATATTCTGAAACTGAAGGGGTCTCATGTCTTATTGCAGTCAAGCCTTCTCCTTGCATGATTATATTTTCCAATGTGACACCACACCAAATTAGACTCTAGAATAGGATGTCTCAAGGATGGAATATCTTTCAATGTTTGTAATTATTCACTTTCTAAAAGACAACCATGCATACCACACTATTAGATCTCATAAAATCACTTTTGACATAAAAGAATTATTTCCTTTGGCTTAAAAACTGGTAGAACTTGGTAGACTTGTAAATATATGTATAATGTAAGCTGTTATTTTTGTAGCATGGCAGGGATAGCACTGCTTTCCCTAGCAGTGCTTATCTCAGTGTTAACTCAGATGAAAAATTAGAAAGGAAATAGATTTGTGTCAGCCAGTTTTATTAGAAAATCCATTTCAAATATATGTATGCATTCAAACTTTCAGGTTTACTAACATTTTGCTTTTGATAGCATGTACTATTCCCGTACTAAATCTCCTTTGTTTCTCAGCTCCATTCTCTGCTTTATTTCAGCATCTGTGTTCCTTATAGCATTAGTCTGTGAACACCAATGCTTCACCCATGTTCAGTTGTGACACAGGAGCTGTAGACTATATAAGTAAATCACAGCATCATGTGGAGAAAAATGGGAGAGGATCAAGTCTCGTTGGTAAATTTGTATGGACTTACAATAAGTGTCTCTCCTCTCTGAGTTCCTGCAGTCAGAGGAGGATGCTCTAGTGTCCTAGTGCTAGAACAGTTGCCTTGTCTGAACCTAGGCAAGCCAGTTGTTGTCATTCAAAATATCACAAAAACCCAGCACCACTATCACCAAAAAACCCAAAATCCAAACCCATAAAACTGAAAACCCAACTGTTTTTAAAACTTCTACACTGATCATTGGGGATTTGGGGATTTACTCAAAATTTATGGGAATAGCAAAATTGTGCGCTATATTCTTTAAACTGTAATTTTTTTATCTAAGTAGATACTGAAGTATCTTGAAAGCTGGCAGGATCTGGCTCTCTACTCCTCAGCTACTTAACAGCAAACATAGGAAAGTATAAGCTTTTCTCTTTTCCCATGGGAACCAGGAGTATTTATAATAAATTTGTAAATATATGAAGTGTTCAAATGTTATGTGGAACCAATAGAAACTCAGGTTTTAATAGCAATAACAGGGCAATAAACCACTGCATTGTAGGCAGACTTCATTGTTCTTTTTCCATCAAAATTTTACATTGACATCCTGTCACACTGCCTCTCTCCAATGGTTTCTCCTAAATTCCTGAGGCATCACACTTCATACCTCTTTTATGAGGCTGCATTCCTAGACCACATAGAGTGGTTTCCCTCTGAAGTTCTTACAACAGCCAGCATAAACATCTCACCATGCATAAAAAGGTGTTCAGTTCTTCCTTCACAGGACTGAGTAGACTCAGCTCCCACTGAAGGTATTTGAAAATGAAAGGTTCAGTCCCAGCAAGGCCTCGGCATATAATGTACATTTGCTAGAATATCTGTAATAACTTTTTTTTTGGTCAGAAGTCTATTAGTCTCACTTTCTTGTTTTACATAGTCCTATTATTTTCCAGATATCTTTCGTTGCTTTAAAATTTCAGTTCTGCAGAAAAATTGTGTGACTCACAGATCTTTTGTAAAAAGATGTCTGGTTGCCATCTCCATGAAAAACAGGTGACAGACAAGAAAGAAGCTATAAAAAATTGTTTGCCCTGCCCATAAATAAGTAAAATTAAATTTTGAAGTTTTATTTTGTAGCTGAAAATAGAGTTAAGAAGGTTTTGGTTGATAATATTAAAGCTATAAACTTCTGTCCTGCAGGAAAATTCACAGGCATGCCTGCCTTCTCCTCTGCAGTATTTCACCAAAATGAATGCCTGCTGAGGTACAGGTCTTGGCACTAAAGGGTTTGAAGGCAGGACAAGGATCAAAGGTACTAAATATAAATATTTTGGGCTTGACTGGAAGATGTGAGGGAGGAGCTCAGAAGATGAGAGGGAGAGCTAAACATGTGTATTGTGTCATTGTAGAAAAATCACCTTGCAGTTTAACATCTTATATTAACTTCTCCCTCCCAGACTCATGTTATCTCCCCTTGAATGTCTGTGGGTGCTATGTAAGCACTTAATTTGATTAGTTTTTAATAAAAATCTTGGGCTAAATTTGACTCCGTCACATCTGTTAAATCCAAAGGGAACACCATTGAAATGATCAGGGTTGTTCTGGAATTGCACCAGAGTCAGTTAGAACAGAAACTATTCTCCTGACCCTCTCCTTGTGAAAGTGTTTTCTTCCTTGACTGAATATTTGATGGAAAATTGGTCGTCTTAGACTTACTGATGTAAAGGAAGTGTTATCATCATAATGTGCCTGAAGCTGGTTATTAGAAGTGTGATGTTTAGAAGAGACTTTTAAAAGTTCAAAATGCTTCCAGGCCTCCTAAGGAGCTATGGTCTCAGAAGAACAGCTTTACACTCTTGTTCAAACAAAGGCCTGGCCCTTAGGATGCTTTTCATGTCCAAATAGATAAAAAAGGAAAAGTTGTGTGGCTTTATTCTAGGACGCAGGATCTAACAACTTGCATCAGAAGACTAGAAAGTTTCACTTCATGAAAGTCTTTCTCTATGGGACATTTCAGCATCAATATAAATTAATAAATAATAATAATGACAACAATGTATATCAATAACAAATCCTTTTTTACAACTCCTCCTTTTTCAGGGCAAGCAAGGAGGGTTCTTTTGTGTTGAATTCAACAGTAATTCCAATAACAATTTCACACTGATATTCCAAATTTGAAGCAATGGTATGAGACCATTATAGAATTTAAGAACAATTAATAACCTTAAACAGCTTTTTGATCTTTACTGCAATCATCATGATCCTTCTATATACCTATCCTTAGGACAAAGACTTCTCAAAGTCTCCATTTTTTGTTAAGAGGACATTTTCAAAGGAAAATTAACAGTGAATTTACTTTGCAGTGGATTATAAAATGGAAAAATGGAAAAAAAAAAACCTTCCTTGGTTTTGTCGACAAGCTTTTAAGCAATAATAAATACTTATTCCTCTGTATAAACACATTCTAATGTCTAGAAAATACTTCCTTACATTTGATTGTCCAATTTTTTTTAACAGGCAAGTATGACATAGACATTTTCTACCAAGTCTAGATGTGTGTTATTGAAAACTCAATCTTAAAAAAAAAATAAATCTGAGTATTTCAGATACTTTCAGAACAAAAAAAACCCTAAACAAACATTTTAAGGAATAAATTCTCCTTTTGACATAATAGGTTAAAACCAGGTATCACTTGTTATAACCTCATAAAGCAAAGCAGAAGGTACATGGACTGGTCATAAGTTATATTCCAAGTGTCCTAGTATAATATAGCTAATGCATCATGACCTCTCTTGCCCAGATGCCTACTATGCGGATTGCAGCTTAAAGAGAGAGCAGAAAATGACAACTTAATACATATCATCAGGAGAATCCTTGTTCTCAGTGGAAGTGCTTCAGTTTTTATGTGATGAAAGCAGAATAGCTCATGAACTGTTCACACCTTTAAACTAAGAACCGTGAACATATACACATTGTGATATGGCAGAATATAATACGGATTGCTCCTGTGTTTGAGAGAGAGGGTGTCTTGCTTTGCTTATGAACTTACTGGAAATATCTATAACAATACTATATGAAAATGGAGCAGTTTTAAAGATGAAGGAAAATTAAAATTTTGTAAATTTTTATACAATTAACATGTATGAACTTTTCAGTCCCTAAATATTTCAAAGATAATTTTAAATTTTACAGAACAACTAATGCAGAGAAGAACATAATATTGGTATTTCTAGGGTTTTCAAACTGAAAATTTCAGATTATTTCACAAATATAAAACAAATTATTTCCTTGTTAGGTGCAAACATAATTATTTCTATTATTTTTATNGTGAAATAATCTATTCAGAGTTTGATGGTTTTAAAAAATGGAGAAATGTAAAGATGTCTGTTAATTGCAAACATTAGAAGTACAACAAGACTTAATTAAACACATTAAATATTTCAAAATAGTGTAATACCTAATCTCTTTTTTTCTTGTTATTTATAAAATACACTTCAAGAAAGTTTCAACAAAAGCATTTCTTTCACCAGACAGCTCAAAACTCCATATTCTAATCATCTGTGATTACAACAATAACTGATTATTTACTGGACAGTAAAAACAACAAGACAAGACCAATCGTTACTCCTCATCTCTGTTTTCCTTTGGGAAAAAGAAAAACACCTGTTAATATCATGAAGCTTTATCAAGAATAAGGTTACTTAATCTGTTTTCCAACAAACATAATTCAGAAAAAAGAAAATGCAGTGAGCAAAATCTATTACAGCTTGTTCTGTTACTGCATAAAACAAACCATCATTGAAACCAACAAATCTGATTTTAACAATCATTTCATTGTCCATTCATAGTTTAAACAAAATTCAATTTAGCTGCTGTCTATGTGTCTGTCTATGTGTGCACACAGGATGTTGGTGTCGCCTTTTACTAATCAAAGAGATTCCTTCTCTTCTAAACAACTTTTCCTTCTGTTTGTTCATACTGAGAGGTCATAATCCCTAGTGGGTTTAGGTATAATGTGTTGCTATGGGAATGACTGTGGTGCTATAAAGGGAGGATTATGACCCTTCACTATATAAAAATGTTAGGTTTCTATTACCTTCTTGAATAGCACTGAAGAATTTTCATTTCAGTGTTGGGAGTTATCTTGCCTAAATGGATGCAGGGCTAACTGTCCATGTAGGGGATAAGTGTTATCCTTAGTTATTACTGATTGTGCCAATGCTTTGATTTCCAAGAGATAATGAATAACTTAATAAAGAACTGTCAATGGATGAACTGAAGCCTTTAACCAGGCAGTGAAAGGCTTTGACTGCTTAAAAAGGATTTATCAGTACATGATAGAGGTTTAAGAATTACCACTAAATCCTGGCAAAAATAATATAAAACATAGCAGGGGGAAAACAGAAATGACTTTTATACGTTTTTTAATTAATGCAAATTTTTATGTTGCTTCATTTTCTTTCATTATATGGTTTAGGATTAAAGAAAGAAACAAGCCATCACTTGACTGCTTATTGCAAGACATCTCTGGCCTTGACTGATAATAAAAAGGAGTGAATGGTATGAAGCCCAAGGAACAAGGCTCAATCACTCCCAGCAATTACTGTGTCTTATTGATAACTTGCAGCTCTATCCTGCAAATGCCATCTCTGGAACAAAGCCTGTCACAGATCAGACTGAATCCATTAAAAAGCTTTGATTAACATGTCCCTAGGGTGTGCTGGGGAAACTTTTTACGCCAAATGACAGCCTATTGCTACTGCTTCTGAATTGTCCTCCTGCAATACTCTTGTGTTTTAATCTGGAGCACAGTTTAAATTAAAAAACAGCAATGACTTTGTGTGACCTAAATACGAGCTGCTTTTATTCATTGTGGGATTTATCAACTGCTTGCAGATTAAGTATTCAGAGAAGCAACAATTAACCTTACTGTGTGTTAGCTAATATTAATTATATATCTCCTGTGCTTTCTTGTGCTAATGTACATGTGCCCAGAGAAAGGGTCATATTTAATGTTCTCTGTT
Source organism: Alaudala cheleensis (assembly GCA_013398995.1). Lineage (NCBI taxonomy): Eukaryota > Metazoa > Chordata > Aves > Passeriformes > Alaudidae > Alaudala > Alaudala cheleensis. The sequence goes on from VWYE01003864.1 coordinate 197,497, forward strand.
TGGTGGACAAGAAGCTTTGTACTTGTCTCCCCTTGAAAACAAATTATTTGTATTTGACAAGCATAACATCAACAATGTTGGCTTTCTTTAGCAGGAGCTGACATTGATGTGTAAATGGATTTCAGTCCTTTTAAAACAGACACACAAAAGCTTCATCTTTCTGGGCTTCAGATTTCAAGAGGGCAAGGAATTGCCCTCCGCACACCCAATCATTTTCCCATCATCCACTGGGGAAAACAGCCCTTATCTATTGTGGGTATTATTTTTTTTTACCCTGCAGTCCCTTGTAAGACATATGTTGAATGGTATGTGTCAAGACCAGCAGGAAATAATACATTACGAACAAAAAAAAAAATTGTTTCCTTTATGCTACATAAAAATACATATTTAAAAACACCTGCGGGTAAAAGAAACCCTTGCCAGAAGTCTGATGTGATGTGCTAGAATCTAGGAAAGAAGCATAAAAGAAAAACTTGGCCCTGTGCACATCCAGGTCAGTGTTAAAATCACATTAAACCAACGTTAAGAAAGAACTAAAGCCACAGAGAATCAAGTGTCAAAATGCTGAGCCATTTGACACAGTGGTCATTTGTTTAGTGCCAACTCAAATTTCCCGTGTTCTGAATCTTTAACGAGGACTGGTGCTCTTAAGCAGTACCTGGGCTTAGGCTCACAAAGACCAGAGGGGAGCAACTGGGCAGAACAGGGAGAGCAGCTGGGACATGCCACAGCCCTTGCCGTTCTTCTGGGCACAGCTTGTGTGTGGTGTGGATGAGGGGAAGCAGGGAGGCAGGCAGGAGCTTAGTGAGCACTGTGGCAGCTCTGCCAAGCAAAAGTCTTCCTGAGAAAGGGGGAAGAAGGAAGACAGTGATTTTCATCGCTTCAATACTTTTGAGCAACCTATACTACCTTCAGAATGAATTACAAAATGAAACAGTGTATAAGGTATCTCTGCTTACTAGTAAAGTGCTTGATGGCCCTTCTGGGATCACGGAGTAGAGGAGCCAGCTAGCTTCTGTACCTTTAAAAAAAGGACAACGATCCTCAATGTATCAACATTTAAATCTGAAGGCAATAGTGGGGAAAAAAATTCCCTCCTTGCCATCTACCCTTCAGGTAGTGCTGGTTGCAATATTTCATGGGAGCAGCATCTTCTCCTAGCTTTTCATTGCTTATAACATTACTTTTCCACATTCCAAATGGGATTAATTTTCCAAGAACAAAGACAGTCAGCACAAAGACATAGCCACCTGTCCCTAGTGCTCCTTTGAATGTCTCCATGTTTATGGTTATGTATTTCTGAAGGATGTGCATACAGATGATAACTTAAAGTGTGTTTTACACTGTTCAGGAGTTGCAACCATAGATCTAACAAAAGACAGAACAGCAACAGAGATATTTAGCTGTTGAGAACAAGTTTGAATAAATATTCAAGCTTCTCAGAAAATAGGTGCTATTGCTGCCACCAATTTGTGCCATTCATATAAAATGATAGGGCCATATATTTTATCATCCCTGACAATGTTATTTGTTGACTTTGTAGATTTACCATCTATGTCTTCTTGACAACAATTGTCTAAAGCCCTTCTATACATGGTTATTGTGACTACAAATGTGCTTTCAGTGCCTCTATTACCTTCCCTTTAGCAGGTGTAGCACTTTATTGCTTGATACTACCCTCCCTTTTAGAAGTCTGGCTCCAAGCCTCCTTTGTTTCAACCCAGATGCCAGCTTCTATTTAGCTATTCATTAAAAAAAATAAAGAACACCCCACCTCCAACCATCTGGAGTAGAACTGATAGGGGAGGAGACTCATTTCTGTACCTTTTTAGCTGTCTTAAGGTGAAAGGATTTGTCAAATCCATTAATGACCTATCTTAGATCTAATAGACAGTTCACATTCAAAAAGGCTTGTTCAGAATCTGGTTCAAACAAAGGCAACAGAAGCAAGGAAGAACATGCACAAGGGGTAGAATGGTTTGGGAAATATAAATCTACCCAATTATAATTCAAACAAAAACAAGTGAGAAACTATACTCTGCTGAGGCAGTATTGGCCAAGCATCTTGGCTTTGCATTCATGCATAATTAAGCTTTAGACAGCTGCAGGCTTCTCCAGCGTGACAGGGAACAGGATATCACAATACAAAGTAAGATACATATTAGAGCCTAAAAAAACATGGGTTATATTTAGATACAGCACAAAACCAAAAGAAACAAACAAAGAAATACCTTAAACACACACACACACACACACACAAAAAAAAACCACCAAAAAGAAAAAAAAATTAAAAATGTTAAAAAACGCCACCCAACAAACAAACAAAACCAAACAATAAAAACAATCATCAAATGAGATTCAGAGAATTCGCCTCTTGCCCTCACTGTGTTGTGCATAATTTTCCAAAATGCATTAGATCAGAACAAACAAGAACATTAAACTAGTTTTTGGCACACCGTTTTTGCAATTGTACTGATACTTTAAGAATCCGTACCTATATTTTAGGATACTGTGACATGCAGATGGTAGCTTCCAAAAGATTAAATATGCAAGAAAGATAAAGTCTCTCAGTGGAATTTTTAATCGAGCACTGCCTTGCTTATAGGAGCCAGTCTCTTTCTCTATTACAAATCACATTTGGCATAAAGACTGGGAAGGCAGTGTATTGTAATGCCAACCACTGACAGACCACTGTTAGTAGTAGCCCCAGCTGTGATGATCTCTGTGATGATCTCAGAAAATATTGTCAGCTGTAGAGAATTTGGCTGTCTTTTTACTTTCATCTTCCTTTTGAGACTGCTTTGGTTGATAAAAACTGCAGGTTTTTGTCCGGCTAATTGTGTTAAGCCTCTGGAAAAAAAAGTCTGCTTTCTAAGCTGAGTGTAAATCTTGGTTATAATGTGACTGAAAAGAGGTTGCTACTAAAAACAAAGAAATACTTTCCATTATACAGGCTCAATATTTTTGTAAAGATGTCATTTGTCTATTAGACATGGGATCAAAGTTTCTTCTTGGAAAATTTTAATGTGATTAATCACACATGGATATGAAATGTAAAATCATAATAGCCTGGGGACAGGACAAGCACAAGGCAGTTAGCACTCAGTTCACCCTTCTGAATGAAACCATGTAAATGCAAAACAACAATGTAAAGATCTTTATTTCTGTAGAAAGCAATATAAACAGTTTTATTAGCTTTTCCAGGAAGCCTAAATAAAGATTCAGCTACTGAGTGAAAACAAAGCAGAAGTGAACACAGCAGGCTGTAAGAAGTAGATAGCTCTTACCTAAAGGATGGCAAATGACTAAGGCTGATTCTGAATTTACTGAATTTGATACCTAGAGAAATCTGGGTTGCTGTCAATGGCAATAAGTTGGAATGTTTTTATTAACTTTAGTTAAAGGAAACTGACAAGATTCACCCTCTATATCTGAGATGCATGTTTCTTTTCTTTTTACAGTTTAAGCTTTAGCAGCATCATGAAGATGTGACTTTACTTCTTTTTTCCTGATATGTACCTAATAAAATACTATAGAGATATGTTTTTTGTTTTTTTAACTTGTTTTTCTTTTTTAACTTGTCCTCAGAATGATTATTTCAAATAGCCAAGACAACAATAGCAGCACAGAGTGAAATTAAGATTAATTGCATTTGTACTTATGATAATTATTTTATCAGCTCTGCTCATGGTGGTCAGTCATAATTCCTCTTTGTTTCATCTTTGTCCTTTTAGTACAGATTTTCCAAGGAACTCATTTTCCATCTGAGTTTAACAGAGAAACAGAGAACTTTGGAGTTTTCTACATTTTTAGATTCTTGAGTATTTGAGAATGTTGGATCCTTATTTTCTACGAAGCAAAAAGATCATAATTTCCAAATAACCTTCTGCAGAACTATGGAATTAGAATGCTTTTTGTTACAGGAATTGTAATACACCATGACTAAACAATTTCACTTGAACTGAACACTTAGAGTAATTTCTTGGGTGTTAAAATTATATTCACAGTGCTTTCTGTGTGTGTGCGCGCGTGTGCGCCTGTGTATGTGACAGTCGAAGCGAGGACCGACAAAATTACAACAGGTATGTAGAATGAAGCTTAAAATGCAGTAAACAGTCATGTTTCCACCATAAGGGAAATGCTGTTACCTTTTGATCTCATATTAAGGTAAATATGTAGTAACTTTGCAGAAGTAGCCTGGAATAACTAAATAATTAAAATCAATGAAAATATTCTAGATGCACATATTTACACCTGAGATGACACCTCTATTCAGCTTGTCTAGCAGGACTTGCAGGGCCTTTTTAACAATGCTGTTGGGTGCCAGCCTGCCTGTAGTAATGCATCAAATTGTTCACTTGGGTTTTTCATTTGCCCCTATGGTACTCCGTAAAGTTCCTGTCAGCCTACTTTTCCTGCCCGCCTTGGTCACCCTAAGTGGCAGGCCTGCCCTCCAGATGCTCATGCTGCCTCCACCATGGTGTCCCTCAAACTTGTTGAGGGTCCATTTCATCCACTGACTGGATTTGTTGGCAAAGTTGCTGAACACTTTCCATGACAGTTCTAACCCCACTCATGACTGACTGACTGGCTTCTAACTGTTGGCACCTGCCCTAGAATCCAATTGTCCAGAGAGTTTTTTCTCTCACTTTGTGTTCCAGTCACTGTCTTCTCTTTCCTGTTTACTATTTGCCAGGAGATTGACATGAGGGTGACCAGTTCAGACTTCCAGATCCTCCTTCTTGCCTTTATTGAAGAAATGCCAAACATTTGGCTTCTTCCAGTCTTTGAGAGTCTCTCCCAATTTCTGTGACATTTCAAAAAGTGGAAGCTAACAATGGCATTAAGAATCCTTAAACATATGCCATCTGGGCTGTGAAACTGTTCATATTCAAATTCCTCTCTAATGCACTTCTCCATTGCTGCTAGCACCTTTCACCTCAAAGTTTGATGCCATGCACTGAGGCTTGGGAAGCCTGGGAGCAGGCATTGTAAGACTGGGGTAAACAAGGCAGTTCTTCCATACAAATAGCTGCTTCTTCACACTATTTTATTTATTTTTTTTTTTTATGTAAACACATGTTTCTGCTATTAAGTCGGATGTGGAAAGCCAAGTGTTCTCATAGTTACATTTTCTGATTTTGTAAATCAACTAAAGTGAAGTATTCAGGAAATATAACTAAGTCCATAATACAGGCATATTTAAATGAAGATATTATTTCTATGGGAATTGGGTCCTGCTTTGGCAAGATACTTAAAGGAGAGGCACAGCTTTATAGAAGTAGTCATGTATTAGCTCTACTCATGTTAAAATGTACATGTGCTGAGCTGAATAGACCTATACAGGTGAATTTCTTTCAACTGTTAGGTAATTAACAAGATAAATTACACAGATCAATAATTTTCATCTAAACTGCAGGTCTGCTTTTCATTTGATCATTATTTATTTCATTGCCTTCACAAACAGCAAAGCATAGACATGCAACACATTACACTTGAGCAGTTGCCACACCATTGTATTTCTTCCAGGCATTTCTTCTCTCTTCTTCCATTGGACAGAGCTAAACAAAAGCAGTGCCTGAACCTATACCTTCTGAACCTGTGCAGTCTGCCAGACAGAAGTGGTCACAATTGTCTTGCTCATGTTACCATGTTAGATCAACAGGAAATTAGACCCTTAACAAGATTACCTCCAGATGCACAGCTCAGTCAGGAATTATTCACCTCAAGGTATGATTAAATCCCCTAGAGAACAAATTTTTGAAGCAGTAATCCCTGTACTTCTGCTGACATTCTCTTCTCAGTGCCGCTTCAGTGTTTTCATGAGGCATTTATCTTGTTATAAAACAACAGCACAAAAGATAGAAAACTCCTTTGCTTATTCCTATTTCTTGTGTTGTGCATTCAAAAATGTTTAAAATTAAGTGCATAAATTAGAGATTTTTCATTCTGAACATGGCAGATTTTTCTATTTCTCCCATAAAGAAGGCATTTTCAATCACTCCATGGGATCAAGAAATGGTGCTGTAAGGTGTCAATTAACTTATTGAAGATGATAAATAACAGCAATCTTACGTAAGATAGCTATATAAAATTTATTTTCTGTAGTAAGGTAGCAAAAACACAATGTTATTTTGAACAAAATCAGAACCACATGGTCCTAAGAATTCCCCATATACTGATGAAGCACATCAGTGAGGATAGTCCCATATTGTGGAACTGTGTTTTTCTGCTGGTCTTGGAGACAAGAAGTAAGATAAGCAAATCGAGCTGTGACAGAGACACACCCATGAAAGCAAAAGTCCAGGAGATACTTTTGGGCAGGATGTCAGCAACATCCTGTTATTGGACTTCTCATATGTTAAAGGAAGCAAGACTAGATATAGTCTGTAAATAGAACAGATTACAAAGAGATATGCAACTCCCTCATGAAGTTTTACATCTTACAGAAATAGCCTTCCAAGTTCAGACCTCGCAAAATGCTACACATAAAATATAGACAAAACCTCCTCCTGTGACTCTTTTCCTGTTATCTTCCTCTCATAAAGGAGAATAGAGCCTTCTTTTGCTGGCAATGAATGCATTTAAACATTGCAACATAGATCAGATCAAACTTTATGGGTTTGTGTATGCTTGTGAGAAAGGCTGTTTATATATATCATCTGGTGAATAATTCATGACTTACTGATATAATTATTTACTATTATTTATGTTTCTATTATTCAGGAAGTCCCTAGGCTGCCAAATGTTGGAGGATGGGAAAGTAATCTAGGAACACAATATATGATCTTCTTATACTTTCTTCACACGTCCCCTGTTGAAGGCAGTATCCTGGTGGAGACAGCTACATGAGGGCAGTTAACTGTTGTATGCCTGATCCCATGTGGGCACTTGATTTTCTCTTTTCCTCAGATGAAGTTTAGTGATATAGAATCAACAGATGTGACTTTTCTGGGGCTAGAATAAGCAGCACTGCTCATGACCACCCAAGCACACTGATTAAATTAAAGGCTTTTGGAACAGTTTTACACAGTGTTTTTGTGATATGTTTTCTTATACATAATGATTAGCCTTCTTGTAGTAGTGATTTCTATCCCAATAATTGCTTTTTTTTTATCATTACTTCCATGAGTTCTTTTTTATACTTCCTGGAAATTTCCATGTGTAAATTGCACTCAGAGAGTGCTTTTGACTATTTCATTTATGGAAGTTTCTGAGTTGCTTCACGTCCTAAACACAAAATCTTTGTGGGATGGTGAAGGAAGCCTTCAGAGGCTATTTTCTGCAGATACAGAATGAGCAGACTGTTCTCTTCATTGGATGTTGGCCTTTTCACAGCCTTTGTAGGCATCTCTAGCTCTTATAAAAGTGATAAAAAAGGATGATCAAGACACACATTCTATTTTGGATTAATTTTTCCTAAGCACAGAACATATATGCTTAGTAGAAAACAGTAAATAATTAATTGGTATAATTTTAACTACTAATAACTGGCCAGTGTTGCACGCACCATATCACAAATCAGCATTTGAGAGCTGCATTTTCTTGTGGAGAAGGACTTGAGATGGTTGAAAGTCAAGAAGCACAACATGACTCAGCCATGTGTGCTGACAGCCCAGAAAGCCAAACATGTCCTGGGCTGTATCCAAAGCAGCATGGGCAGCAGGGCAAAGGAGGGGATTCTGCTTCTCTGTTCTGATCTGCTGAGATCCCACCTGGAACCCTGCATCCATCTCTGGGGTCCCCAGTGTGAAAAGGAAATGGACCTGCTGGAATGAATCCAGAGAAGAGACATGAAGATGATCACAGTTCTGGAGCATCTCTCCTATGAAAATGGGCTGAGAGCAGCCTGGAGAAGAAAAAAGGTATCTGAGGATAGCTTTTAGCACCTTCAAGTATCTAAAGGGGACTACAGGAGAGCTTAAGGGGGTATTTTTATGAGGAGATGTAGTGATAGAACAAAGGACTTTAAAGTGATGTAGGGTGGATTTAGATTAGAGAAGAGAAGAAAATAAGAAATTCTTTATTGTGAGGTTGATGAAGAGGTTGTCCAGAGAAGTTGTGGATTTCACAGCCCTGCAGGAGTTCGAGGCCAGACCTGGAGGAGCCCTGAGCAATCTGGTCTTGTGCAAGGTGTCCCTGCCCATGGCAGGAGGGTCGGAACCAGATAAATTTTGAGGTCACATTCAACTCAGAATCCGTGATTCTATGATCAGGTCAAAAGACTATGTGAATCCAAATTGTAAAGAAGTGCTCAGTGTAACTGAGACTGCTTCTACTTCTAAACAGATGATGCTTATTTGAGCAGAATATGTGGAATTTTGTATCTTTTGGGGGTTTTTTATTCCCTGTACTGTACATGTAATAAAATTATTTTGTCTGTTAAACGGACAGTGTGATCCTTGTCTTGTTCTCTTCTTTCATATTATTTATTTATAGACTTTTTCAATAAAGTACCAGAAAATCATGAAGAATTTAATTCTTCCATAGTAAAATCACTCTATTTGCAACCAAAATAAATTCCCTTTGTAAGATATTTAACACTTGTAAATCTTAAGGAAAATAAAAAAAACCTAGGTGAAAAACTGCATTTCTAGAAGTAGTTCAAATTTGTTTTTATGCAGTGTATCTTTTCTATTTGCTGTCATGTTACAGATAATAAATGAAAATATTTTAAAGTCCTAATAACGGAAAAAAAAAATTTTAAAAATGGAAAAAAGACACAGCTTGTTCTAATTCCATACCTCATCAAGATGAATTTTTACAATCACTGAGTTCATTAAGAGAGGTTAAAGACTGAAGAGAAAGACAAGGGTAAAGACGTGATTTTTGTACATTTGATCATACTGCAGCTTTTAATAATTTCATGACTTTATCACAGAATGCTGTGTTTTCCACCCTGTTATGTTGCTTTCCAGAAGATAATTTAAATCTTCTTGGAACCATTCCCATTTCCTGGATTACAGCATCATTTTTTGTGAGTTAATTTAATGTGTTCTGCTGAAATATGGCAGTCCTGGGATGATACATGAAGATAGGGTAGAGATGATGTGATTCTTTCTTCCTGAAGAAGTCCAGGTTCAGGAAATATGTTCCTATCTTCTGCTGAGTTGTATTTCTGTTATCAGGATTTGTAATCTTGGAGTTAGGCCAAAATTATCAACCATATGTTATAGATAAAAATAAATATATGGGAATTTCCTCTTGCAATACTCATTTCCACTTAAAAAAACACTTCAAAACCTATATTGAGAGGGGCCTTTTGAAAATGAATTTTGGCTGCAAATACACTTCCTTACTTTAAACTCTAAAGACAAAAAAACACATAAAATGACAAGTTTTTCTCAACACCATGTCACAGGAAGCATATCACTGTAGCAAAACTCCACAAGGATACAGCTTCTTGGAAACCAACCTCCCTAATTAATACAATCTTGAAGTAATGCTAAAACAGAAGGTCAAAGTATTACTGAAAAAGAAGTAGAACTTCTGCTGATATTAAGGGGACCTTTTGCATGCATATTTGAGTGTCACTTTTAGTCAACAGAGTCATGGCCCTGTTAATCCTTCTGGTGAAATTTAAGAAGGCTCCTAACTAATAGTTTAATCATTACTGCAATTAGACCTGTAAGACTGATTGGCACGTCAGTTAACAACAGTGACGAAAGAGCCTTTGCCTTCAAATGAACTGAAAATTGGTGACTCATAAGGACTGAGTTCTATATCCCCCTTTTTACCTCATGCCCATATAAAATCTAAGGGTTTTTTTCCTGAAACTAAGCTATGACATGATGTTAAGGGCTGAGCTAGAGCACTGTGTCTGTGCTTAGTGTTCCTGGTCTCAGAATGATGAAGTGAAACCAGAATATAACTCAAATATAACCAGAATATAACTCATTCTTATAACTCAAAAAAGTACAATTTTATACTTCCTGTCTTCACAAAATATGATGAGTACTATGGAGTACAAGCTGTCTATGGCACACATATCTGATTGGTTATACATTTCCCTTAGTGACTGTGCAAATGTTTGAAAATATGTATGCTGTTTAAGCACTTGCACATCTTTGCTTATGCTATTGCACAGCTCCTGGAGTATAGTTCTTTCAGAAGGTAGCAGAGTTTTGTAACATATCAGGGGCATTAATAAAGATTCTGCTTCAGAGCTTGACATCTTTCAGTGAAAATTTCTGAAGTTACCCCACACTGGCCTCAGAACTTGTCTTAATTTTTCAAGCAGAGTCTATAGTATTATTTTCATTAACCCTGTCTATATAGCTAATGTTAGCAACAACTTTATACTTAGGTGGCAGCTGGGTTTTATTGAGATTCACATTAAATGCTCCTTTAGCCAAGAGTGAGAAAATGATTGATTATACCCCATTAATTCTCTTAACTCCCTAACAATTAATTCTGAAGGCTTCTTGACTCCATTTACATCTGATGCATTTCCCATCACAGACCACATAATTTCTTCTCTCATGTTGTCAGAGGTGCCAGTGTGCAGTACCAGCACACTATGCCTCCCACAGACACATCAAGAATTTGGGGAGGGCAGAGTCTGTGCTTCTCTGCTTGCTCTTGCAGGTTTAGTAAGATGAACAATAAATTGTGGTTCACTGTCAAAGACCACATAGGCCTAGCTGTGACAAAATGCTTTTGGATGCAGATAACCTTTAATACTCTTAATTTTGAAAAGGAGGAGAAGAAGAATGCAGCTGTCAATAGAGATAAAGCAAGAAACAGGCAGTCTGAATCACAACAACCCTCTGTACACAGGGGGACTGTGATTTATTCCTGTGTTTGGGTGACATAAAGAAGTTGGACTGATGGAAAATTTGGTTTACAAAATTTTCAATTTATGACAGTCTTTGATGTTGACATTACAGAAGACTCATGGCCTTGTTACCTTTCACATCCACACAGGATTTTGTAGAAAGCTTGTATGGCTGAACTGCACCAATAATCTTAGAAAGCCCAATCTTGTGACGTGAACAGAAGTTTTAAGTGAGGTGTGGGGGGAACCACCTCATTTAGTATTTTGTAGGGATCTGTAGCTGAAGTAGTTACCCATCACTCCAGGAAATCAGTTAAGGAAAAGATCAATTTCCAAGGCCTCCTTAATCTAACCCTAGTGAAAATTAAAATCCCCAAAATGAGTATCAACGAGGACTTATTTCTCTCCTGTGCTTATAGGAGGGGCCTAGGGGACAAATTTGGATATGTTTGCACTAGAGAAGTTGCAAGAAGCTGAATGCTGTTTCCAGGTACTGTGACTAAAAGGCATCAGTAATGAGAAATCAGGTGTTCTGAGGTATCCACATGGGCACCACCAGCACAGTCAATGAAAAATTTGTTTGATTAACTTCAAAGATTAGGTAGAAAGATTAGGATAAGCCTTTAACATCATGAGGGGTGATCTACATCTGAAACACACTCTTCAAATGTTATTTTTTGTTGCCATGAAAATTGCTTATTGTTTTTATGTAATGCCAAGACCTACAAAGGTTTCAACAAATTTTCAGAGGGTTATACATTACACTCTTTCCTCTTATGATGTTTTATGAAGAAAAACCACTATTTTCCCCATAGAATGATGGTCAAAGTCCTTTCTCAGATATTAAAAATCCCTTTGCGTTTTTTCAGAAGAAAGGGAGTTTTTTCCTTTTGTATATTGCTACAACAGATGTGACAAAAAAGATTTAATATCAGAGGGCAAATTCATTACTGCTGTAATTTACTGAAGTTCATATTAATAACAGGACTAATGTAACAATAACAACTGAGAGAATTTGCTACTGAGATTTATATTCAATCTTCATGGAGGCACAGTAATAATTGTCATTGTTTCTAGAAAGCTATTGCTATTTTTGAAAAACAAAACAAGCTTACACAGACAGTCAGAAATCATCATTCCTTGCCACAGAAAATAAAAAAAGCATGAGATTTCACTGACTATCAACGAAATGATTTGTAGGTTGCCCAGGCCCAAAATAAACACTGCAGACAAAATTCTGAGTAAACAGGAGAGGAGGAATGTAAAAAATTAAAAGGTGAATGCTGAAAAAATACTTGTTGTAATAAAGGTAATAAAAGACTGGAACTTCCTTGTTAAGAAGATGAATTTGACTTGCACAAAAACCTCACAAAAATTAATTAACATTAGAAATATTTTAGGAAGTTCTTGGGCTTTGTTCTCAATATCAAATCCCAAGCTGTTATAAAATCAAGATTTTATTGAAAGTTAGTTAAACAGCACCATCTTCCTAAGTAAATATTTAAATCCTGACAGAAGGTTTAATGACGGCTAGTGGGATTAACTTAAGAAAATACCCATGATTGGAGTGATTATTACAATTAGCCCATTCATGTCAGAGTTCTGTGGTTCTATTAGATAGTTTTACCAAAGCTAGTGGGATTAATACAAAAGCAATGCCCAAATTTGAGGTCATTATTGCAATTAGAGTTGTACATGTCAACATTTCATGGTTTTATTAGAGAATGATTAATGTTTTTTTGCTGGAGAAGGGAGTTTTTTGTCTGCTCTAGGCCACATGTCATCAAATCAAAATTTAGCTGTAATGCAATAATATTCCCCTAATTGTTGCAGTCAGTTATGCTAAAGCAGCTCTTAACACACCAAAATATGGAAAGGTTTGGTTTTAGTTGTAGCAAGCTACAGGTTCTGATCTTGCCAGAAATATGTTAAATAGAGATCATGGCCAGCAAGGTTAGATTTAAATGTAACACAAAGCTAAAAAGGGATAGACACTCACAGTCATATTACCACTAAGACTTGATGATGTTGCCAGGCCAGTGTCACACATTTGTAGTACAGACTGATTTCTAAAGCCCTTTTGTGGTGATAATGAGTTATCCATTTTTGCCTTTGGGCAGATTGTGTGTGTGTGTGTGTGTGTATGTTTGTTGTTTTTTGGGTTTTGGGGTTTTTACTTTTTTAAATGGCTTTCCAAAGCATAGATTTGATCAGGCAACACACTAAGTGATGATGAACCAGATTAATCAAGATGCCTGAATTCATGTGATGGGACATAACTTGGCATTGTTTCTTATTATGAAAGCCAAAAAGTGCAGAATATGTTGTATAGTAGTGGAAATGAAAAAACCTGGATTTTCTGGCTTTTTGAAAGACAGAATCCATCACTGTCTGCTCTATTTTTCAATAAAGCAAAACCTTTTCATCCAGATTTGCTGTTGGAAGAATTGTGTCAGCCTTGAAAAGTAATGAAAAGTGTGAAAATTGAAGTCTGCTTTCTTAAGTGGTGGTTTCTCCCCCAAAAACTGTAGTGAAATCTTTTAAAAAAATACAACAAATTTCCTATGTTCAAAACTCAGAAATGAGACTCTTATGAAAATAATGACTGGCTCTAAAAAACAGTTTTTAGAAATATTAAAAATATGTTTATTTTTATTCTTTCTTGCTTTCCAGTTTTTGAAGTTCTTGTATTGCCATACCCTTTAAATGTAAATGCTGTATGACTAAATAATCCCATTTCCTTTGCCATACTATTTTCACATGCCAAGTTATGATTTGGGTCTTTGGCTGCATATTAACTCCCTGGATTTCTGCCTGTGCTATCCATCAGAACATGTTCTTTTTCAAGTCTACTCCATTCAGGCCTCTCTGCAAAGATATAAAATTCTGCTTCTTACACTACTTTTAATCTCTTTCCTCCTGCTTTCTTTAAACTACTGTACTCTTCTTCACACCTTATGCACCTTCATAACCCTTATGCACTGTCTTAACTCTCTTCCTTAGAGAGTCACAGCCCACATGTTTCCAAGCCTGAGTCTTGTTCATGAAGCTACATTTCTTCAGACCCCTTTTGGACCACACAATCCGCTTCCCAGGCTGTCCTTGAACAGCCTATGTTCCCTGTCAGCACCAGCTATCCATGTCTTGCTTGTCCCTTTAACACACTGCCTTCCTTCATGTCCTGAGCTCTGACATTCACTGTACAACTTCACTCTCACTTCCCTTCAAGGTGCTGATGGGTTTTCATACCTCCCACACAGAGACGCCTTTTCTATTTCCTGACATGACTGTGCTTCCCTGATCACCTTCCCTCCATTTTAATTGCTTTCTCTTGTTGCTCTTTTGTCTCCCTGTTTGTCCTTTCACACTCTTCCCCCTGAGTGTCATAAGCCTCCCTCTGAAGACAGCTTCACACTGTCTTTCTCCTCATGGGTGTCCATTCTTCAAATGAGCAGATCTCTGAGCAGCAGTAGGCAGAGTTCTCAGATGTCACATTGGCCATGCCAGCACTGCCAAGGTACAAGACTTTATTAAGAGATGTAATGATAGCTAATGTGGTACCTTCAAATGTGGGTCTGGGAAATAATTGACTATGTAACAAACCTCTCCACTTGTTTTATTCCTTCTTTTTAATTTTTTTTTTTTTTTTTTAAATGGTCTCAGAGCTTCAGCCAAATGATGTGGTATGCAGACCCATTGTACCCTGCAGGGTTAAGGTCCAGAAGTCAAATAAAAATTGTGCAAGGTTGATTTTGTTCTTACATTAATCTATAACTCTTGTGAGTATTTTGATGGTGTCAGTCTGTGAAAGATCAGGTTGGCAACAACAGACGTTCACAGCATTTTACAGGTAGCCTGAAAATTCATGGAATCAGCAACCTGCTTGGAATCAGTGCTCTGCTCTAAGGGGATCTACAGCCACAATGTTTCCACAGCTTGCTGGTGTTGTCTCATCATTCTGTGTGAGACCAGTTACTCTTGCTACTTCCGAGATATAAATCTGTTAATTTCTGTCTCTTGCACTTTCCCTTCTCCTTGACTAGGTAAAGACATTTCTTATAGGAAGGGAGAAAGTCTTTTAGCTCTGCTTTTTGCTGCTCTTCACATAAGTAATCATGTGCAAACTGTATGAACATCCTCGCTTTCCCCATTTTTGTGATCTAGTTTGAAAATTCCTGAAGTGTGAAAGTGGAATGTCACATCTGAACAAGGAGTTGTTTCTACAAGGTCACTTCCTCTTTCAGGTAGGGTGAATTTTCTTGCAGAAGTCATCTCTAGTTGTTTAACTACACAGAGGCATTGTACTATCTTCTCCTTTGTCATGTGATTAAAAAGAATTAATTCAGTTTTGACAGCATAAACCTCTACCTGCACATTTACATGCTAATAAATTGTCTGAAGAGATTGTTGTTTCAGCTTAAATGACTTCTGAGCAGTATAAATTTAAGTGAAATCTATTATGTGGACAGAAAGGACAGCTACATAAAACATGGATGCAGTTCATGGCTTGTGCCATAGTGGGCCCGATTATCTGAAACAGTAAAAAATAATGTAACATATACGCCATGGAAACTCTAAGAAAATGTCTTCTTCTTGGTGTTAGCAATGGGCATGTCACTTAGTTTGGAATTTGGAATGTGCTAGGAAGAGGCAAAAGAAAAACACTCAGTAAGCACCACATTGCAGCAGCTCATCCTTCAGACCAAGTTCAGCTCTTCTTTCCCACAAGTTAGCTGTGTGTCAGTCATCTAACAAGTAACAGCCTTATTTGGAAGAAGACATATTTAGAAGTTTCCCAAATAGGTTGGACTATGGCTGAGAGACCAGCTGCAGATTATGGGCCTAGTTAAAGCAGCCCTAAAATATCACAGTAGTTTCCTGCTTGTGCCAGAGGTGTTACCATCACAACCATTACATGGGTACACCTCAGATCTTCAGTGAAAAAAACAAGTGTCACACTGCAAAGCTGCAGTGACTATGAGCTTAAACAGGCACTGGAGAATGTGCATGGATCTGCTGAGGTGTCACCATGTTTCCTGGACTTCTGGGTCTGCTGAAGGAGTAGTGGTGTAGGAGCAGGACAGTAGTAATATATGCTTATAGGTAATGCCAGTAATTTCTTAAACTGCTCCACTTGCCTGCTCCACAGGTCTCTGCTAGATATGCTCAGATATTATAGGAAGCAAAGTATGGGAGAAAAATATAAAACAAAAATAATTGCATTTTTATTAGATTAATTTCCTAATGCATAGGAGCCATTTTATTGAGATAAGTTTTTAAATATTTTCAGCACTAGTGGTAAATGGTAGTGAGTTGCTTTGCTGTCATTCTGCACATGAGTGTTCAGTTGCTAGATCACCTGCCTAGTTCCTAGCCATCTATCTCCTGTTAAGTACAGCTAAATTAATTGTGGGTCAAAATTGGGGCTGGTTCTCAAACTCAAGCAGTTAATGTTCTTGTCTTCATTATGCCAATTTGTCTAACCACAGCAGTTAATACATCTCTGTAAATGAAGGGGGAAAAAAAAAAATCAAAGAGAAGCAACTCTTGCTGACAAACTGACATCTGTCAAATGTAATTTCTAGTAATGAGTTAACCTCATACTTTGGGAATATTTTTAGTCTTACTATTTTTAACTCAGAACTTCTGAGTTCTTTTTCCTTTCTTAGCAGTTCACAAATAGCACGTTGTTAATATTAGTTTAAGGTAAAAGTATTACATTTTGCAATACAAATATGAAAGTTTGAATATGTTAAATAGATAATTTATGGACAGTTGTCTATTTTTCAGGGCTTGCAAGGCATTTTTTAGGTAAAAACAATTACATATTTTCAAAACTACTGGTGAACCCTCATCTTTGTTGGACCAGCCTTTTAACAGTGTCTAAGTGCAAAAAAATTAACATAACTTCCTATAAGTTTACATGTCATCATTGTAACTTGGCAGAGAGTTTCACAAAATTTCATAATATGGACACTTTCATTCTTGTAGTTTGAATCTCAGTGCAAGTACAAGTGACAGCCTTTAGGCTGTCTGGCTATAGATCATGTATTTCATCACTGCGTTTACTCATCTAAAAGAAAAAAAAAGAAGAAAACAAAACCATTTTACATTTATTTTATTTCAAATTGTCATGCCTAATTTTGCAGTCACAGTGGTATGCTATGAAACATTGTGACAGATGGATGGATCTCATGAAATAATCTTTGATTGCTCTCTTTGTTCTTCCTGTACATGTCAAAAGTAAACAATAGAAAGCCTTTTCTCTGTCATGTTGCTTCTCAGTAGATTAAGATAGAAAGTGGAATAAGTGCAAAATATAAATATTATGGCAGGCTTAAAATAACTTTTCCATGATGTTTGATTTCATTCAGTCTGTATTTTATTTTCTGAAGCACAAATGTTTTACTATATTTAGCATTTGGATAAAAAATATATGATAAATGTCGAAAACACAGAGAAAATAATGCACCTCAACCTGGCCAAACCTCAAACACACTACAAATTAAGGCATTTTTCTGTAAATTTCACTGAATTCACCTAACTTCTTGCTTTTAGCAATAAAAAACCCACAGGATGTTAAAATCATGCATAAGGATACTGATCATAAATCTCAGGAAGGGAAAAAGCTACTCTACATCTGTCATCAATTTACAGTGTGTTTCAAAACCTGGATATATTTGTGGTTTTCTTCCTTTGGTCCATTATTAGCCTTCAGTTTGCTAAGCAATTAAAACCAACTAACCTGATATCAAAGTTGTCTCATTTACATAAAAACACATTTTATGGTTTTCATTATTAACTTGCAGATTTTAAATTATTTGAAAACTATTCCAAACATGACATATATAGTAGTGCAGAATTATGCAGGTCCTATACCCAGTGCCTGTTAAGACCTCACACCTGACCAAACAGCCTCTGGTGCAATGGTGCAAATGCTTGATTGCTGGAGTGTGTCTGAAAGCCATCATATTAATAGTGAATTACAGGCACACCATAGAAGTAGAAGAATTAGGGCATGGACTGAGGGCACGTAAAAGACAATTTCATTTATATTCAGTCATGTACCAAGTATTCAGATTTTACCTGGCTAAATTATGCTTCAAAGCTGAAAGTTTCAGCTTAGTTCTGTTTTAACAGGAAAATCATAAGCTTTAATAGACAACACTGAGACATGTAAGGGGCCCTTAATGCCTGCTGACCAAAGCCCTCTTGATTTATACAGCAGAAACTAAAAGCTTTCTTTGGGTGCATCAGCAGTAGATGAAACGACAAAAAATTTTTTACAGCAATTTCAACACAAATAAGAAAAAACAAACAAACAACCAAAAATAATTTACCTCTTTGCATACCAGACATGCCTTCAATTTGCAGACTTAAAACACGTTTCTTGGAATTCCCACTGAACTGGGGAATCAGGCTGTTTCTGTGAAGAACTCTCATTCCATAGTAATTCAGCTGTGATGGCACTAAGTCTTGCTGACAAATACCATGTCTACATTACAAATTTAATCAGAGAAATTTGTGGTAGCCCAGAAAGCTTCCACAAGGGAGACTGCACTCCCCTGGAGGGCAGATGTTGTTTAGTTTAATGTTTGGTATAGTTTTATATATTTTATCTTATGTTCTATAATGGTTGTTAGGCAAACAAAATGGCTCCCCAAGGACTTTTCCAGAAGTCTTGCCAACTAAAAGTTACATAACCCCCAGTTAATGTATTCCAGGTCCCTAGTTGCAATTGGTTCCCCAGTTACTTTCCTGATTGGTTACTTTTTGATCCTCTCCTGATGGGTCACTGTTTCAATCCCTTCACCCATTGGTCTGTCTGAAATCCCCACCCCTTAGCTACAATCTAAAAGAGAGTGCTGTGCCTTGTTAAGGGCTTTTTGCCCTGGAGCTGCATGGAATAAAGACCTTTTTGACAAGAAGCCTGATTCCTGCCTCTCCTTGGGAGCGCCTCCTTGTAAGAGCTGCCATTGCCTGTCATTTTCAGGACAGGAGAGCTGAAATCACTGCTCATCCTTTTAAGGACGCTCAAGCTGATATCACCAGTGAGCCTGTGGCACCCCAAAGGAAGCCAAGTAGCCCTGTGCTGTCGGCTCTAGCGGGGAAGTGTCGCGGCCCGTGATCATCCAGCTAGCCGGGCACACGTGGGGCGGTGGCAGAAAGTGTTATGGAAAAATAATTAAACCAGAAAACTTGTTTGACTATTAGTTCCTCTTTCTGGCTAGCAAGAAAAGTAGCTCATAGGAGCTCTTAGGAGCCAATTCTTATCCTTTGACATGGCAAGAGAAAATCATACCTATCTTGGTGCAGCTATCTAAAGATTTAAATATCAAAAAAATTATACCCTGATGTATTGCTTAATGATATCTTAAGGTTCATTACAAAAAGAAAAAAAAAATTACAACAACGATGGTTTTAGTGTAAGAAACAGGAATTATCGTAATTATGACCACTGCTAAAATATTTCATTTTTTCTTCTTTCTGCCTTTCCTCCCACTCCTTCTGATCATATTTAGTTCTGTCATATGTGAGTAGGTAACACTCTCCCAAATTAATCTGAGAAATGGCCTTCTTTCACAAGTGGTTTTTTAATGTGTTTCAACAAACATACTCTAGTCATGCACTCATGCTTCTGGCTTTAATCTTGGCAAGAACATGAAGTGTACAAATGCAGTGCCCAGAAGCCAGAATCCTGCTGAGCTGTTCTTAGAGCAAGGCTCTGAAGGGTATAGCAGGCACATTGCAGGCACTTTATGGCACTTCACACCACCAGCTTTCTCTCCCTGCCAGCACTCTGCAGTTAAAGGTAAAAGATATCAACTCAAAAATCAGACATGAGATGCTGTCCAGTTGAAAAGGTTACTGTAGCAAATGAGCAATTACTGCACCCTGCTGCAGTGACTGCTTTAGGTTGAGAAAGGACTTAGACAAAATGCAATAGCTGAACACACCAGCTTTGTAATCTGTTTGTCTCAAGTCCACAGCCAGTCCTGCACAATGAGTTGGCAGTATAACCCTCAGGGTTGGCGTGAAGCCTGTTCTATACAAGAACACCAGGCTTATTCTAATGTTTATGCTTACACTTGAAAAGACTGTTTCTTGTGAGCATATAAAAAACCAAACTCTCAAACAAAATTTGTGGTATAGAACTTTTCAGGTGATAAAATTCTATGTATTACAAGTGCTTTAAAGAAATGCTATAAAAATCACTTCACAAATCTGCACGAGAGCAGCCTCATCAAAGAGATTCACTTACCAACTTAATCAGATGTTTATTGCTTGGTCTACATTCATTAGAAACAAGGTTGCAAGGAACTGTTTTCTCTACCAAANTAGCAAGAAAAGTAGCTCATAGGAGCTCTTAGGAGCCAATTCTTATCCTTTGACATGGCAAGAGAAAATCATACCTATCTTGGTGCAGCTATCTAAAGATTTAAATATCAAAAAAATTATACCCTGATGTATTGCTTAATGATATCTTAAGGTTCATTACAAAAAGAAAAAAAAAATTACAACAACGATGGTTTTAGTGTAAGAAACAGGAATTATCGTAATTATGACCACTGCTAAAATATTTCATTTTTTCTTCTTTCTGCCTTTCCTCCCACTCCTTCTGATCATATTTAGTTCTGTCATATGTGAGTAGGTAACACTCTCCCAAATTAATCTGAGAAATGGCCTTCTTTCACAAGTGGTTTTTTAATGTGTTTCAACAAACATACTCTAGTCATGCACTCATGCTTCTGGCTTTAATCTTGGCAAGAACATGAAGTGTACAAATGCAGTGCCCAGAAGCCAGAATCCTGCTGAGCTGTTCTTAGAGCAAGGCTCTGAAGGGTATAGCAGGCACATTGCAGGCACTTTATGGCACTTCACACCACCAGCTTTCTCTCCCTGCCAGCACTCTGCAGTTAAAGGTAAAAGATATCAACTCAAAAATCAGACATGAGATGCTGTCCAGTTGAAAAGGTTACTGTAGCAAATGAGCAATTACTGCACCCTGCTGCAGTGACTGCTTTAGGTTGAGAAAGGACTTAGACAAAATGCAATAGCTGAACACACCAGCTTTGTAATCTGTTTGTCTCAAGTCCACAGCCAGTCCTGCACAATGAGTTGGCAGTATAACCCTCAGGGTTGGCGTGAAGCCTGTTCTATACAAGAACACCAGGCTTATTCTAATGTTTATGCTTACACTTGAAAAGACTGTTTCTTGTGAGCATATAAAAAACCAAACTCTCAAACAAAATTTGTGGTATAGAACTTTTCAGGTGATAAAATTCTATGTATTACAAGTGCTTTAAAGAAATGCTATAAAAATCACTTCACAAATCTGCACGAGAGCAGCCTCATCAAAGAGATTCACTTACCAACTTAATCAGATGTTTATTGCTTGGTCTACATTCATTAGAAACAAGGTTGCAAGGAACTGTTTTCTCTACCAAAGTCTGGTCTTATATTGTTTAAACATTTTGTTTTCAAGTGTTTGCATGATTCTGTCAACAGAAATGAAATCTAAAAGCTTATAATTGTTATTTAATGTTTAATAGTTATGTGGTGGTTTAAAAACCTCAAAATGCTTTCTGGGAGAAAGTACACAATGCAACAAAAGTCAGGAGGCAGAGGAAAATAACTAATGCAATGGAAGAGTGACATAAAGTCAGATAAATGTGAAGAAAAAGATAAACCAGTCACTTAGGTGAGATTTACAATGGCAGAAATTCTACTGGAGTTGCTAGTCAATTGTTGAAAGCCATTAATATAATGAATGTGTGTTTTTCTCACTGTAAAAGATGCTCTAAAGTCCAAATATCCTCCCCTGGAAGAAGCAGAGACATCTAGATATTGAGAAGGGAACAGACAATGAAGACATAACTCTTCCATCAACACTGCCAAAGGGACAGTTGGCAGTGAAAGTAATGGTCACTTTCACAAAAAAAAAAAAAAGGCTTAATTGTTCAAATCTGAGGCTCCTCACCTCCCCTTGTTCCCTGCTTCCAGCAGGCTTCTCAAACACTGAAGAATAGAAGGGAAAGTTTTTAAAGTAAGGAGATACCAAAGGGTTTAAAGGAATGAGGCAACATGATTGTTTTAAATTAGCAGGTTCACAGGTGGCTGAAACTGGTCTAAGATAGAGTTGCACCCAACAGGAAACATCCTGTCCTCTCATCTGCTCTTATCAGCTGGCTATCAATGACTTCCTCTTCCCCAGCTCCTACAACATGTGGCAGCAAGGAGAAGCAGATTAACTTGCTAATGAAGAAAAAAGAGGAGAGGAGAGGAGAGGAGAGGAGAGGAGAGGAGAGGAGAGGAGANATGGGGGCTATGTGAGAAGAGGACACCCAAGAAATTTGTGTTAAAACCCAGTGTGAACACTCATGAGATTGCAGGGCAACCTAACTAGAGAGGTTACCAGTATGGTACATGCAGCATATAGATAGGTGAGGACAGCATTTGAAGTGTTTTTAAAAAATGTGGGTTTGACTTTTTTTTTTTTTTTTACTATTTTTTTTTTTTCTTTTTTTTTGAAATTCTATTATTAGGGCAATATAACCAGTCTTATTTTTGGAAACATTTGTTAATGGAAAGATAGGTATGCTAATGAAAACACTTGGGAGAATTTTTCTGGAAGATCCTGCTTGGCATTTTTCCCTCTTCAGTTCTTACAGGGTGGATTGCATCCAGAATTGAAAAAGGACTGTCAGTCTAAATTAGTGCTTTGCTTTCAAGAGGATTTGCTTCTGTTTCTAAGTATACCAATGCTTCACTACTGCCCAGGGAGAGAAAGCCTGCTTACTAACTCTTTCACAGCACTCCACACAATTAGAAATGTGACTAATAATCCTTTAAATTTTGGATTTGCCTATTTGCCCACCACTTACTACTACCCAATATTTGCAATATAGTTTACATTGCTAGCTGAGGTAGCTCTGACAGCAGAGGTGACTAAACTAATCCTAAGAGGTATTAGTGAAGGATGGTGCTCTCAGGCAATTCCCTTACATGTTGTTAAAGGAAATTGAATCAAAGGAAATCCCCAAAGACCTTTTAGAAAGAGGTTTTGCATTTGTCTCTTGATATCTCCAACTAAAAGACAAAAGCAGCCCTGAATTATCAAAGGACAAGAGATAGCTTAGAAATAATTTATTGAAAGGGCATGGGTTAGTTTTAGTAAACTACTTTGTAATATGGAGATCTCAGAGAATGGTCATTCTAATTTAGAATAAGCAGAACAATGAACAAAAATATTATCCAGGGCTTGGGGACAGTAATTAATAATTCAGTAGTAAATGGCATTTTAGGTACAATTGTCTATTTAGAAATGGAGAAAGTCCAAGGAAAATACAAACTAGAAAAACACAACTAGACCAGAAGTCATTGCAATAATTGGCTGTAAACTAGATGGATGATGTATACTTCAGATTGTTTTAATGTGAACAATATTTTTCAGAGTGCAGAATAATATTATCCAGAAGAAAGACCTTTTAATTTTTAAGTCTCTGTTTTGTTTGCATAGTTACTTATAGCATTGTAATTTTTGGCTGACATTTTTTGACAATTGTACAATTGTCAAAAAATTTACAATTTTTGACATTGTAACTTTTTTTAACACAATGTATTATGTAAATAAGATCATGCTTTCAGTAATTTTTTTAAAGTTGATATTATCTTTAATTTTTTCTCTCTGCTGAACTGAGGTAAAAACAAGGGCCTTGAAGCATATAAATGGTTTCACGTGCTTTTACCACTTAAGAATGCTAAGCCATCCAATGTCCATTTCCTAGATTACAACTGATCCATCTAAATACCAGAGAAATCTGTCAACTTTCTTCTTTATTCCAAAATCTCAATTACTCTTTTTACACGTGGAATAAATACCCATAAAACACCAAAACAAGCAATAAGACCCAACATATCCTGTGGTACACATAAGGACTCTGAAATTCAAAGAATCACAACCAACAAATCTATTATCAATCCAGTAAAAAGGTAGAGATCATGACTAAGAAAAAGTTCATTTTACAATGTCCCTTTTTTGTTATTGTTTTTGTTTCAAAGAGCAACAGTCTGTAGCAAGATCAAGATTTTCATGCTTCCTTGCTCTTTTTCTTTTGTTCCTACAACTCCTTTTTATGATCCTGAATTTGCACTTTTTAAGATGCTTCATCAAATAGTCAAATAAGTTGTTAAATATATGCCACAGAGGGTTTCTAAAGCTTGCAGTGTAACTGTGAGGCTTTAAAATACTACCATACAAAAACAAGAGAATTAGAATATTCACAGAAACATGTAATATGATTTTTAGAGGAGAAAAGCTTATCCAGAATTCAGAGACTATTCAAAGGAAAATACTAAACAACAGAAGATATGAAATATAAGCAAAGGACACCCAACTGCTAAGGAATTTAAAGTCTACACTTAGTAACAAAGAAGTTTCACTCTGAAATACCTAGAAAGGGTTTTTCACTTAGTTCTTTTTTATATAGAGTTCTCATACGCATATTTTTTTAACATAAAAACTCTTGTTTGAGTGACAAAGTCTGAAATGTTAGTATCCTAATGTTACAGAAACTTCCACCCTTTTCTCTTGACTCCTCTTTTATCTCTACATCTCTAGATTAAAAAATGGCTGAAAGGCAGGGAGGTGCACACTCCCTTTCAGAAGCTTTTGTAGAAGGATTTGGGCACAAGTGGCTTGAAGATCCCTTTTCATTACAAGGTCTCAAATTCAAATTTATAGTTACAAAATATCCCTTCTTCATAAAATATCAGTGTTAGTGGATTGTAATCAAACTTCCATTGCACTACACAAATTAAGACCCTTTGATAATGTGGGCAATAAAAACATTATGGAAAATGAGAATGGTTTCTCAGTTCTTTTCAGTTTGTACCATCACATCTTTCTTGCTACTAATTCTCTGTTTGCCACGTCAAGATGATCTGTTCAAATGGCTCCTCATCCTCGGTGCATCATCAGTTCCTCTGCAGTTCTCCTTCCTCATTTGTGGATTATCTGTTTGCTCCAAATACCTCTTGCATTTCCAGTCTCCAGGTGGGTGAGTACCCCACTTGATTGTCCAGTGCCAGAAACCTTGTATAAAAAAATAACTGGTAGGCAAAGAGCTTTCCAGAGATTTGGATTGATTAATGAGAAATAGTACTGAAACAGTTATTTCCATTTAAAAAACCGAAGAAGAATGCAGAAATAATTTTCTGTTTGTTTGCTTATTTAAGAAATTAAGTGTCTTTGGGTAATTTTTCTCTGTAACTTTAGAAATAATAGGTTCCATTCCGGCTGAGGGCTGACCACAAGTGGAGACAGAGTACTGCCTCAGCTTCAGCACTGAGTGGCAACTCCAGCTGTTCTGCAGAGAACATCATGCTTAGCAAATGCATATATACACAGTTAAGTTACTGACTGTCAGGTTTACAGCACTAAAGGAATTCCCTTAGAACAGGAAAGATCTTAATCAGCCTTTCCAGCTGCAACCTGCATTCTGACCTGAAACTCCTGTAAGGTATAATCTGTCGCAAGACATTCTCTCCACCCAGACTATCACATAGGAAACAGTCTTTTCCTTTGCTCCAAAGAAACAGTTGCCCACAAACCTGCTAAATAAAGTGTGGAACGGCACTCCATTGAAGAAAAACTCAGATCCTGCAGTGGTTGTGTGAAGACTGAAAAAGTCTTATTCAAAGTAATCAGAGTAGATTCAAACTAGTTTTACCTCCTCCTCTCCTTTTTCCTAATCACTTAAAAAAAATCATTAAAAATAGTTTCCTTTGCACTCCCAGAGGCCTAACCCCTTCCTCACATAGACTAGTACCACAGTGATGAACCTCTACTGAGTGCCTTCAGATCCTTTACAGAGTAAAGAGAGGTTTTTTGCCTCATCAGTTCAGTGACATCACTCTTCCCTCACACTGGATTTTCTGCAGAAGAAGATGTCATCCATGTATTGGATGATGTGCAGTCTGCAAGTGTAGGAAGCTGGGAAAGAGAAAGAGAACCAGAACTGATCTGTAGTGGATTGAGGAACAGAACTAAGACAGATGGAAGGATGGAGCAATTTCTATGCAGGTGTTTTTCTTTTGAAAATTCCATCTTTGCCCTTTGATAATGAAATGTCTTGGGAGGGCTTTTTAAATATATGAAAGGGAGTTTTCATATGAACACATTTTGGAAAAAAAACAAAAAAACCCCAACGTAAAAGAAAATTTTAAAAGCTTATTACCCATTACACACCCATCCAGCATATAAGACATTCAAATGAGTTCAATCAAGCAAATTTGCATACAGCGCACACAAAACGGGCATGCAATTTGCACATTTTATTGTAAAGTAAAGCAATTCTCATGTCAGCATTCAAAGTCTTTAAAAGGAAAATTCTCTATGCAGTTGAGTATTTCACAGAGAAGACTGTGGATAGATAGTATTCATAAAATACATTTTATCTAAATTGCTAACTGTCTTTAGCAATAAAACCATCTGAAATAGATGTTGACAAGTGGAAATTATATTAAAAACCCTGCAAGAATTCAACATATTCAGGTCTATGTTACTGTAATTTCAATATTCTGCTATATCTTTGCTACTTATAGAAAGTGCATTTGCCCCCAGTTGCAATTTAAAATAGCAAGAACTGCATTTTCTATATCTCTTTTGACCTCAATGGAACTTCAACTAGGGAAAGACTAGGAAATCAGCCTGCATATGTAGGTAAAAGCCAGAAAAACAAAAATTACTCAATATGGCTAATGTTAAATATTCCCCCATAAAAATAGGAAATTTTGTCTTTTTGGGATTTGGGGAAATCTTAATTCTTAGTTCCTCCCTTCTTTCTCCCTTTTGGCAATTTATTTAGCTTTATTTCTTGATTCTGTTTCAAGTATCCTGACATTACCAGTTCTTATCTACCAAACCCATGTTCAAGTTCTACTTTTTATTTCTCCCTTCCTGATTCCTTAACTTATTTGTTTTCTCCTCAAGCTTTTTTCTCCTTCATCTGGCCTGGGACCAGCCTCTGTCAGAGTATAGAGGAGAGCCAAACTAGCAGTTATGACAGTGGGAGGGACACATTGTTCATTTTTGGGTACTTATATTCCATTGTGGTGTGGCTTATGTCTAGAAATAGTCTATGTCCTAAACTCAAATTTCCAACAGCTTTATAAGTTGCCTAACTTTAGGGATATTCTTACAATGACAGAAGAAAAACAAACCTGTAGAACCAGGTCTGGTCCTCAAATTAGTTACAATCTACTGCTAAAAGTGGCAGCATTCTAAAGAAAAAGCTATGAAGGCAGGCTTAAAGTCTCCCTAAACCCATTACCAGAAGTAAAAGAACCATGTGACTGCAATCATTTGGAAAACAGTCTGAACAGAAGAAAGTTTGGAAAGTTCTATAAATAAAAATAAAAAAATCTTTAGAACAGAAGCACATTACAATACAGGACCACATGAGCTCATTATTAACATCCCCTCTTTCAGATGAAGACCACATTGCTTAACAGTGAAGATATATTTTCAGTACATTTACAAAAGAACAGCTGGTCTCCTGCATCCAAGGGAAAGCACAAGAGAGAAGCAGAGGAAAACTCAGGTCAGGAAGGAGCTCAGGAGGTTTCTGGTCCAATATATTCCTCAGAAACATCAGTCAAGAAGTCAAGCCAAGCACTTCAAGGAAGGGGGAAGCCTGTCACTGTTCATCTGTATTTCAGGGGAAAGGTTTCGTTATGGCCAGTCCCAGCCTGGCATGTCCCTCACCCTCCTTCTGTGGCCTGCTTAGAAAAGTCTGGCTCTAAGTCCAACAACCCCTTATAGGCAGTGGGCTCTGCTCTAAGTGCCAGTCCTCCAGCCTCACCTCACAGGGAAAGGCCAACCTAAGCCCAACCACCTCACTGGCCCTCTAAGTTCAATCTGATTCATTTCTCACATTGGAGAATCCAAAACTGAATGCAATAAATGGATGTGGTCTAAAAAATTCTGAGCAGAAGGGGAATCCCATCCAGTGTTTGACTGGCCATGTTCCTATTGAAACAGCCCTGGGTGTGTTTGACCAACACATTGCTGGCTCATGCACAGCTTGCTGCAGCCAGCAACCCCAGGACACGGTTCAGCCAGGCAGTCTGTAGCATCTATCTCTGTAAGAGGTTATTTTTTCCCATGGCAGATGTTCCTGTCTGTCCTTGTTCAACTTAATGTGATTCCTGTTGACCTATTTCTCCATTTTGTTTGGTTTCTGAAGATTCTTCGGGGGCATTCTCAAATATTTGGTCCCATAGCTCTTGCCAGTTTCAAAGAAGGACCTTGTGCTTGTACCTCATGAAAAAATCAGAGGTAAATTTAATTGGGAAGGAAATTTTAAAGGGATAATGCAACACACATGGGACAGTAGATGCCATAGTCAAAGTGGGAAATAGAGGACAATATGATATGTTGCCATTAGCATTATTATGGTTTCAATCACATCCCCATGACATTTTGGTTTTTCAGGTAAAATGATGCACTCAGGAAATTACTGCAATTTGGATGGCTGAATATGATGAGACTTCTTGACTGGCAGAACAAAAAGGTAAGGGAGCAAAGAGACAGCATATCTTGATCCTAGTGATTTATGACAGGTTCTTAGGTGAAAGGGCCAAGGTATGATGATCAGCACTTGGTGGGTGTGGTGTGGTTCAGAGAGGTCCTCATTGTGTCAGGGACCTGAGATAAGCACTCCTCTTTCGCAAGGGTGATCATCCCAGTCTCCCCTCTCCAACAGTGCCTCCAAACTTCAGTTTCTTTTGTATAATACCACTATCACCCTGCCTTAAATGCTAAGCACGAAGTTGTACACAGTGGTGTTGGTAAGCATTGTCATGAAAAATTAAAGTTCAGGAATTCTGACAACAACTCAGACTAAATGGTTTGCCTCAGGATTCCTACAGCAGAGTGGACCAGTTTGTTTTGAAAATGGGATACATGACAGTAATTCGTGCTGCTGACAGGATACTGCTTAGAACTCTTTCCTTCCAAAACATTTTCAAAATTTAGTCAAAGCTGTGCCTGGGAACTCTAAATACAGCAGAATGTCATCCTGTTTTTATCTCCCCAGGCTATTTTCAACAGCTCATTCAGATATGCTGACCAGCAAAAGTCATGCAAATTTAAACTCTCTCAACTATTTGTCATGTATTATCAAAAAGATAATAACTGAGGTTATTATTATTACCCATCAGACAGAGGTTTTAGCAGTGTGGTTTATTTTGCAGTTAGTTGGAGAATTAAAAGAAACTTTGTGTGGTAGCAGAGCAGGTAAGTGGGAATCCAGGAGCAATCATATGTATTTGATTCTGCCATCACCTACAGCTGCAAGCACAGTGTTCAGCTGCTCTCTGCCAGTTTTTAGACCCTAATCCAGTATAAAAGCATGTACTAGAGTAGCACTGAAAAACAAGAATCTAGTTAATCTCCTACAGAAGTTCACAGCTTTGCCTTTATTAATTTTTACTAGAGAGGGACAAATTTAAAGACCTTGAATCTAACTGTGAACCATACTGTGACAGCATACCTATATTGTCTGTTCAATCAGAAAATAGGTAATTCCCCTCCTGGACATGGGACCCCATGAGACTGCAAAATAGGCATCTCTAGTGTTTGTACATGATCTCCTCCTATAGATAAAGAAGAAAATATCACATGAATAAGAGTGGGTAATTAGTGAGACACAGATGTCTTTGTGGCTAGTGGTCTGCAGAAATCTTACCTGAGGCCATTCATAGTTCTGAGAAGCCTAAGGATACATCCCTGAGCATCCCAGAGTTGAATAAATGGAAGCTCTTGCCATAGTCTTTAGAGTTATCAGGCACAATTCACAGTATTCCATGTGATTTTGTTGAAAAGAAATAGAAACTAACTGTAGAAATCCACAGTTAGTAACAAATGTACTATATAAGACCAAGGGGAAAATAATTCCTACATTTAGTAGAAATTCTCACTGCTTTAAAAACCAGTAAGAGAAGGTGATTCTATTTAATAGAATTGAATTGTATTGCATTTTAAAAGAAGGTATACAATCCACAAATTGAAAATATCTGTGAAATGATAACATATTTAAGGTATTCAACAGCCTTCTTTGTAGCAGCAGCCAAGCAATATTTGATGTCAGAGGGAAAAAAAAAAAAGAAATTCTATTATTAGGGCTGATTTTTTTGTTGTTGCTTTTGTTTTTTTTAACCTCTTACTGCCTAGCAGGTTGTCAGGGCCACCTCCAAGAGCTCTAACAGTACTTACACTGCAAGTGCCCCTTCCCCACCTCATTGCATGATGATCCTCAGCCGGGTTTTCATGTACAATTATTTCTCTGGTAACAATGTGAAAGGCAGCTGCAGTGAGCATGGAGGTCAGGCAAAGCGGGCCATGGATGCAACAGCACCTGCCTTTTGCATGCAAAGATGGAGCAAATTACAACCTTTGTCGCCAAGGAACTGAGGAGCAGCATCATGTATGATGGCCTCACAAGCACCATTTTCATCATGTGCATGGGTATATCTTTTCAAATCTAGAGCAGGGAACAGATGTTTCATCAAAAGACACATTTAAAATAAAGATAATTATGCAGTAAGAAGCTTAATTACATAGGATTATTCAGGTCCACTTAATTGCTTGACAGGCTGAGGGCCTCCTACATATTTGTGACAGAAGCACCCTTCTCACTGGGTTACCAAAATTGGTCATGCCTTCGGGACAAATGTAGTTGTTTTAGTAATCCAGCTAATTCTAGTTTCTGATTTTCAGCTACAAGAAGGAAAAGTAAGCAAACTTACCAAGCATTAAAATATTGGTTTATTCCCATAAGCGTTTTATTTTCTTCCATAAAATATGAATAGCCTGAACTGCAAAAACTTAATGGTTTTATCACAGTATGAAGAACATTAATTTCACTTAGACATGATTTTAGTTGAAGAGGAGAATCTCCTCTGGTCTTACTGCTCACACATGTCTACACATCTCCGGTTTCCAGAAGTTTGTTATGACTTTTTCATGTGGGTATTTAAAATGGCCTTTCACCTCCCCAAAAAGGGTTATCCTCTTTCTCCACAAGCACAAGACTTAATATTGTAAAAAAAAAAAAAAAGGTATTTAACTCTAAGAAAGAAAATTTGTACTTAAACAACACAGCATACACTGTGGAGTGGCACAGCCATTCTGCGGGACTGTATTCTCATGGTAGCTACTGAACTGACCATATTATGCAATTCACAGAAAAATAATAATTTCTATGAAATCATGCTGAAAGGCTTCCAGTGTGATTCTATGGGTCCTGGGAGCTTACCAGCTGCAGAGCTTGGATTCAGCACTGCTCCAAAATGCAAATTAGGGAGGTAGTTATCCCATGTGAATCATGCTCAACAGGGAACTCCCACATTTATAGAGTCTTCGTGGCTGGGGCTTTTAAAGAACATACAGCATCAACTCAGGTGTTTTTTATTCTTTACAGATTCCAGAAAATAATTCAAATTATTATTTTGTACAGGGCTTTGCAATGAAATTTCATCATTCCTGCCCTAACTGTGTCAGTTCTGAATAGTCAACATGCTTTTTGACAATGTACTGTCGGGCATTGGCAAAGCCACACACCAAATTTACATGCAAGGGGTGTAAATGTGATACTGAATGCCTGAGCACCAAAAATGATCTCCTAATTTTCATCAAAGAGAGCACTATAATATTGACATCTGTAAAGCCATTGCAGATTTTTCTTACCTAGACAAACTAGGAATGGTTTTATTGTGCATTACTGAAAAAAACCTAAACAACAAACCAAACCTGCAGAAGAATTAACTTTATAAGGAGTTGAAGCTTCTCATTTAGAAAAAAAATACTTAGTTCAGTTTAAGCCAGTAAATGTAACTTAAAGCTTGGGAAAGACGATTACCCTATGATGGCTTCATTCACATTCACAAATTTGGGGTCATTTTAAACTCCTGCTCTGTTTTGGAATGCTGCCCAGAAAACTTTGGTGTGAAAAATCAGCTGAATGTCTTTGTGCTACATTAGCCAACAGTATATAAGGTCAATAATGCAGATTGTCTTGGTTTGAAAGACAGGTATCTGCTTGGGAAAGCCGGAGCTCTCCCCTTGCAATGGAGAATGCAAACCCCCTCCCTCCAAATTCTTATAAATTTGAAATTAAGGGGCTCTCAGNATGCCCACCCCCGCTTTGGTCTTCCCTTCCCTGGTTTCTTTTGTCTTTCCGTTAAGTACCGACAAGTACTGAGTCCTTAGTGTCTTAGCAACTTGAGGGAAAAAATTCCAAAAGGGAAAACAAAACAAAAAAACCAAATCTAACCCCCAACACAGGTGCAGGCTTTCCTTCATTCACTTAAAGAATTCTTCTTAAACCTCAGTTTATAAGTGGCTTTTGCTCAAACCTCTAAAAAGAAGAAAGAATTGAGGAAGAATGAGGAAAAGATGCCATTTTACCGTTATCAGGAGAGAACACGAACAAGGTGCTAATAAATCATAAACCAAGAATAAGTTTGGGTGTGACAACTTAACTTTTGTAAATGTGTACCAGCACTTAGTGCAGTTGCCAAGCAAATCATAGGAACTTATGCTACTTTCCACACTAATGTTGTCAAGGTACACTGAATGTTTCTCCCCTGCTGCTTGAGAGTGACATTAGAGAGCTCCAGAGAAGCATATGTCCAAGCTCCTACTCTGCAGCAGCTATCGTATGCTAGGGTGACACTATGACTGATCACACCCAGGCACTGCTTCTGTCGCTGCAAATGGGCTTTCAGTTATAATGGAAACGTTTAGTTCAAAGCACCATATACATTACATGTGTTATTAATGGCTGAAACAGATGCTTCCATCTACTGAAAGGGTTTTTTTTTATATAAAGCAAATCTTCCTGTAAATTTGGATCTTTTATTGGGTTGCATATCAATTTGAGGGATAATAAGAAAAGTCCCTTCTAGCTTGCCTTATATTATTGAAGCATTTAAATTTTTAATTTGTGTTTCATATCTACAAATTTATATACATCTACACACATTTTATTACCCATTTTATATGTCCCCGTTTGTTTCTGTTTTAAATTGCACAGTTTCTTAATCACTGCTAAGCATAAAATGTCCCATCAGTAAATTATTCCCACAATAAAATACATGATGTGGTTTACAAATGATGGTTATTAATTTCAGGACAGAGATGTTGCATTTGTATTGTGGTTTATGTTCAATTAACACATTGCTGCATTAATGCAAACTGTCAGCACAGAATTGAACAGGAGAGTAAATGAAAAGGGAGCATCCTGAAAAGGAATTTTTTGCCTGGGCTAAACAGAGTAAAACCCAATTTATTTATGAGTTTGCTTGTACAATATCACCTGAGGTATTCATGAGCAAATGCAGAAGCACAGATCTTGTTTTCAAAGGGAAACTGTCTGATTGCACTACCTTTTTATGCGCATTTGTGGAAAGCATTGTGTCTCTGTGCACATGATTGATCAATGATTCTAAAGCTGGAGCAGGTGCAGTTCATGAAAGCCAGTCTACAAGGGGAATACATCTTTAAAAACAATTCACCCATTTTTTAATTAATTATAAACAATAATGTTTCCTAGGGCACATGCAGCTCATGAGAGAAAAGGGAGGCCACAATGAAAACGTTAATTGTGATCTTTTTAGATGCAAAGCATAACATTAGTTATATTTGTCAGCTATGATTTTTCAAGCAAAACTCTGTAAAATACCCTGAAAACTCCAAGTAATAGCAGCAAATTGTAACGGTTCAAAACTAAAATGCTGAATTAGACGTTTTCAGAACTGGACAACTCCATAGGACTAAATTGTTTATAGGTTTTGAATTTGAATGCTGCAGAGATTAAAACTAACCCTGACTGCAAACCAAGTGGACTAGGGCTATGTTCTTTGAACACGTGGTATGTCTCACTTCTTTTTCTGCTATCTCAACCTGTATAAATAGCAATGCTTTTTTTGCCCTTGAATAAATATCTGAATGGTTGTAAAATACTGGCATCAGAAAACAAGTTGACATCATTAAAAATGTGCTGGATTTCAACATACTGAAATCTGTTTAATATCAGGAAAGTTAATTTGAATTAAGTGTCCCCTTTTTTAGTAAGACATTGAGCTGTGCATGTTTAAGAATAACCCCGCAGAGGTTGCTTGGCAAACCTCCCAAAAGCTTTGTGAGACACTACATTTCATTGTGGGGATTTAACACTAGTACTTGTGTATTTGTAGAGAAACTTGAAAAGTCCAGCTGGCACAAAATCACCACAAAACTGGCACCACAATCCTGAATAAATTCCCTCTGAGATTTATATTTCATTCATGTGGATTACATCTGCTTAATCACATTGCCCCAAAGCACCTGAGCTCTCCCTCATCTCAAGCGAGTACTGGAGGAGAATGTCACCCTTAGGTTTTCTTTGTGTAATTTTTCCTGTTTCTCTCCATGTCAGCATTGAGGTAAGAGGCAGGATTTGCTTCCCCATGAAACAGCTTTTAGGACACAACTTCACAGCTGGAGGCAAGCTGCGTAGATGTCACATACCCAGGCACCATTGCTGGTCCACCTCAAGTTAAAGTTTCTCTGCTGGAGTGGCTGCACGCTCTTCATTTGGAGAACCCTGCATGAAATCAGCAGAGATAGAAACAGGGTAGAAAATAACACCCTGCTATCACCCAGAAACCAGGCAAACATTTACCATACAGTATTTCCATAGCATGGGCTAGACTGGGCTGCAAAATATTTTTTGTATGGTTCATTAGTAAAGTTTAGTAAGTAGTGCTACAAATAGGAGAATTTTCTAATACAAATGTTTTACATAAATTCTAATTTGAAAGTTCACCTTATTGAAAAAAGCATACAATATGTACAAGCCACTGAGGAATATATACTCTTGTTATGAAGTCAGCAAAAAACACAGTTACTTAGATTCCTTGGTAAGAGAAAGGTGTTTTTTCCTGTATGGTACTTCCACCTATAAAAGACCTGAACAACAGCTGCAAGTCACAGTATAAGAGTTTGTCTGTCCATTTCCACTGCTTTGAATAAGATTTTTCCTTAGCCTGTGCCTCTGCTTAGGCCCTACCACCTGGGAATGTGGTTATTCACAAGCACTTGTCCAGCCTTAAAATTCATGGATATGCTGCTACATGGCTCAGTTTAAGACTTCCCCAAGAGATGCATCTCAGGGGAATGAAAAAAATAAGACCCTTTTGTTTTTAATTTCTAGTTCCAAACAATTTTTACTTGTGTTCCTATATCTACCACAGTAAAAGCATTAAAAAAGTTGTTAGTTTATTTTTTATTTTAATAAGACAAACAATTTAGATGCATCCACAAAAATTAGAAAATGTTGGTACAGGGAAATTATTATCAAGTTATTAAGCCAGTGTTGATGTTCAATCTGTGGACAACATATTCTACAATGAATCTTTAGGATGAGGTTGGGGTCCACAGCTGATATAGTAGTTCAATAATTATGCATATGTCTAGCAATCTGATAAGATAAAATACTACTGGAAATTTGGAGTAATAATAACTGATACTGTCAATACTATTATTCAGGGAAAATGAAATGAGTAACATTTATACCTTCTATAACTACATGAAAATTTCATTCCTTGACCCCCAGTCTGCAATGAATAACAGAAAAATTTCTTGAAATTTTTCTTAAATTTGCCGTGCTAAATTTGCTTTCATTTAGGCATTTTCTGAGACCACTTTGGTGCTAAATCATTTGCGTATTGTGACTGCATTAGAAGTAGCTTCCTGGTAAAAATAATATGTAAAACTGGCAAGAGGAACTACCTTGATTGAGTTGAAAATTTTTTTAATGGGGCAAAGTTATTTCTAGTATTAAAAATCAACTACTTAATAGAAAAATATCAATGTTCAATGACCTGTAGTTTATATTTTACTGCTAATTCGTTGTATGATATCCATTCATGTGGTGCATGAACTATCTAAGCTCAAATGGTGCACATCAGCTCCAGGCAACTTTGCTGTTGTTTAGAATTAGTCCTGATTCAGGATTTACTCTATATTTTCTTCTACTTGATAATTTAGCTAAAGGAAAACAGCTCATCTAATGGGTTGCACTTACCCTGAGGGACTTCAAGTGCCAGATGAAAAAACTTTGAATAAAAAAGGATCAAATAAGACAAGGAAGGATGAAGTATGCAGATAAAAGTAAGGAAAGATGTTTTCCAAAAAGAGGCAAAGAAAATTTTTTGGTTATGTATTCCTTATACAGACAAGTTTTTGTTTCTTTTCAAGATTGACTCATTTTATGAAGAATTCTAAGAATGTGGTCATCTCTAGCAGCCAGGATGCAGCAAACAAACCCACTGAATATCTGTTCATGGATATGATCTTAAGAAGCAGACTCCAAAATAATTTTGTCTTCTGGAGACTGCTAACATTTACCTGAGGGTTATACACTTGAAAAATATGACTTTGGATTTAACACTTGATTGTAGTATTGTTAAGTATTCAGGGATGGCTCAAAAAATTGCTCAGCTGGAAGACAAAAAAAGCTAAACAAAACACCTCAGACTTGTATTTAATGCAGTGTGATGTAAGGAAAAGTGACTTTGTTTTGTTACTGTTGCCTCCTAAATGTAATGCATTGCTTCTTTTTTGAAGATTTTTCTCTCTTCCATATAGCCTCAGAGGCCTTACTCCCACAACGCTTGCCAGTTCTTCCCTTCGATAATACATGACTATAGATAATAGACTTTCAGTGTCACAGATTCCACACAATCTCATGCTTATGCATCAGAAAATGTCACTTTCCTTCAAATATGTTTTTAGTTGCAAATGACTTGCACGTTTCAGTGGCTTTCTCATGCTGAGCTTCATCCAGGCTTGGATCTGATCCAGCTCTCACCATAAGCAGTTGCAATAATCTTACTGGCTTCAGTAGGGACTAAATGAAACTCTGTGGGTTTTATCCTAATTTCTATATGTTAAGTGATTTCTTTTTTTTGGTCTTATATGTATAATGATAGATGAATATTTTGGGTGGACTATTTTAAATCAATAATTTAGGCATTGTTCAACTTCAGTTTGTTTGTGATCTCTGATTAATTACCTGAGTGTTTAAGTATGGTTTCTGTATTCTGATTTGATGCCTGAAACTTCTGAGAACAGGAAAAGAAGGAAATAGAAACAATAATTAGTACACAGGCAAAGTGAGCACTCTTGTTAATGCATGAATTACTTGGTATAATATGAAAACAGATGTTAATATGAACAAAATGTCTTGATAATTAGTACAATTAAAAAACTGTTTGTGTAAAATGTTTAAACCAGTATTTTTGCTATTTCAGCCCTCTGTAGTTAGTTCAGTATATCCATTATCAAATTGCTTCACAATAGTAAAAGTGCCACACTACTGAAATGAGAAAACTAATTTGTAGGGACAAAGGGTGTTCAACATTGTATGGTGTGGGTGTAGCGCAGAAGCAAAAGCACTGGTTCTTTAGCTGCTGTTAGTGCAACTGACAGAGGATTTCACTTACCCATTTCAGGTGATACTGTTGTACTGAAAACTTAATTAGTCACTAAGAAAAAGTAGTTTTAATGAAAATGATCTGGAAGATACAAAGCATCTTTCTCATACCCATGTGGCAGGGCATAGACGAAAAAGAGCAGTAAAACTAATAACAATTACCTGCCCTTAAAATAAAATACAATTTCAAAAGATTATGAATAATGCCTAGGATGAGGAGGGCAGCAGCAGGAGTGTGGCTGGCTTCTGTGCATGAGGACAGTGAACTGTGATCTCTTCAAGTTTTTATTCAGACAATTACAAGCAAAAAATAAGCCTGAGAATGTAAAAGAAATCCTTTATGTGGAAAATAATGACATAGAGAAAAAGCTGCGAGATGAGACACCTGTGACCAAGAGGACACAGGTCTGGACCCAGTTTTCTCCAGAAGCCTGTTGCAGACCCTCATCTGGAGTTTGATGGCATCTCACAGGTTCCTGGGGAACCAGTCTACTCTGTGTAGAACTGACATATTCATCTCCTTCTTTCAGAATTATAGGACAGAGATTCCAGACTCTGGGAAAGCTTACATAAATAAGAGATGGGAAGGCATGAAGTACTTGGTGTCTTAAAGGTCACAGAGTTAGTCTTTCACTGAAAAAGAGAGCAGATTGCAGTGGTAACCATACTGTTGGGGGAGTTGTTTATTTTGGGTTTGTTTGCTTGTTTGTTTGTTTAATATTCTGGAATTGGTAGAGTCAGGAAAGAAAAAAAAAAAACCAAAACATGTTTGGGTTGGCTAAGCAGGTTTGCCAAGAAGTGCTTGTTCATGGAAAGAAAACTGTAGAATCTTGCAGTCTTAAGTCTTATGTGATTTTTAATATAATTATGTTTAAGAAAACACACCATCTAACTCTTTTACCTTGAAATGGAGTGCCTGGAAAAATGCAATGCATTAAACATAGATTTTTCTCATACAGATGAAAGCAAGAAGCAACTTCACTGGGAAGTGAGTTGCACTACTGCAAAAACAACTTTAGAAACATAGAACTGGGTCTTTGTCTCCTGTCAAATGCACAGACACTGAGATTAACTTTGATTGCAGTTGAGAGCAGAATTTGAAGTTCTCAATTTACTGCTGAAGTACTGCTCATTCCTTAAACGTTTGTTTTGTCTAAATGTATCTTATGCAAATTTAAGAAGAGAATCAGGGATTCAGAATATGCAAATATTCCTTTAGCCAGTGGAAAATTAAACATCTTTAGTTAGATGTTGGAGCATATTATATAAAAAAAAAAAAAACACTCTCAGGAGGGAACAACTAACATAGTCACTGAGGAAGAAAAGAAATTTGTTCCTCTTTATCTCAACATTTAGCTTAAAGTATTTGTAAAGCCCCAAGCTTTAACATGGGCTGACATAATTTTGTAGCCAAATTGTCACTATGCTACAGAAACCATTGATGCCTTGGATGGTTTACTGTTCTGAAATTTAGTTGATCAGAAAGCATTGATAGGGACTTGAGGCAAGTATTGCACTGAATAGACAGTATTTTAATGAAGGCTTATTCAGCTAATGAGCTTGACAGGAAGCTGCTTTTCTTCTTGAAACCAAAGCAAAACACCATTTGTAACTATTTTATAACCATTACAACTGTAAGATAAATCTTTTCTATTTAATACTTTTCCAGTCAACAAATTAAATTACATTTCATATATGTTGATTTGTTTTTTTTTTAAATAATTGATTTTTTTCTTTGTTTTCTAGGATTTTTCTTTTCAGAATTTTAGTAGAAAAAATTCATTTCTTCCTCTGAAAACCTCTTTCACATTTAGCTTATGAATAACAAAGTTATTTGAAAGTGTCTTGAACTTTTTGTTGAAGATCTAGCATATCTTGAAAAGGTTCTACCATGAAAATATATATCATATCATATCATATCATGAAAACGTTCTCATCCCAGAAGGATGTCAACTTCTGGTATATGATAAAAAATTCAGTTCAATTTACATTTTGCCATTAGGTGTCACTTACATTTTGCTGTGACTTTATCATGCATCATATACTTTTTTTCGCATCTTTACTAAATTCACAAACCATTAATTTAAACATCCCACATTTTTGACATGTTAGTCCACATGGTAAGTGTCAGGTTTTTTGAACAAAACCCAAGAATAACATAAGATTGAAATTGAAATATTCTTCATCAACATAAGATTGAGATCAAATTGACATGAAATTAGTCTGAAATCTAAAAGCTAAGCTAAGTCATTTACAGCAGCTTCATAAAAGGATAAGATATGAAATGCAAATTCTCTCTGGCATTGAATAAAGTAAGTTTAAACCATGTCATATGTTATAAAGGTCTCTGTAGGTAGATTCTTGTCACTTTATTAGAGCATAGATATTAATAGGAGATCAATATGTAGTGCTGGATTCTAATTTTAAATTGTTGGATAAATGTATATGGTAATTAAATAGGGAATTTTGTGATTACACCCTTTGCCAGACCTGGTGTAATTTTAACCAGGCATCATAAAGTAATATTTTTTAATCTTTAATTATATTTTAAGATTTTAATAGTTAGATGACAGACTATCCAAGGAAGAATTACTGTTGCATGTTTTCCTTTTAAACTCTGGAAAACGATGCTCTGTTTAATACACATGAAGCATTTATTTCTCTCAAATAAGATTTTCTCATTTTCAGCCTATTTTCTTTTTGTAGCTATCTTACAGAACAGTACTACAGCTGTTGCTGTGATTTTGCTGTTCATCTTTTTATAAAAGATTTTATCTGCTCTGAGCAGTTCCATTTTACCAAGTCTCTGATTTTTTTTTCTCAACACAGAAGAAATACTAACCTGCAAATGACGTTTTTTCAACATAGAAATGTGAAGATTCATGTGGTGAAAATCGCTTGTTAGGTGCAGTGTGACACACAGACTTGTGATGTTGTGACTAAGTCCTTCTTGATATTGCCAGTTTTGTGACATGAGTTCCTAGTGTAAGTATTTAATAGGACCTAATCAGAAGACAGTAGAGCCAATAGTGGGAGAAAATACATCATCTGTGTCACTGCAAAAGCTTAGGCTAAGAATGAAATTTTTTTCTGTTCTAGTCTGCTCTTCTTCTGAAAGGGAATATATGCTTGTGTAAGAGTGACACAAGTTTTAGCTTCACCCCAAGTTTTCCAGGTACCCATGGATTGGCAATACCAGGATGCCATCAGCATTGTGGTACACCTGAGAGAACAACCCATGCCAGGAGACTTGGCAGCAGATACGGTGCAGAGCTTTTGCACCCCTGACTGAGCTTTTAACAGATTTTTTTTTCCTCTCCTAGATGTGTCTGCACTCATTGATGAGAGCTTGAATATTCTTAAATCACATTCTCTTAAATGCCATATGTTGCACCTCTGGTCTACATCACCTAAGCCAAAGCTTGATGAAGCTAGCATAGTTGAGGCAACAAGCTATTTACAAAACTAGTTTTGCGGCTCTACACCTGTATTTTATTAGACACCTCATCTGGAGTACGATAATGAACATTTGATGTGATGATCCCCAAACCAGTCAGAGAAACTGGCTTCAGATACCCAGCCTGCAATACCCTGGAGTATCTTCAAACCTGTTACTGAGACAGCTGGTTTTTCCAGTATTTCTGCTGCACATTTTTCACTTAAAATGGAGTCTTGATTTTGACCTCACTTATTGGTGTAAACCAGGAATACTTTGACCGAAATCAGTAGAAACACACTGCTGTGGCAAGGTCAGGAACTGACCTTTCTTGGGAGTCATTCCAAGTCTAGTACAAAAAGCTATTAGGTACGTCATATTCAGAACTTGGCACAAAGTTGTAAATATAAGGTCAAAAATAGATATTTTTATCATTATTTGACATATACTTTGGTCTTTCTAAACAAAAATGTTGACTTTATTGGCTCAAAGATACCTTTCAGCAA
This sequence comes from Alaudala cheleensis, assembly GCA_013398995.1. Taxonomy (NCBI): domain Eukaryota; kingdom Metazoa; phylum Chordata; class Aves; order Passeriformes; family Alaudidae; genus Alaudala; species Alaudala cheleensis. Next base: position 238,759 of record VWYE01003864.1, read on the forward strand.
CAGCTACCAAGTTCCTTTTAATGGAGAATGTGGAAGAATTTTATTTTCTCTCATTCTCTAATTATAAGCACCTGATTTGACACTTACAATACATCCTAGCAAAAAATGTTCTTTATTTTAAGAAATTAATAAGAAAATTTATATTTTATATATTAATCCACTACTCATTTTTCCATTTTCCCCAAAATTTTCTTGGATGTCTAATGTAAATAAGTGATTATACAGAAAATCCTCCTGCTATTCAAAAGTAAACTTTCAGTTTCTGCAGGTCTCTATTATCATCTGGAGATAAAATGGAAAAGCTCAGCATACTCAGAGCCTCAGCAGTACTCACTATAGCACAACATCCGTGTGGTAAAAGGGTACCTAGTTTGTTAAAGGATCAATAAGGGATAAGTGGGGTTCATCATCCCATTCCCATTGCAGCCATTGCCTCTGTCCAGGAGATTTTGCTGTACACATAATGCAGAATAACATTTGGAGACATTGTCTGCCTGTTCTGTGGAAATTAGGCCACTGACAGGCCAAAACCTCCTAGATCTATGAGACCAAAGAGAGCAAAGGATCTTTTCTAGCCAGCTGGTAAACACAGACATTCATATGAAAGGAATTCTGGCTTGTTTTTCCAATTTCCAATGTACAATTTCCAATGTATTGGGTCATCCAATTGATGTTGGGTCACTAGTGGTGTCCCACTAGTGGGGACACAGTCCTGTTTATTAGGCACAGTCCCACGTAATATCTTTATTGATGACCTGGATGAGAGGATCAAGTCTACCATAAGAAAATTTGCAGATGACACCAAGCTGGGTGAGAGTGTTTACCTGCTGGAGGATAGGAGGGGTTTGCACAAACACCTGGACAGGCTAGGTCAGTGGGCTGAGACTTGCCATGTGAGATTCAACAAGGCTAAATGCCAGGTCCTACACTTTGGTCACAACAACCCAATGCAACACTACAGGCTCAGGTCAGGGTGGCTGGAAATCAGCACAGTGGAAAAGGACCTGAGGTCCTGATCACCAGCAGCTGCACATGATTCAGCTGTGCCCAGGTGACCCAGAAGGCCAACGGCATTCTGGCCTGTGCCAGCAATAGTATGGCTAGCAGTACCAGAGAAGTGATTCTTCCCCTGTACTTGGCACTGGTGAGGCCACAGCTCGAATCTTATGTTCAGTTTTGGGTCCCTCAATTCAGAAAGGACATTGAAGTGCTGGAGCTTGTCCAGAGAAGGGTAACAAAGCTTGTGAAGTGTCTGGTGTACATGACCTACAAGGAGCAGCCAAGGGAACTGGGGTTGTTTACCATGGAGAAAAGGAGGCTCAGAGGAAACCTTAGTGCTCTGCACAGCTCCCTGAAAGGAGGGTGTAGCCATCTGGGGGTCAACCTCTTCTCCCACATCTCATCCCACAAGGTCAGAGAATATAGCCTCAAGCTGCACCAGAGGAGGTTTTGAGTGGACATTAGGAGGAGTCACTTCACAGAAAGGGTGGTTAAACAGTGGAATGGTCTGCCCAGGGGTGCGGTGGAGTCACTGTCCCTGGAGGTATTTAAGAAAAGACTGGATGTGGCACTCAGTGCCATAGTCAAGTTGTCAAGGTGGTGATTACTCACAGGCTGTACTTGATGATCTGAGAGGTCTTTCCTAATGTAATTGACTCTGTGATTTTGTGATTTGCATTGGCAGGATTTTGGTAGCAGGGAGTCTACAGGAGTGGCTTTTGTTTGAAGATGCTGGAAGCTTCCCACACATCCAACAGAGCCAGCTGGCTGCAAGACACCGCTGGGCTAGGCTGAGCCCATCTGGACCAGTAGGTTTAAGATTGAAATAAAGTTATTGCACAGAAGCAAATTGTGGACAGAGAAGAGAGTAATGAGATTATGTAAGAGAGAATTCTGCATATACCAAGGTATATGCAGCTGGAGAGGGACGCAGCTGATCCAGGTGTCCGACCAGAGATTCCCCTGCAGTCCATGGTGACAAACATGGTGAGACAGCTGTGCCCATGGAGATCCATAATAGAGCAGAGATCCACCTACAGCCCCTACAGGACTCAGAGCTGGAACTGGTCAATGCCCAAAGGATGCTTGTGATCCCATGGGAAGCACAGTCTGGAACAGGCTTCTGGCAAGACCCGTGGATCTAGGGAGGCCACACTGTACAGGTCTCCCACCAGGGCATGTGAACCTGTGGGGACTCCACATTGTAATAGCCTGTTCCTGAAGGACTTCACCCCACAGAAGGGACCCATGCTGGAGCAGTTTGTGAAGAACTGTAGCTGATGGGAAAGACACACGCAGCAGAAGTTCGGGAAGGACTGTCTCGCATGGGAGGGACACCATGCTGGAGCAGGGGGAGAGTGACTAGTCTTATCCCTGCAGAGGAAGGAGCAGCAGAGGAAACAGATGAACTGCCCATAACTTGGGTTACAGGTGCACAAAGCCCTGAACTGCAGCAGTTTTACCGGGTGACCCAAACCAAGTCACTTTTTGTGCAACAGGTTCCCAGCTGTACAGTATGGAAAATGCCACTTCCGTCTTGCCCATGCTAGTGATGAGATTAATTATAAGAGAGATGCATCAGCTCTTATATGTGTGATCTGAGTTCACTATGTTGAAGGTATTGCCTTGTTAGTCTTGGCAATGCCCTGCTGAAAGAAACACAGCAGTTGTAGGGAGGTCCATTCTTTTCCATCAAAAATGTGTATCTAATTAAATGGAACTACTTGTGCTTTAATTTTACCTCAAGCCTCCATTTGTCAGGAAAGAACAAAAACTGGGATCTTGTACTATGACAGTCTTTTGTGCAACAAACTGAAAAAAAATCAAAAAAGGGTTTTTATTTCAACATAATTACTGATTTGGATGTTCACAAGCTCATTTGTCAGGAAACCCAGTTGAAAGTGTGTGTTTCTTCTTCATAAAATGAGAGAATTTGATACTAATTATTGCAGACCTTTTAGTCAACCCAAGATCCTATTCTAAATTTTGACTTACCAGGCAGCAAAACATCTCTTAGAACAAAACATGCTCTTGCATTCTGGTGAGATCTCAGGTCCTTACACAAAATGTTTATTTCTTGCCATGGTTTCAGGTTTTTTTTTTTTTTTTTGTAATGTTAGCAGAATTCCAAGTGCGATTTTCTTTGTCCAGTGCAAATGTTCAACAATTTACAGGAAACATTTCAGGTCATGGGTTTTTTCATACTTTAAACATATAAAGAATAAGGAATGAATGTGCAGTCAGCATCTAGAGAATTCAGCTTTTACAAGAATCAATGCTTCAGCTTCTTAAATCCCAGTGGAATTCATAACATCTGCATTAATTGTTACCACTCTTTTGTGTCTCCTTCTACTAAATAGGTTCTTTAGAGAGATGGTTTGGTAAACTGGAAAATACAATGATAAAACTTTATTTTTCTTTCTGGCATGACATAGAAAATGTCTAAGCACTTGTTTCTAGCTCTTTCTATTATGGTTTAATTTTTCTCCTTCTTGTTCCCAAAGGCTCTTGTCTTTTTTTTTGGTTTTGTTTTAAGGAGGAGGTACATCTAACCTTTGTTACAGAGGGTGGAGGTTTTAGAAAAGAATCTGTTCTGAATGGTGTCTTCATGGTTCTGTGCATAAGTATGGACTTGTGGGATCCTCAGCACAAGTCAGGGAATGGGTGTTTCCAAGTCTCTGTACTCCTCTGAGCTTACATTTCATTACATTGAAAATCTCCCTTGGCCTCCCTACCTGACAGTGATTGGGAGAGGAATGTGCACAAAAGTTCAGATATTGGTTCTTGGCCTGCTAAAATCACCAAGTCTGTGAGGCACCTCCTCTAGGACAGAGAAAAAGGTTTTATTTCGGCTTTTTTCAATTGCAGTTTTGAGACTTATCCATGACTACAGGTATAGACACAGTATTTGGCAATGGGAACATTTTAAATCTCATAATCAAATTTTCCATCAAAAAATTCTTTTAAAGTCTGAGTTATCTGAGTAAGACCTAGATCCTTATCCCAGCAGATCCCTCTAGATCAAATGATGGAAACTTTGCAAACCAGTTAACCCCTTTCCTTCCTATACCCACATCCTCCAACAAGCTGGAGATATTGTCATTGAACATACTTGCTAACAATGTGCTAAATACTATCCAATACACATAGGTAATAAAATAAAACTGTACAATACTTATTTGGGTATGATATTTTAGGTGCACAACAACTTCTGTGCATGTCCTGTAGTTATATATCAGCTCTGGTACTCTATTTGAGTTGTGCATAAATATAGAAGAAACATGAAAAAACCCGTTCATAGGTTTTGATGCAGGTATTCTAATATTATCACGTGGAGAAAGTGATAAACTTTATTTTTCAAATTGTGAATTGTAAAATATGTCCAAACAATTACAATTCATGAATATTTATGACTGTGTGTAGCTTTCTTATCAATCTATTTCTTGCCATTCTTATTAGTCATAAGATATACAAATGTTTTATAAGACCGTAAAAGTATATTCATTGTTTATTTAAAATTGATATTTATTCAGCTAATGTAAAATTTTAGCAATAAATAGACATCAATTATGCTTCTAAATGGTTGTTACCTCAGCATTTTATGGATTTTAATTTTAGTGATACTGTCTCTGAAGCGACTTTACAATAGCAAAAGAGGTCCTATATAAAGCTATTTTTTGAAAAGAAGTATGTTGTAGTATCCAATATCATAACTGATCAAGCCATTTAAAAGATACCACTCCATTAGATAATCTGAGATTTTAATAACAATATAGAAAGAAAATTAAATAATTTTTATAGATAAATGCTATAGACTTAATGAAATATAGATATATAAAAGGAAAAGATACAGCTCATTAACTTGTGCCACTAATATAGATATTGTAGATCAGTAGTTACAGCAGGATGTAACCCACTGACTTCTACATGTTTTATTAAGACATTTTTGTGAAATAATGAATATTGTCATTTAATACTGCAAGATCCTACAGACCATTTGATTTGAAAAGGAAGGGGAGCAGCAGATAAATAAAAATAAGTTTGGAGCTGGTGACTCCTTACAATGAAATTCCTGGAGTTCAAGCAGTAAATGTTAAGTTTTTCCACCACGTTCTTATGCTTTTGGCTATTAGAATTTTAATGCATGTTCCAGAATAAGAAGAAAAATAAGGAGAGTAGGCCCACCAAATAATTACAAAGCAGGCCCTCCCATCTAGGACACACACATGACACGCCCTGAAATGCTATTTCATCAGGGAACCAATTGCATCCAGGAGCCTTTTGGAAGAAAGATGTAGAAACATCTTTGCTCCTATTTGAGGAATGATACAAGGGGCTATTTTTGAATGATTAATTAAAGGGAATCAATCTTCATTGCATTGCCACTGACATGAAAAGCACTGTAGCTGTGCAATAATCACATGCAATCATTCAACTATCCCTTTGGCAAGGACAATGTAATTAGTCCTGGTAGTGTCAAGAGATTTTCTTTATACCCAACAAATTGGCAGTTTTAATCAAGTGTTCCTGAAAATTTATCATAACACAGGGAAAACAATAGGTGAAGGTACAGGGCCCCAAGCTGTGTGAATCCTATCTACAACAGTACAAATTTACAATACTAACAACGTGATGAATGCTACCAATCCTTGAATAAGCTGGTTGTAATTGGGTATCAGTTTTACACACCACAGCTCCTGTTTGTTTAAAATCATGGGCAGGATCTTTCTCATGCTTCATTACTTAGCCTGCTTCAAGGCTTCCTACCTTTTATTGAGGTCACCTGTTATCACAGCTATCATGGGTGATCCTGAGCTGTCAGGAGGTGTCACATAGGTCCAAGCCCCAGGCCTACTGAAAACAAACACAGCTAAACCCCGGATCATTCTCAGCCTCATTCACTACCTGAGCTCTGAACTACCATAAGTTGAACCTCCCACATTCAGAGGCAACAGAGAGCTAGAAACTCTTGTAGTGTGTGGCAAAATGAAACCAATCTGTAGTCAGTAAGCTGTGTCTTTTGTTCTGTAGCCAGACTCTTGGCAGACATTTAACAGGCACTGATGTTTAAGCACTCTTGAGCTCCTAGGCTGTGCCACATTCTGACAGATTGGCTTGTTCCTGCTGTTGGAATGCTTGTATCACATTCAGCAATGAGGTCAGTCATATTTCTGCTAACTATCACAGATTTATGCCAATACTGAATTTGGTTGCAACTCTTTCATTAGCATAGCTAGAGGAAATGCCTTTAAAATTGCCATATTACAGATAGTAGGTTCAGTGTGTACTGAGTATTGACATGAGAGAAATCAGACTTACAGTGGGAGACACGGGAAAAGACAATGTGCTAAAATTGATTGTACATCTGAGATATTACCTGTCTCAGTATAGATAGATTCATCTGGATCTCTCATACTCTTGTATGAGGTAAATGTGCATGCTGATTTCTTTGCTAAATCTTAAAGAGATATTGCATGTTAATTTTTTTATTACATATTAATTTTTATATTACATCCAGTATAAGTCCAATAAGACAGATGATATGGGCAGTTCTCGTAAGGAAATCTGTGACAAGGTTGCTTTTATTGTTACATGCATGCTCACTGTGGCTATTTAAATACTAGTAAGTGAAAGAAAAATATGGCCTACAAATATTTTACAATCTAGAAAAACAGTTTCAGTCCAGCAAGCATAGAAAGATAATGTTTAGCCAACAGTTTTCTGACTGTCTTGGAAATTAAAATTTCATTTAAGGTGAAAAACTTAACAAGGATCCATGGTCCATTCCCTACAGAGAAAATTTGGAGAACTGTTAATTCAGGTGATATAAACCTGTAATACTTAGGGCTAGAATAAGGGGAAGAAAAAACCATTTTCCCCTATAAATGTAGTCTATTTTTTCACCTCCTTTCAGACTGAAAAGAGGAGGAAAAAAGGTCTTTTCATTCTTCTATTCTTTTTCCTTTTCCTTTTCTTAAAACAGCTCTAAACACATCTCTTACAAGTGCTGCTGGCCTGTATTGCAACACAAAGAAATCAGTAAGATAATGGCACAAGCGTTGTTCTTTCTGCCTTCAAGGGCTGTGTTCAGCTTTATAAACTATCTATTTCTGCTAGATAGGTTGCCCAGTGACTTCATACCTTCTACTTTTCCTTGTCTTTTTCTAAAGGGAAAAGTAGTATGTTGTCTTTTTAATATCCACTGTCTTTGAGATTACTTTTGAGCTCAGAATGCAAAACTTTTCCTCGGGCTACATTTCCCTTTTCAGTGTTTTATAACCTCCTGAGTGGAACTGCACTGCACATTGATAGAGGCATACATTACTTGTGGCAATGTGTTGGTTTGTTCCATTGTATTGCATTTTGTTGAAGGAACCTCTTCCTGCATCCCTCCTCTCATTCCCCACTGCCACACTTTCTCAGGAAAAAGAAGAGGGAGGAAAAGAAAGGGAAGAGATACAGTCGAGAAGAAAAAAACACAGTACACATACACAGGAGATTTTGTGTATAATATGAATAATTTTTAGCCTGCAGAAGTCTTTTATCTTAATGATTTCCCTAAAAATTTGTTTTGTCAAACAAAGTTAAAGCCTTTTCCATCACATGAATGGAAGCAATTTGGAAGCAGCATAGCACAAGATAAAGACGTTGGTTTGGCAGAATCATGCAAACGTTGAACAAATATAGTTACTGTCAGAGAATTTTGATTCTTCAGCATAACATTTCCTTGAGCATAATCTATTCTTGAGCTATATAACTAACAAAGTGTGTGTGAGTATGTGTGAGTGAGAGTACTGTTCTCTGCATTCCTCTGAGACATTAAAAGCGCAACAACCGTAGTCCAAAAATTTCAATTTTTCTGTGCAGACATACATAGAAAATGTACAGACTCAATCCATCTTGCATTGCCTGATGTGTGTATATATTTATGTATATATATATGGGGTTTATTTTTTTAGTGTGCTACTTCCAACATTTCCATCAAGATTTGTCATTCTTTCAATGTCTTCTCAGTTAGTATTTTAATAAGATGAGTAGTCACAAAAAGCACAAAGCAGAGATGAAAATTAAAGAATCCATTATGCTGAAAGAAAGAGAAATGGGAGGAAGCAAAGTAGTAGGAGGGAAGATGTGATGAAATGTGGAAGAAAGGAGACAGGAAGGGGTTAAGCATATAATAAACTAATCTGAGGGAACTACTAGGAAGGAGAGAGGAGCTGATTGGAGTTTGCAGCTGTATTCTGTCCTAAGGAGGCTAATAGCAGTAAATGAGTGCTGAATGAATTTGTGGAGAACTGAACTGAGAACAGTGTCAGCAAAATATACTGTAAAGGACAGGAAACATCAACAGGCAAAGGAGAAGTTATCAGTGGAGAGGTAGAAGAGAAACAAAAATTTATAAAATGGATGGAAAAACCAAAAAGGTCAAAATCTCAAAGTAAATATCTATATTATTTGTTCTTGTGTGTTGTCTGATTGTTTTATTCTTTAATACATGAATTGAAGGTCTAGGTGGGTGGTGGTGGAATCAAAAGCCTGAGGGCCTATCTGACCCTACAGGAATTTGGTTAGTAGTAAGAAACAGAGAAAAATGCTCATTGATAGAAGGAAAAAATCAGATGAAGTTCAAACTACAACACAGAGATTTGTGAAATCAAACTGGGATCTGGAATTTTTGGGTTATGTTTTAATCACTCTTCTACTAATTTTTTCTTAACAATATAGTAATAGCAGCAGTAGTAGTAGTAGTAGTCATAAGAACTTAGGTTAAAAGTCTTGATTGAGTACACCTAAGTACTGAAGAAAGAACACTTAGATATTCTTTATCAGACAAACAAGTTAACAGATGCTGAAACTGCCTATCTGGACATCCTATATTTAGTGGCCAACTGATCTTTAGAAATATGACAAGGGAAAATTGAAAGCAAAGTCTTCTAGACAGAAAATAAATCAGGCTTATATCTTCATCCCTCCCTTGACCTTTAAAGGACCTCAGGTGTTTTAAATTTCAGGATTTCCAGATTCGAGAAAAACAGACAACAGAAATGAAAGTTTACAGGAAAAGGTTTTCTTATCGTGTTTTTTCATCTGTATTTTTTTAATGTTTCTGTCCTTCTGTCAAATCCTCAAAATCCTTTATCTGGGAAGTGCAAATCCAGGTATTTTCTCCTACATCTTACTCCCATTTTAAAGGATTTTAAAAACTGTATCTATAAACACACATGTAGAAAATCATATAATACATGAATGATTCCTAATACCCCCTCCAATATTATATAGGTATTAAAGGCATATATTATCAATGAATTATGAAAAGTGAAAAAATGAATAAAAACTAAGCTTGGGAATTAGGTGCTATCATGAAGTAAAAAATAAGATGGGGTAAAAATATAGTCCTGTTTTTAAGTGAGCACTTAGAGACCAGAGTCATGAGGTTCTAAATTAGATTTGAAAATGCTTGGGCCATTTTAGAGATTGCTTCCTGGCTTTTAAGTCACTGAACACTTCTAAAAAAATAACTCAGTAGATCTGACAAGTTGCTGATGATAAGTACATCAGTCATTTCCAGATATGAATGTGATATGCCCTGGAAAAATTCATGTTTTCTCTGCTGTATTAAGTGTTATAAGGTTTGATCATAAAAACTTAAAATCTTACCACAATAAGAGGCAGGTCGGGGATCCTGGAATGTACACCTTGGATATTGTATCACTGCTGCCAGTGAGGCTGGAGACCAGGATTTGCAACAGAAAGATGGGTGGACTTGCAAATCAAATCAGTATAAGACTGGTGATGAGAGCAGTTACTAAGACCATCAGCACCGATATTGAGGATAAAATCTGAATGGGACTCCTCAGAATCCATTCAAACACCCATCTCTGTCCAGAAAACTATTCAGCAGTCCAGCAACGCTGAAAGGATCTCCAGATGAATATGCAACAAGGACTGGACACCGAATAGACTGTTGCAATGTGGCCTCCGGGCAGAAAAACAGTGCAAGAACTGGCTGCTCCGAGCGGACTTCATGAACTGGGACGTGTACAGGGCGGTAGAGACTGTACCTGCGGTGCACCCAGCGCCGATACTGGGCTCGGCTCTGCTTTTTGTTGTGGCTTCCTGGCATTTTGTTGCTTTATTTCGTAATAAATTATTCTTTGAATTATTTAAGTGGGGATTTTATACGTTTCATTTATAACATGAAGGAGGAGGTGCAACAAGAAAAATTAAAGAGCATGGATGCATGTCTGAATTAAGGTCAGGAGAAACAGAAGACATGACTATATAGGATTACAGGCTGCGATTACAACAATTTATATGTTCTTTCTTGCTCACCCTCCATGTCAATGTCTGGATTGAAATTCTTGCTGTTAATGAGGATTCTGCAATTAAAATGTTGAAATTCACATCACTAAAAACTGAGGGGCCATCTTCAGATTCTCCTTTTCTCACATCCCACGCAAGACCATCCTGCATTGAATGAAAACATTTAGTTAATCACAAATGAAATATTATTTTACCAGTGGTTATATCATAGAATTTGTTTTGTTGGTGGAATTCAATTGTGCTTTTTCCTGTTTTGCTGCTCTGGAGAGACTCATTGGGCCCCAAGTATACAGAGTGATGAGACAAACACTGAAGCTTGACGCTGTGCAATTTAGCTAAGTGCATACAGTGAAATCCACTGGGGTCTTCTGAAGATTTTGTAGTCAGGTTAACATTAAAAGGGAAATGCTCAGTTGTGGCAGATTCCTGCTCACTTTCAAGGTAATCACAGGATTTACAATAACATCAGATGGAATAGGTTTAGATCTTTTTAAAGATTAATCCTAGATGTTTTATGGCAGGTGGTTTATCCATCATCTCAGTGCCAATTCTGTAAGAAAACATGCAGAAAGTCAGAATTTGTAAATGTCATTTTATCATTCACTGTGGGGTTTAATATTATGTGCCACTGTTACAAACAAATGCCTCCAGGAAAAATAAAATCTCATCTTCTCTCAGGATATTAACATTTACAAATATTTGCTTCAGGTCTTTGGAGATGATAATATACTTCAGCTGTTATCTTTTGACAAGTTATAGACATAAGAAAAAAATTAATGGGCTGAATTCTTCCTTCTTACATTGCTGTGGGTTAGGAGTAATTCCAGGAAGTCAAAGCATTTACATCAGACTAAAGCTAATTAAAAAGAGCAGAACGGAGCCCAGAGTTACACTGTGAGACTCACACATAAGTGCAATCTGCAACTAAGAATAAATGTGTTTAATGTAACCTTCACAAGTCATCAGCACAGATTCCTTTAATTTTTCTGTCTGTTTATTCATATTACAAAATGCCTCTGACCTAGTTTAACAAAAAAGCACATCAATAATGTAAACTCCAACAAGTGAAATGATACATTATATTTGTAAACAGTGGCATGTTTAATCAAATTGCACTGGATGATAAATTCAAGTGCTTGCTTTCTTCAGCAGGAAAAGAGCTCATGTTTGTATTTGTTTTATTTATATTTAGCTCATTTAGTTTACCATCTTCTTTCTTCTCTCTTTTTCTTTTGTTCAGCCCACATGTTGTTGCATTTCCTGTTTGTATTTTCCCGTGGAGTTCAAAGAAAACAGGAGCTGAACAGCAAAATTGTTACTAAGGCAGTTAACATTTGAATGATCTTCACTATTTTTATCCTGAAAAAAATAATAATCAGGGTTTGGCATGAAGGATGCTTCAACATCTATTTGATTATCTGTTTATTTGTGCTAACAATTAAGGAGCATCAATGTAAATAACTATTCCTTACTCTCCTCATGCTACAGGCCCAAAGTAAAGAACAGTGTGGGATCAGAAGAACTTCCTAGCTAAACAGAGAGGACAGATGGGAGTTCATTCTCAGGAATGAGTAAGTTTGCCTTTACAGTTTATTGTCGCATTTAGATAGATATAGGGAGCAGTGCTCCAGAGATGAGACATTTTTTTTCTCAAGTTTATTGTGACTGTTTTGGATAAACTAGGCAGAAACAGCAATTAAGTGTAGTGGTTTTAGTTTGCCCATCTGAGTTTCCTCGCCAATTAATATAGTGGCTCTAATGTTGGTCAAACGCCAGAATTTAGAATTATTTACTCATTTTCTGCTGCAAGGTAAGGATTATAAGGAGAACAAAGAGGCTCAAACTTTAAAGGGTATAAAAATCATTTATTAACAGAATTAAAAGAAAAATATTAAGAAATCAGAATAAACCTTCAGAACACTTCTCCCTTCACACCCTCTTTTCTTTCCTACTGACAAAGAGACAAAACCTGGGACTTCCATTCAGTTTACCACCTCTGAAATAGTCTTCAGTTCTCTCAGGGAGAGGAGTTTGTCTTGCTATGCCATGGAGACTTCTCCACAAGAAATAGTTCTCTCGTGGCTTCAATGTCACAGTGAATCACCTGCCTGGGGAATGGAAACTGTTTGCCATATTAAAGTCCCTCCCCTTGACTTACAGTTTTCCCCACACTGTTTTCAAAGGCTCCATCTTTGGCTAATGGGGTACACTTTTAAGGACGAGCTGTTCAGAAGCAAAGGTTCTCTTCATCTATCTCTGAGATCATCTTCATCTCTGGGAACAGAGGTGGTCTTCTTCCCTGGGGGCAGATGGTCTTCATCATTCTTGTTTCTCTCTGTTCAAGTTTCTCATTGGATCACAGCTACTTCAACATCTGCTTATTTCAGCATGGCAGCCTTTGCTCATGTCTACTGTTTGAATGCTTCACCCCACCATGCTTTTCAGGGATATTCTAGTATTTTACAGTCCATCACCATGGCCTTGCAGAAGAATTTCAGCTGAGCCTGGCCCAGCCAGGCCCTGTGGGCCCTGTGGCAGTGTGGGCCTGGCTTGGCCAGCATCCAGTTGCCTGTCCAAAGGCTGGAAGCAAGAAAGCTTTTACTGGGCTTTGTTAATTTTAAATGTGTTTTCCACAGAGGCATGTTCAGCTCTTTTAAGTGGTTTAACAGGTTGTCATTATTCAAACTAGCCAACTGATTGGTTTTGTCAGGTCCAAAGTAAGCTGCTGAGGTCTTTACAGGGAATCACTTCCCTAACTCAAGGATTTTTTTTTAACTAAAACCTAAACTGTGTTAAAGTGAGATGTTTATTCAGAAAGGGTGGAGCATAGTCAGGAGCTGCAGCTGCAGCCCTCTCTATGGATACCAAGCACAAATATGGCTCTTGGGGCAAGTAGCAGGTAAGCATTGTACCTAAATTCTTACTTGTTGTTATAAACAATATTGTTTTTAGCTTATTTTTTAAACACAATCTTGAGACAAAACATGTTTTAAGTTAAAAACCTGTTCTATAAAAGTGATGCATCAAAAATTTTTACTTTTAGGAAAGTACAAATATTTTTTTAATCCTTTCTCTGATCTTTACACTTATAAAGAAATAATTTTTAACTTCAGTTAAAACTTAATTTTAAGAGTTTCATTTTCTTGTCATGCCAAAATGGATTACTTGGAAGATAGCCATATTTGGGTTACTCAGATGGTTAATATATCTAAGTTTGTAGTTGAAACTTGGGTTTCAAGTTTCAAGAAAAAGTACAATAAATGAACAGTGTCTCTTTTTTCTTTACTGATATTTTATTTAATCAACGCATATAACTTCAAAAATCCTTAGTCAGTGCTCTCTAATTTAACAGCACTAACTTTTAGTGGTGACTTTCCCCCCTCCACCCAGTTTGAATAGCTTACATATGGCCAAGAATCAGTTATTTCACACCTTTTATCACAGCTGGTCATAGATTTAAGGTTTGGACTGATATTTAGTCTGCAGTTATTACATTACGCATCATTACTCATTAACTAAAATTAATAGAGCCATTTGCTACAAATTAGCTTTAGAAATGGGATTATATTAGGAAGATAGCTTCTCACACTATTCCAAGCTCACTGTCTAAACAGGGCAGAGGATTTTCAGAGGATTCATCATTGCCTTAAATCAATGCCAAAAAAGGATAATAAAACATGCTTGCTATCTATAATCCAGGTAACCACTGCTGGCAGTTACGGTGAACATTTCCCACAGCTGAACTTTATGATAAGAGTATTTTATTATCTAAAATATATTTAAGAATATATCATTCCTAAATAAAGAAATAATTTATTCAAGCTCATATTGCAAGTCACTTGCGAAGCCAAATGAAGGTCTTAAAGTTACCATGAGCCACCTGCGACCTTCCTCTTCCTCTAGCATCTAGACATATTTAAAAAACACTAGCAAAGTCAATTAGTGAAATTAAATTTTTAGGGTCCTGCCTGTACATATTTCTTTTTTTTTTCTTGAGCCAGGTTTAACATCAGTTTTGTATTACCAACACAAGGATATATACTTTCTAGGGAAGCTTCCATGTATTCTGAAAATGAGTCTCTTTCAATGAAAGAGAGCAATGGTCTTATGCCAGAATAAGACTTGGCCCTTTTCTTCCATTTCCTCAAAATGCAAGGAATCAAGACAACTTTCCAGTAAAATCAAATACAAAGTATGATTTAAGTAATACCCCTCAAGTTATACTTATTTTAGCACTTTTTCTTTCTACCTATGAAGAATGAAAACAAACAAACAAACAAACTTAAAATGCTGATGAAGAATCCTTATACTAACAGCCAACTATAAGCATAAGCAATAGGAAGCTAACTCCAAGGCCTTTATGTTTTTAGAACACTGTCTGCTAAATTTGTCAGAAAAGCAAACCCATTCTCTCTGGTCTTTGTATGCGGGGAAGCTGGCATTGCTACTGAAGAGTATCAAGGGGTCTCATGGGTTGTGGATTTCTGAATCCAGAACAGGTGCAGTCACACCCTCTCTACAAACAGAACCACTTTGTTTGAATAAGCACAGCAGAGAAGAATGGGATGTATTAATAGCTAAATAGTGTCTTTATTAACAGTGGAACAGCTGGCAGTTCTGTATGACAGCACTCATTCCAATCTATTTTGTCCAATTGCAAAACTATAAGCACACCACATCAGGGAACCGAGGGGACCACACACAAGCAATCAGCCATTCAACAGCACTATAATTGCTTCACAGTTGGAAGTTTGTTCTGCTCAGCTACTGTTATTCTTTTACTTTGAATTGTTGGTGCATTGCAACTATCTGGAATCTAGTGTTGTTAATGCAGATAAGCTTGCTCAGAAAACCTCCCTTTGTTTTTCAAGCTTGCCTGCTGCAGGAACTGCTGCTGTGCCTCTGGGGATCACAGATGCCTCAAGTGCTAGGTACCAGAACTGAGACAGAGTCAGGCAGTTTGAAAATCTTGGCCATATCTCCCACAAAATGGTTACCCTGATAAGGGGAAAGAAATCCCAATAAACTCTTAAAATTCTGTTAGAACTTACTTGTGAATCTGTATGAAGGCTTCCTACCAAGCAGAAAAATAGACTCTGTGGGTCTCTTTGAGATGTATAAATGGCTGAAACTCTGCTAGTAACTGTGATGCAGCAACGAAGCTGTTCTGGAAGACACTGGTTTCAAGTACAATAAGGTTATATATGTAGAAAATGAGTATGTGTATGCACATGTCTTAGCGTGGGTGTAGAGAAGATACAGCAAGGGAAGGGTTATTGTATTTACTAGATGATAAAGAAAATTCAACCTGATACATTTGTATTCCTAAGGAAGTAAGAGTCTGTGGAATTCTTGCAATAGTGCTGTTGATTACTGTCTGATTTAGTTGTTTGCAACATGCACACATCCTGATGCTAACATTGTTCATTGTAGCTTGATTTTGCAATTCTTTAATCTTGCTGCCTTCTCATACCCATCCATGAATACCTTTTCCCTTCCTACCACAGTATAATGCTTATTTGGTAAATTCTCAAAGTATCCTCCAGAGAGAAGATTAAAAAGCATTTGGTTGTAGCTAGGCTTGCAGAATCCATACAGATACAAAATTATAAAATCCTTCTACTTTGCAGGGTTTTTAGCTTTCTGTTTTCTATCATCTCCTGGGATTAAATACTCAGAGGATTAATTCTTATTCAAAGTTTGCTATTCAGTAGCTCTCTCTCAACCTTTATAAAAAACAACATTTCATACACTGTTGTGATTTCTTTGTTATGGCTTGACACACAGCTCTAGGTAATAAAATAATGTGCTGTCCAAACTTGTTCTCTATTGCTGCTGTTTCAGGTTTGCTTCATCTCTATGGTTGCACCTTGTGGAAAAATGAGCACTTCTTATAAGCATCACAATATATTTGTATGAACTAAGGATTAATGTTAAAACTGAAATTAGTCTCAGGACAGCTTGGAAAATTCTGAGCAGTAAGGAAAACATAAAGAAATCACCAACCTTAAGAGTGACACAAAATTTTTATTGAAATTGAGTTGTGAACTAGAATGTGCATATGGATGATCAATAAATGTTAAAAAAAATCCTACACAAATGACAAAGCAAGAGTAATTAGGGACTCATCTGGAGTAATCTTTGAAAAAAGTAAGAATTGTCAAATATAATAATAATAGGAAGGTGCAAGCTGTAATTGTGCATACAAAATCAACTGTGAAAAAAGTTATTAATAAACAAGACCATTTTTTCCCCACTGTCAGAATTATTACATTAGTAACCAAGAACACAATTAATAACTAAATGCTCATTTTGTCTGTGTTTCTATACTTTTTGCTCTCTGCTCCAGGGGAGTGAGATTTATACTAGATTTCCACACTAGATTTGTACTCTTCTAGCTAACACTGCTTCCGGTTTTCTTCCTTTATGTACTGGTTTGAAAGCAAAACCAGTGAGAGACCAAATCAGAAATACAATTTAATAGGAAAACTANTGACAAAGGGTGAAGCACCTTTGAAGCAGATCCATAGTAAAACTTGTGATTCTAAGAATGAAAAGAAATTTACACCTAGTTCAAGGGGAACCATATTCAGTTGGGTTCCAAGTATTTAATGTCCAGTAGCAATGGGAGTGCATTCAATGCACATGCCATAATCTATTACATGCACTATAACACTGTTTCACCACACTTCCCCTGGTAAATGTGAGAAACCAGGGGATGTGCTTTCAAACGATGATTCTGAGATAAAAGATAATACAAAAGATGTATTTATATAAAGATAAAAGATGTATTTATAAAAGATATTACATTATGATTTGTAAGAATATTAAGGAGAATATTTGAAAAAATTTCCCTGCAAACCACACTAAATAGTTATTTATTTAGGGTTATTTAACACTAATAGTTAGGGAAATTAAATGTCTTATTGGCCCCAATAGAGATTTTAAGAATCTCGTCTGTTAAATATGGAATGTCCTTGATAATTCTATAATTCTAGATCAGTATTCCATTTCCTTCTAATTCTTTCAAACAAATAATTGAAGAAATTACTCTTTGGTTTAGAATGATTTACAGGTAATGGAGCGAGTATTAAAAAATTAAGCTAAACTTACACATTGAAAAACAGAGTTGAAGAGGATTTGAGGTATTTGGTTCCTTCAGGTAACTGCTTCTGAAAATGAGATTTTACAAGGTCATTTAAATCACCCAATTCATGCCTTAAGATGGGTAATATCTCTGCAGTTTTAACACTTAGCAGCTACATGAAAATTTAAGTTTTGTAACTGTGGTGCACTGTACTTTATCTCACACAAGTTTGTTCACCATTACCATATCACAAATGCAAGGAATGTTCTAGAGTTACCATAAAAAAATTTTAAAAATGCTGTTTGTTAATTTACCTGGGGGAAAAAAAAAAAAAGACAGTCTTGTTGATAATCCCAGTCATATCCCTCTAGGAACCTATATAGTCGGAATAGTGAAAAAATGTCTCCAGAGAACCCTGAATGTAATAAGCACTGTGTCTCTGTACATCTTTCTTAAGGAACTCACAAAATATGCACAGAGATACTATGTTTGTGTCCAGGCACTGTTTAGAAAAATTTGTTTAGAAAACTCCATGTATTTCATGTATTGCAAAATTACACTAGGCACTGCTTCCTCTTATTTTTTCATTTGAATCCCTGTTCTTGGTTTTCTAATAGTTCACAAAGCAAAAGAAAAGCCCATGGAGTGCTTGCCTGCTGAAAAGGAGTTACTGCCATTGGCAGGGAGCAGCATATGGATGTGGATACCCTTTTCATGAAGGGTGCACAGTATAATTGTGCGTTTGTGATGCACAGACTTCTTACAGCTTCTATTTAGGTTTCAAGATAGATAAAAGATATAATATATCCTCACAAGAGATAAAAAAAAAAAAGAAAGAAAGAAAAAGAAGAAGAAAACAATCCCATTTTCTGACTGAACTGGAAACTTTGCTTCCACTTCAAGGGAAGGGATAGGATTAATGGCATGAGTTCAATGCTGTCTACTAATTAACATGATTAATTTACATAAAAGCTAGGCTTATTAGTGGTGTGTGCTGTATAAGCTGTCAGAGCATATTGAGAACACTAAAGCATAGTTTGCAATTTATGTCTCTGCTTTCAAAGAAAGAGTCAGTCACCTAAGCACGTTTAGTGGGCTCTTGAATTCCCTCCTTCTTTCAGATTTTAGTAGAAAGGTTTATCATCTGTTTTAAATCACCTTCAGCTTTCTAAAACCTCCGTCTTCTGTTCCTTTTCCTTGTATGGTTCAAACCAAGAGGCAATTTGCAGGTGTATGCCTGTATTTAGTCAGCACAGATGAATTATCAATGCCTACTAGAGCCCCTTGTGCAGCTGTTGCTCTAAGTACTGCATTTGGTATTATATCCAGTTGTCTTGGGCTGGTTATAACCAAAGCTTGTGACACCTTATATTTTTGCTGCAGAAGGCTGATAAAGATTTCTCACTTGATTGCTAAATTTAGAGGCATAAATAGTGTAGTGACACACATCTGTTACTATGTCCACCGTATTTCCCCAATTTTCTTTGATTTTTCCTGTTCACTTTATCTGGGACAGATTTTTAGAGAAGATGTTTAGAAAATATGAGCCTCTGACAGCAGGAAAATGGACTGGAGCTAGTGTCAGAAATAGGGTGCATACTACCCATGCTGCAAGAAAATAGATAAGAAGTTGAAAAGACAACAGGCTTTTGCTTTGTACAGTTGTAGATTTTCTTCTAGTTAAACTACAGTATTTGTAATCCTCATCATCCTATTTCGTGGACTGGAGTGAATTCAGAAACCCATGCTGTGACCTCAGGCTTGACAAAAAAAAGCACTGCAAAAAGTAGATCAGATTTTTGGTCTTGTTCTCTGGTTGGTTTATTGGTACAAATATTCTCATTCAGGGAATGATTCATGTCCATCCTGAAGAGGAGACGTCAAACAGAAAGCTCCAACACTTTGCTTCCTCAGAAACTCTATACACAGTGAACATAAAGACATGACTTTTTTAGCTTTCTGATACCTAATTACCTGGCTTTTTCAAACTCTTTTACAGCAGATAGTATAAAAAAAATCTTCTGAAATATCTCCAGTTCTTTCTTCTACCCTAGAGAGTCTGACTTCAAGCCTGTTATAAGACTGCTATGGCAGGCTGCTGGTCAGTATTCTCTTGGCTTGAAGGAAGATCAAGTATCCACTGTGATTTTTTTTTTTAAAGATTTATCAGCTGCTTTCAGTNAATCAATGACATTAGACCAAGATGAACTTGGCCTACTTCCTTGAGCATAACAACATCCAGACTTAGAGTCACTTCGGCAGCAGTTACAGGTCTTTGTCAACATTTTTTTATAAGCAATTTAAATTGTGGTAAATAGGTTTTCTCTTCTTTGACCTATGGGTTTTCAGAGCTTTCAGTTGATTTGTTCTCATAAGTGCAGCAAGAAAGTTTCAGGCATCTTTGCAGAGGTCCTTAACTAAGAGAGAAAGCTTCTGGTGGTGCTAATCAAAAGGTTCATTTATTGCACTGAATCTGGCTTTCACTGAGTGCAATGTTCTGTGTAACATCTCTCCCTGAACTCTGAGAATGTATTCACGCAAAGATAAAGCCAAATCTGCATTACAAATATGTTACAGTTTAGGAAGAAGCAAATTAAACCATATTGCTTAAAACTTGCTTTGCTTGAAGGAGGGATGATTGAAGTAGAAATGTACTATGTTGCAGTTATTGTATAAGCCAAAAATCTCTCTCTTCCTTGTAGGAGACTTGGATTATTTAAAAAATAAGAAAATATACAACTCATAAAGGCAAATAATAATGAGAAAAAATCTGTAGCTGCTCTGAACAACAGCAGCTGAAAAAGGAGAGTTAGGTTTGATGTGCATTTTAATATACTGCCTAGATATTACCCAGATGTATGCACAATACTAGAATTGAATTTAGTTTAAGACTGCATTTGGTGTAAAAATAATGACAAAGACTCTTTCAAGCTACATAATTATGTATCACACGTGCAGGAGAAACAACTATGAGAAAGTCAAACAAGACCAGAAATAGTGGGCTAAACCTGTGTTTTTAGGCACATGACCTTTGTCTCATTATGTGTACCTTTAACGGTGATAAACATCCATTTAAATGAATATCATTTTCTTACAATTACAGAAGGGTCAGACATAATATACTGGGTTCCCCTGGCAGCATATGTGTTAGTCATGCATATTTCATGAGCAGTTTTATTCCTCTAGTCAGCTTCAAGCAATGCTCAAGCTCATGGCTTTGGTGTGTAGGAAATTAACGTTTTGCCCATAAAAAGATTGCAACTCTGCACATTACCAAGAAGCACAGCAGAATGATCTCCTTGTAACATTTGATGGATATTGATATCAAATTTCTTTTTGACACGCACTAATTCCCCTTATTTATTAGTTGCTATGGAAAGAGCATTATTTCCACAAGTGGTTGAATCTAAAAGCTGTGACTGTTGCTCAGCACTGAAGGCTAGTTAGGAATGTTGTAGTTGCATTAGAAACAAAAGAAGAAGAGAGGTGGGGAAGACTTATATAAGTCAAATATGCTACATGCTAAAATTTTATAGGGCAGGCTGCAAAAAGTTTATTTCAATCCAACACATGATCTGGGTAGGTAAAAAAAACATGTTTGGACACTGTGATGGTTTTTCCTGATGCAAAAGGAAAATTATATAAAAGGCTGGAGGGTAACGGGAGTAAAAAAAGGCTGCAGTATGAAACTCTAGAAATTCTCAACACCACCACCAGCAATTTCCCCTTTTCTCTTTCCAAGAAAATCAGCTTTATCAAGGCAGCTTTATCTAGCTGATATTTTTCACCATGGTAAAGACACTGTTTGGAGCCGCATAAGTCACAGATGTCAGTTTAGACACTGAACACATTCTGCTGTTGTGGAAGGATGTTTTGGTCTCTAGTCAAAAAGAAAGGTTATTCTCTGCTAATCTTGAAAACACTGCAGAGCCATGTAAAATCAAATCCAGCAGATGCCCCCCTCCAAAATATGGCTAATACTCAGAGACTGAGATGCCATATTTGATGCCCTGTGTTTTTGGGAGATATTTTTTTTTTTTTTGTTTGAGTGACTGCAGTGAAGAAAGCTGTTCTCCTTGATATGCTAAATTAATATTTATGTTGTTAAAATATCAGAGACACCACAGAAAAATATTAATATAAAAAGGTTATAATTATCTTTAAAAACGTGGCAGCAATTGAAATGTAAATCCTAGTGAGCTGGGAGAGAGACTTGTTTGCATTGTGCCTGGGGCACCCTGCCTGCCTGCTGCAGCTGCCATTGATCATTTCAAATCAAAGGAAGCTGGAGATGTCTCTGGTGGCTCGACTGGGAAAAAAATGCAAGCAGAGAAAGATGTTCTGTTCTGAAGGACTGTTATCAAAAAGTGAGCTGGAATGTGTTTTAAATCTTGCTCCTGTTGAATATGAAGCCCTTCAAGGCTTTGCCACAATAAATAAAGTTTTCAAAACACATAGAATCTAAAAGATATGTTTAAAGTCCCCTAGAACTAAGTATGTTTCCCTTTCTTGTTGTTATTAGAAAACAATAGCATGACGTTAATGTACATGTGATTATTAGATCAGAAGAACTATGCAAACAATCAGAAACTGCCACTTTAGAGTGGATTTTCTTGTTTTAGATTCCTGTAGGGAGCAAAAAGTATTTTCAGGGGAAAGGACACACAACACAGGAAAGTAGAGATGCAAATTGCTTTCACTACTATCCTCGAACAGAATGTCTCTATACTGTACTGGGCAGCAACAAGCAATATGCCTTCAGCTGTCTTCACTTCAATAATAGGAGATAAAATGCATCTTCACTAAACCCTGAATATTACTATGTAGACATTTCTTGAGGTCCATTAAATTCTATTTGACATACATTAAAATGATTTAATCACAGATGCCAGTCAGCTAACCAACCCATTAATCTAGCTGTTTTTCCTATGAAAATTGTATTTAAAAAGGTCTTTTTTCCCCCCCTCAATTTAATTTAGTCATCCATTTAAATTTCATGTATTTATCATGTAAATGTGCCTTATTTGCAAAAGAAAAGCTCAGGACTCAGTGAAATAAATAGTTATTTCATTAAAATGGATACAAAAAACCCTGTGATTAGGGTAATTAATTTGCACACTAAAAGCTATCTTTCTAGTTCAGATCATTAATATTGATGGTGTTCGATTTTGTTCTCAGTAACGTTCCTTGAAATACACTCAGCACTGGCAAGCAAGGATGAAGAAGCAGCAGCTTAAACTAGAAATGAGGATTCAATAAGCACTTGGCTACTTTCCCTCTTCCACCATTCAAAATTAATAACACACAATCATGACGCCCGTGTCCCAAAGTGAACTGGATTATTTGGATTGTATGGGATTATGTGGTTCATCACAACTGAATCTCATTTACATATGCAGTTCTTGCTGCATTTCTCTGACTTTACTTCCTTAATTGCAAAATAACATTAGTAGAGCTTATGTCTAGGTATTCATGCTGCTATACACATCACTGCCAGATAACAAGGCAGAGTTTGCCAATACACTCTTTTGTCATTAGCTTTCATTTGCATAATATGCAAATTGCGTTGAACAGTTTCCCAGTTTGAGTCCTTTCTACCACAAGATCTAGTCAAGACTTATATTTTGTTTTTCCACTGTATAGCAGATGTACTCCACAAAAGACCTTGCAGGAAAGGTGTTGCATCACTGTTGTGCACTAATCAATTACAGCTGTAGGCAAAGTGCTATGAAAACCAACTTCCAGAAAACTTTCAGAGGCATTATGCTGTCTGTGTCTATGTACTCAGATGTAGTTTGTGGTGGAGAAATCAGACTTGTAAAGTGATATGAGTGCTGTATGGTTTATTTGTACACACAAATTATATGCATGCATGATATATGACTTATTTCAATATCTCTGTGAAATATTTACTTTCACCTTGACTGCACAGCCTGATCTCAGTTCATTTGTCATCTCTGGCACCTATTTGAAACCTCCAAGAATCATCAGAATGTTTCAGTGTTTTGAAAGCAAGTTAGCAAAACCATTTTTTCCCTCTTTGCCAAATGTGGAGGATTTTGTAACCCCTTATGCATCTCCAAGATCACCTTTGGATAACTTTGGTCCTTGGTCTAAGATAATTTTGTGTGATGCAAGTTTATCTATAAACACTTTTTACTCATGAAAGATTAGAAAAATGGATCTTATCTTGTTAAGGACAGTGCTTGATTTACATCTCGTAAATTTAGTATAAAGAAAAGAGACTTCATAATGATTACATTTATATTACATATAATCTGTATAGATATGCACATCCATATAGTTTTTTTCAAAAAAGGTCACCTGTTAAGAAGTAATTTCAAATTTATTTTACAGCTGTTAATTCATGATTATATAATCTAATAATTTCCTCATTCTGAGTCCTTTCTCAGCCATCATATTTTCAGTCCTGACTTTCCAGGCATACTAAAAACATGAAGTGGTTTTCATGCCACAAGTGGGTAATTGTTCTTCAACTTAAATATCATATAGAAATAATATCCTAAAATACTAAAGGATTTAGAGCCATTTACTTCTTCACAGTTTGCCAATTCAATCATAGCTTCACTACCAATGAATAAAAATTAATCCATAACTAATACAGTAATCTTCTTTCTTTCTTTCTTTCTTTTCTCTCTCTCTCTCTTTCTTTCTTTCTTTCTTTTCTCTCTCTCTCTCTTTCTTTCTTTCTTTCTTTTCTCTCTCTCTCTCTTTCTTTCTTTCTTTCTTTTCTCTCTCTCTCTCTTTCTTTCTTTCTTTCTTTTCTCTCTCTCTCTCTTTCTTTCTTTCTTTCTTTTCTCTCTCTCTCTCTTTCTTTCTTTCTTTCTTTTCTCTCTCTCTCTCTTTCTTTCTTTCTTTCTTTTCTCTCTCTCTCTCTTTCTTTCTTTCTTTCTTTTCTCTCTCTCTCTCTTTCTTTCTTTCTTTCTTTTCTCTCTCTCTCTCTTTCTTTCTTTCTTTCTTTTCTCTCTCTCTCTCTTTCTTTCTTTCTTTCTTTTCTCTCTCTCTCTCTTTCTTTCTTTCTTTCTTTTCTCTCTCTCTCTTTCTTTTCCTTCCTTCCTTCCTTCCTTCCCCTCCCTTCCCTTCCCTTCCCTTCCTTTCTTTCTCTCTTTTCTTTCTTTCTTTCAACAGTGTCTAAAACCAACATGTGATTTAACAACCCAAATGATGCACTGCTAGCAGTCAGATTTGTACCATCTGAAAATCTAGTCCCATCAAAAAACGGCATGCAGAATTACCAGATGCCTTAAAAATGCAGAAGTATGTGCAAATATTTAAATGTAAACATATGTGTAAATTTACATATGTTTATATAAAAGCCATCATATTTTTCCACTCATACTTTATTGAACTGTGAATGTATATCTGCTCTTTTAATTCCTATACAGTATGAATAACTGTCCAAATGTATTTTCCAAGAAAACATCATGGTCTTTTAGACATCAAAAAATTTTTATGTCCTCTTAGCAGTTTGGCATTTGCCTAACTGCTCGATCTACTCATCTGATGCTTTTAAAATGTGAATTTCCAATATCTCAAAAAGAAAAAGAAAAAAAAATCCTCGCTGTGTATAATACAGCAAATAGTTCCTGTTTCTTCTGCTGAAGATCAATAATTCAGTTCAAAAAATAGGAACTCCTATGTGAAGTACTGAGAATTTCTCTAATATCTTTCAGTATTATTTATTGCCAAAGGTATTTACATTAACATTTAACCATCCATGATTTAGAAAGTGCAGGTCATAAGACATACTGTTCGCTCTAGACAGTATCCATCACACTCTAGGTATTTGAACAATCATGATATTTTCTTAATAATTTGTTTTTAGCACCTGGTTTCTCTCTTATATACCTTGTTATCAATCATATCTCAGGAGATAACATTCCTTATGCATTAATGGACATAGGTTTTGCATTTTTCTGGTAAGCATCCACCACCAACTTTGCAGAAATGCAAGCCCAGCATCAATGATTTGTGTGCCCTTTCTCCTAGTTTTAGTGAACCTTATATGGAGACATAAACATACGCAGATTCCTGGGTCAAAGAATCTTAAAGGTAGCAGATGGCAACTATGTCCATGTATGAAAACATCAGGAGAAAAATCTTTATTAACCCCCAAGTGTGAAGTCTAAATAAATTTGTTTAAAGGTCTTCAAATGAAATTTTTGAATGAAATCTGTAGAAACAGAAGAAATTTATGCTTAACATAGCCATTCTATTTTATTTTTTTAATCTTTTAATGATTTGTCTGTATAATACAGGTGGTATATATTATCTTGAAAAATATATTTTTGTGGCTCTCCAGAAATCTCCATTAAAAAGTGTAGCTGCAATCAAAATATATTCCCATTTGCCAACCCTTTCCTTTCTTTATTGTTTCATTGCCTGAAGCTTCTGACAAATATTTGGTCAGTCTCCATTCTCCCTTTCATGCACCTATCACTGTAATATTTTTCTACTTCAGTGTTACTACTGCCTTGAAATGCTGCTCTGTGTGGAACAGCTGTAAGAATTTTGAAAACCATTTAAGATATTATATCAGATAAATTTAACAAAAATATGGTTTAAAAAAAATCTTTTCCATCCTATTCAACTATGAAACCCTGAAATATTTAAGGCATAGTAATAAGAGAACACCCTGAAAATGCTTCTGTTTTTAAAACAGCATATACACATTCCAGCTATGTAAAATAAACCTTTCCCAAGTATGTTTATGAAAATCTATTTTAAAAGCACTTACAAAATGCCTCTCACTGGACTTACTCAAAGCTTTAACAGCTAGATCTTTCTTTAATAAAAACAAACAAAATAAAATAAGTGAAACATTAAGTGTGTTAAACCAATCCAAAGAATACTTCATGTTATTACGTTTTTTTTAAAAACTTGATTCCTGAATTTCTTCAAGTGGTGTCCTCTGATGCATTGTAATAAGACAGTATTCACCCAAACAGCAACAACAGCAGTCAGATTACAGCAATGTGCTAATTAAAAAGAGGAACTCACCACAAATCTACTCGTTACTATTCATAGCAAGTGTACAGCAAATCACTTAGCTGTTTGTTTTTAAAATAGAAGCTTTTGTCTGTCTTGTTTGGAAAGACAGGCATGGGCTAAAAAGACTTTTACTAAAGCATGACATTGAAAAGACATTGCCCCAAGGTTTGACTAAACAAAATGCTGAAACATTTATAGTTTAATGTTAGACCTTATTTTTTTCCCTAGCTATTCACCTTTCATAATATGTTTCCTTTAATTCACTCCAAATCCACAGCTAGGGGAGCAGTGCAAGGAGTCTTCCAGGATGTATTTTGTTCTAAGGAAAATGATAGGAAAGCACACTTGCTAATTAAAATAAAGAGTTCTCTGATGCCTGGCAGTTAAATACTGTTCATCTTTATTAAGGCATGAGGAGAACAGCATTGCAAATAGTCAAGAAAAACATTAGTCTCTCAGGCTGCACTGTAAATAACTGAGTCATTGAAAACAATGCAGTGTGAAGAATGAGTGAGCTTCATTCCTAGAAATGCACAACACGGAGTACTTGGTATTATTTAAAAAGTAAAGAAAGAGAGGATTTTCAACAACATATTATTATAGAAGGGAAGTCAACTGAAATGAGGGAAGAGCAGGAAAAATCATGGCTAATAAGCTCCACTAATCAACACTTAATAGTAATAATAATAGAAAATAAAATAAATTATAATAAAAATAAAAGATGGTAAGCATACCATTTCTCTTCAAATTCTTTTAGAATTCATTTTCAAATGGAAAAAAAAAATATATTATTATCCTCCTTGGACATGAAAAAAAATCAAACATCTAACTAGTCCAAACATAAGATTTCCCCCATTTTCTGAATTAGACTAAATTCTTGGTAGTGTCTGAAGGTTTCCAGTCTTTGATGGGAGCAGATTTAGGATAATTCTTACCATGTCTGAAACATCTCATTCCACTTCATGGAAAAGATGTCATTTACCATCAGTTAGAGAGGGAAATCTTTTTGTCAGAGAATTCTATCAGTTATGTATATTTTCCTTAATAAAATTTACATATTTTTCTGTTGTCTGTAGGTAGTCTGGCATAGATTTGTAGGAAATTATGTAATTAAAAACATTTTGGCTCCGCACTTGTTCTTCACTCTCACCCCCACAATGGCAGTGGCTGGTAAAATTTACATTTAGCCTGGCCATACTGGTGCCATGGCCAAAGAGCAGGAGCCAAAGCTAGTGTCTGGTACTAGCAAGGTGAACACAGGCCTCACTTTCAATAGAGAGTGGGTGCAGGACACTGATCTCTCTAAGTTTGCACCTGCTCGTGCACATACCCCAACAGAATATTTGTATCAGCTTTTAAATCTGTATTTATGTAATCTAAGGTGTAAACATTGACCTTTACTTAAGGACATGCTCGTAAAAAGCCAAAAGAAAAGCAAAACAGCACAGAAAAAATGTGGAAATTGCTGAGGGATGGACATTTTTTAGGCTATGGGAAATGCTCCTAGTGTGTATGTTAAAAGGATTGGGCGGACTAGAGTGCAGTGACAAACTAGTGAGGAGAGGAGAGCAAATCATTAAAAATAGCCATCAGCATTAATAGGAATCATTTAACAATGGGTGGAAAAATTCACTGAAAATTAATTAAATTCTGGGGGTTTTCTCTCCTTGCTTCTTGAAAAGAAAGTGTGTAACTGGTGGAAACAGAGAGCAGGGTGACCAAGAAATATCATTAATTCTGCAGGCTGTGCTGTTGAACAGTACTTGGCTGTGCGGCTGGGAAGGGAAGGGGTAGTAGTTGTATTATCAACAATACAAGACAATGAGCATTGGCATCAATGGCTGTATATGATTCTAGATGAGTCTTTTCTGTTTTAGCATGATACAAAAAGTGGATAAATTTTTTTAAAAACAGACAAATCAGCAGAGGGAGTTGGAGGGGCGGGTGGAGCAGACTGCTGTTTCCAGAGGGAAAGTTTTTGGAAGATAGCAAAGAGAAGTCAGTGTCTTATGCAATTTGCTGCAATGTTTCTGTCAAAAGAACTTTGAATACAGGCAACATCAGAGGATAGGAGACAGGGAATTCTATCATCTTAACATTTACTGGTTTCCACAGAAATTTTAAATAATAAAAGTCCTCAAAGAAATGTCCTCCTTGGGTATTAATACCTCTCTTGATATATCCAGAGCCTGTGTTACTCAAGATGAAAAATGTTTGGAAATCAGCTGCACCACTACAGTATGCAGTAATAAATAAGAACAGAAATAAAAATTCATGATGTCTTCATATCACTGAAAATAAACCTATATCCTTTAACCACCCATATCTCCAAAACTACATAAAGATTTTGCTATTCACTACAATAAATAAATGTATTGTAGCTGCTTGGCCTTGTAAAAGACACTTCTGTGTTATAAGGGGAAGAAGAAATACCATTCCTACATGAAGCAGAAAGGTAATTTAGGCAGAATTTTCTAAAACACTTATGTTATCATATGATTTGATAAAACTTTCAAAAATATCTAACTGAACCAAACTTGTAGAACTTAATTTTAATTAAAGTTTCCTGCTGTAATTTTTATCCCATAACAGGAATCTGTCCCTTGGATAACAGGATTCCAAAATGCAAATAACCACAAAGCAAGATAGCAATTTGTGCATAACACTGCAAGAAATCTTTTTCACTCCTTTTTTGAAGAGTAAAGAAAAAATTACATTCGTTTGTTTCTCAACAAACAAAAAGACAGACAAGTGACTTTTAGATCAGAGTAAATGACAAATAAAGAATGAAAGTTAAACTGGCAGTGGACACATGATCAACACTATGATAGTCTTACAGACTGAGGGAACATGTGCTAATAAAACAGCATTTTCCACCAAATACAAGCTGGGAAATGATGTTGGCAGAATTATATTTTACTATTGTCCCTTAGCAGATCTAACACAAAGACACTGTTAATTTTCATTTACAAGCAAAAGCTTTGACAGAAATTATGTATGGCATGAAGCCTACTTATCACAGGCTACATATTATCCAGCTTGATTTTATACTGGTCTCAGCCAGTGTACATTTAATGGAAGGACACATAAACTGTAGGTACAAATGAAGAAGTGCAAGAGAAAAACTCAAAGATCTGTTGGAAATTTTCCAATAAATCTAAGTCCCTGTATCTGAAAAGCAGTTATCTATGTAACTACATCTCTACAGTTATCTATGTGAGACATAATTTTCAAAAATCTATATTTTCAGTAATCCCCAAATGATTAAAAGCTGCTGCAAGGCTAGCAATTATGAAAAATTGCCTAAGTGGAATGCTGAGATATGAAGAAAGAATTCTAAATGGAAGCACATCTTTGAAAGCTGCAGATAGTTTTGCTAGATGTGGAAAAATTGAGATGTGTAACATCAAATGTTCCTTTCTGTAAATTTTTATTCTGTAATTGTTTTTTATCCCTGTTCTATTCCAAATTGATCTACTAGCTTAAGAAGAATTGTTGACTACAACAGTTGCACAGCCCCTCTAAATTCCAATAAAGAAGAATTATACTGATTGCACAGGAAAACCAGAACTCTTAAGTTTAGAAAAAGATGATGTAGAGGCCGCAAGTCTTGTTATCACTCCCAACAGAACACTTTGCACCAGCATTTTATTCAAAGAAAGCTTGTGTTCCAGGCAACAGTATATCTTTCATTTCAGAATATTAAATTGTGAAAACTGAGTAAGGCTATAGAAATGGGATTAATTTTGTGTTGACATTCTTATTCAGAACACAGGCTCCCTTGCCACCTACAGGAGTAGAAAAGTTAATCTGGACAGTAACAAGGCAGACCATAGACTACTGTAAACTCACTCCCCAAACTGCATTTAAGACTCGATTTCAGAAAAATGATAGGTTAGGTTGCAGTGTCTTATGTGGCAGTAAGAAATCCAGAAGGAAAAGCACAACAGGAAGAAATGGCAAAGTCTCTTCCCTTTTATCCTGCCACAGACTCTCTGTATGTGACGTTAAAAGAGGTGTTCTTTGGATTCCGTGGAGTTCCATAAACAATGCATAACCTCTTTCCAGTAGTAATAGTCTATTAAAAAAAAAAAAATCATAACATTGCACACAAATATTGTGACATGATACCAATCTAATTTCAAAGTAATTGGGCACAAATGTGCCCTGAATTTCAGCCTATATACAGACAAATTGAAATAACATCTTATGTCTGAAATTGAAAAAAGAGCAGACAGATAGCAGCATTCCAGATTCTCAACATGAAAGAAAATTTATGTTTCAGAAATTGTCATCCACACGTTAAGGGGAAGTAAACATAATTTTAAAGCAACTTTGGATCTCTCCCAGGCTTCTGAATCTGCCGGTAATGGAAAGATCCTTATCAGCAATAGATAGATTTACAATTTGTACTGAAGATGAGTAGAGATTTTTTTAGTTTAAGAAGAAAAAATAAAGGGGATAGCACCCACTAACTGGACAAAATTCTCTACAAATTTCATCTTTTATCTATGAGCTTGAGTCACATCCTTGTCTAGAGCTCTGGACATGGATGCTTAACTGGCTAGGTTTGATTGTCATAATCTGGAAAAGTACAAAATGAAGTGACAAAGGTGATAACTTGCAGCATATGGGGAACTGGATGTGCCAAAACAATTAAGTAAAGAGTCAAAATCCTAGTGAAAACTAGTGAAAAAATAATTGGGATTAAATTGTATTAGAAGGAATAATCAGAAAACTGCAAAAGCGAAATATTTTTTAGAAAGGTAGAAGAGAAGGTTTTCCACAGACTATTCTGGACAATTGTTTTCAGTTTACTGGCTACAAGAAGGCACCAGCTCAGAGTATTGAGGAATTTCTACACAACAGTATATTGTGCAATTTTATGCAGGTATATGTCTCCTTTGGTCACATATAATTCACAAAACCTAGTGTTTTTCAAGTGCCTTTAGAGAATAGCTTCAGTAAGACTAACATGCTTACAGTGAACTTTCTGGGGTGCAAGTGGGTTGGTAGATGAGTTCTTACAGCTCAGTAAAAGTTGTCTGTGCAGTGGCAACTCAAAGTAGGGAAATGCAGACACAGTTGCATTTGAACAAGTATCATTTCAGGACCTAAGTACACCCTTCATTCTGCATTTCCTCTTTCATTTACTTCTTGCATGACCTGGTTGTCTCAACTGGCCTCTGTTATCAAAAGTGAGTGGAAACTGTAGGACTCACTGTAATCTTGTTGTGGTTTAAGCCCAGATGAAATACCACACAGCCCCTTGCTCAACCCCCATCTCTTCTCCTCCACTCCGATGGATTAGGGAGAGGAATCAGAGTAAGACTTATACATTGAGACACGAAGAATTTAGTAAGTTAAAATTAAATAAAATACTACAACAACAATAATAAAAATAATAATGTGTTGAAAAAAGCAAGTGATGCAAAATGCAGTTGCTCACCATCCAGTGACAGATGCCAGACTTCCCCTGAACCCAGGTCAGCCACGTTTCTGGACGACTCCTCACAATTCATGTACTGGGCACAATGTTCTGTGGTGTGGAATATCCTTTGGCCAGTTTGGGTCACCTGTTCTGGCTAAACTCTCTCCCAGTTTGTTTTCTTTGTCTGTTTTCTCACTGGCAGAGCATAAAATTACTTTTAAAAAGGTCCTTGCCTAATAGGACTTATCAAAACTCCAAAATATCTGTGTGTTATAAACATCATTCTCATTCCAAATCCAAAACACAGCACTGTAACAGCTAAAGGGAAGAAATTAAGCCTATCCTAGGTGAAACCAAGACATCTGTAGATGCATTGTATAAAGTGCTTCTGAAAGCAAAAAGAGAAGTTTGAGGAATTGTCAAAGCTGAATGCACTGAAATAAAGTTCCAGACGGACCAGGATTTCTGGAACTGCATGTGCTGCAGATAGATTCCTGAAATGTCAAATAAACTCACACCTTTTGATGTGAGCAAATCAAAATAGTCTTACAATGACTAGTCTACATGCAACAAGTCTAATTTATTTTCTTTAACTAAGTCTAAAGGCAAGAAAGTATTCATCTTAGACAATTACATTCTGAAAACTGACAACTTACTTTGAAAAAAAGGTTCCTAAAATATTCAATATATTGAAAATCATGCGGTAAGAAAGACCACAGGAAGAACAGGTAAACCATACAGCTAATCATATTGCACCATAGACTTGGACTATACTGTGGAGTCTGTAAGCAACTACAGTTTTAACAAACTACCTGAAATTATTTTTTTTACAGAGAGGAAGATAAGTTATTAAATCTATATCTATCTTAAATCAGTCTCTCTTTTTTCTTCCAAGTAGCTGTTACATCACCCACTCCCACTGACTGTTGAAACTTCTACCAAGATTTTTACATTTCTATGCTGTATGCTGAGGTATTTTGTGAAGTCAGAAACAATGTCTACGTATTTATAGTGTTTGAGAGAGATTTGATAGCATGTTAATGCTCTGAATCTTGTCAAGTTCACTCCCACTCAGTGAATGGAGAAAAAATACTAAGATTTCTTACTTAGTTTAAATTTCCTACATTTTTACAGATTAGAGGAATCCCCAAACCAAAATTCTGGAAACCCATCATGGAAAAGAAGTACAGAACACGGGAAAATCAATTATTGTGTCTAGTGTCAGCAAACCCAATAAAGGTATCTATGTGGGTATGTGTATAAGGGCAAAGGGGCTGTGTGCATGAGATAGAGAGATAAGTGGCCACATGCTAATAAAACACTCAAAAGTTTATTAATTGAAAAATAATTTCCAATTTCCTATGTATATCCATACAGATATCTTTATCATAAATCTGTATTTATGATCTGATTATGTTATTTTCATAAACAAGATTTATTTTCACAGAAAGGTAGTGTTAGGGATGTACACAGAGTGTGTGGGTAGTGTGGTTTTATTCTGTAGTTGAATGGTCTCTGCAGTTTCTCTGTATCTCACACTATGACCCTGGTTACTCACTCTAATTAATTGTTAAAGGTGTTATTAAAATTTTGGTTTTATAGAGAAAGAAACCCTAGTAAATATAGAGAGAGCCTTGTTAAATTTGGTGAGAAACCCAGAAGGATTTTCTTGCATTTGATCTTCATAGTACAGCTAAATTAATTTAGCTAAGATAAATGAGACAATTATTTTTGGCAGGATAGCAAGCATGTTTGTTTGACTCACGTTTCTTTTATATATAATTAACAAATTACTACTATTTCTTCCACATATTGTTTTTTTACTACTGTAATCTGTTCCAAGTGAATTAATATTTGAGATTTTCAAGTAAATTCTAGAGTCAAAAATATGTTGCACAACTGGTCCTAATGGGAAGGGCCCAGTTTGAATCATTTTATAGAAATACCTCTCAGAAAGTAATTTTAATGGAAAAAAACCCCAGTCATTCTGGGTGTCCTGAGGGACTCCATGAAGCTGCAGCTGGAGGTGCTGCAAAGTAGGCATGCAGCATCATGGCCTGGGAGCTGAGAGGACACAGCCTTCTTTTGGCTTCCACTCAGCACTAAGGAGAGGTGTGCTTGGAGCTGCTTTACCCACAGTCTACTGGTCCTCTGACTCACATCTCCTGAAGGAGGGCAGGCAAGGAAGCAGCTCAACCTGCAGTTTCATGTGTGTTGCAGGTTCAGTATGGGGCTGCTGTTGCCTGCTTTTCCCTTGTTAGGGTGACCTTACCCCAAACATTGCCCTCCACAATGCTGCTGCAAACCTACTAATGCTGGTTTTCTGTAAGGCAATGTGACCTTCAGTGAACTGTAACATTGAAGCTGAAAAATAGGAAGTATCCTGCAGGGAGCTGAAAATAACTGTGATGTCAGGCAAAGACATTACTGGATCCACTTTTCTAAATTTACATTTACTGAAGACTTCAAACTGGAGGAGAAACATCCGTTTCAACTGGATGGGAAGAGAACTCCCATCAGGATGGTTTTCAAAGCTTTAGTTATTAAAGTTAGTCAAACATGTTGACATTCCTGCTAGGAAAATACTATCAAATAATTTAATAGGGGAAAACAACAGTTAATGAAAGTGTAATTAGTCTGGGCATGATTTCATGAAATGCCAGGCAGTTTAATAAGAGGACAGCAAATGTCACAAAGTGAGGATGAATTCATGATGGCATTTCCTCAGGCTATAATTATTTGTGTTTCCTTCCCTCAATTCTGCATAACACGTGTAGTATCCAATGAATAATTGGAAGAAAAAAAAATGGGGAAAATTGGTTGAGACCCACAGGTACCATGGTCAAGAAAATGAAAGTATTGAAATGTGCCACATAAAAAGCTCATAAATTATTAACCACCAGTTTCTTAATCTCTGACTAGAAGTTACTTGTCAGTTGTGGACAATTCCAGTGTATCTTTGTATGAATTTTATTATTATTGTTTTATTTCTCTTTTTAAACTCAAATAGGAGTGAAAGCATCCAAGCAAATCTGTCAGCAAATTTTCTCAGTGGCTAAACAACTGCAAGCAAAATTCCTTATCCTTGAATTATGTTCAATTTTCTGCTTCTTACAGTTAGGGAGAAAAAGGTAGGCAATTTCTCCATGAAAACATACTCAGTGATTCTACCATTTTAGGACATTGTCAAGCAAGCTAAAAAGTAATGAAATGCAGTAGGTTTATCAAATACTGGCATTGCATTTGATCAATATTTGGTAAAAAAACCAAACACCAGGTAGAAAAAATGTCCTTTTATTAGATCCTTTTCAATACAATGAAAAGTATGAACTGACAGCTCTTTGTCTTAAAAAGGTGCAGATTTCAACTGTCTTATCAGACAAGATAAGAATATAATAAGAATATATAATATGTAAGAATATATAAAATAAGAATATAAGAATATATAATAAGAATATATAATTCCAAATAAAAGCCTTTCAGTACTCTGAGAAATCTTTTTGTTCAAAACTATTTTTTTTTACTTTGTGTAAAGAAGTAGGACAATCTGTCAAATTCTCTGCAGAAATCTTTTTAGTTACCACAAAAACTGTATTTGCTACAGACTTGACTTCTCATATATGAGCAAAAATTTACTTTGTCAAATTTTGTTCTTCTAAAAGGTCTTTTGGTTGAGTTAAATATCTGTTTTGTGCAAAAGAATGACCACACATCACCTCGGAGTGATTGCACGGTAGTTATTTAGCCTGGCAAATGGCAGCAAAAATGTCAGTTGAAATGAAAGACACACAGCCNTCTACATTTGTCACAAAAATTAGGGGCAATTATTCGGCAATGCAGCTTGAATCCAGGATTTTTAGATAGTCAAAGCTCTTCCTGACTGATCTCAGTGATCAAGTCTATGATTTTACAGTGCACAGCCAATGAAAAAAACATTTTCTTTTCCTATAAGAAATGTGAGATAAACATCCACTTTTGTTGCTAAAAATATTTGTGATTTTTGCCTAACAGATATGAACTTCAGATCCACTTGTTTTCTTTTTTCTAAATTTGTTACTAAGCTTGAGG
>VWYE01003864.1:275038-334884 GCA_013398995.1 Alaudala cheleensis
TGAAAGACACACAGCCCTGGGCTTATCACAGAAAGTACAGATGATTCATGTAGCATCGTAAATAAATAACACAGGTTTTGTGTTAAGGTAGGTTTAACAGTAGAGGCTCTCTTTTCACCACCAGCTCATTTCAAAACACCTATAATAGAAGCTTTACTTGGTGACAGTGACATGCAGCAAGATAAGGTATCCTGTCTTTAATGCTCATATTTCAAGGTCACAGAGTGTTACATTCCAAGTGAACACACAGAAACTCAATCAGATAGGACCTGCATTAATGGATCGTCAAAATATTGATAGAAGATTCTCTTCCCTGCCTGCAGGGAATGTTTAGCCTGGATGGTAATTANTAAGAAATGTGAGATAAACATCCACTTTTGTTGCTAAAAATATTTGTGATTTTTGCCTAACAGATATGAACTTCAGATCCACTTGTTTTCTTTTTTCTAAATTTGTTACTAAGCTTGAGGTTTTAATCCTAAGCATATGTTGATTGCTCAGGAGGACAAACTGGCCCAAAGAGAAAGTAGTGATGAAATACTGAGAGAAACAAAAGTGTATGTTGACAAAAACCCTATGAGAAACACTAAAATGAAACATTTTTTCTTATCAGCTTATGGCTACTATTGCCCAAGTCCAACATTTTTCTAAAAGCAGGTTAAGCCATGAACTTTGGCTTAACTGAACTAGTTCTGAGTGATGATCATACTGTTTGCTACATGGAAGCTGCCAGTACTTATTATTTAGGGTGTGATATGCCCAGGTGAGAGAATGCAATAGATACAGTCAGAATTTTCTTTTGTATTTCAGAATATTTCACTTGTATTTCAGGTATTTGCGCAATTTATCACTACAAAAACCAATGTTTTACATGAGAGTATTTAAATAAAATTGACTGTCCTTTCAGATTTTGTAAATTCTTACAGTAAGTCAGCGCTTGGTAACACAGGCACCTCTGTTCAGCAGTTACTCAAGAGCGTGTTTACTTTTTTGATGGTCACATTACATGGGGAAAAAGATGTTAAGAAGAATGTGGGTTTAGTAAGAAATCTATTACCCTTAAAATCAATTCTTTCTGTTAATCTCAGCACTTATCAAAATCTTGAAATCTTGGCATTAGAAGTACTTGGTCACCAAATGTCAAATGTTCTTCCCGACTTTCCATAGTTTGGTGAGTACGTTTGTGTAACCTTGTTATCCTTCAGATAGGTAGTTTGGAATTCTGGATTCTATCCATTTTCAAGGCTTCTAAACAGAAAAACAACAGGCTGTCTCCAGGCAATAATTTCCTCTCAGGCTTCCAGGAATATTTCAGATACAGAAGACTAAGAGACTTCAGAAACTTTCTGCTGTGACACAGAAGGTTGAGGTAAGCTTCACTGACATAAAAGGTTTGAATACCTTTTACATTTAAACCAGTAAAACAGGTTTAACTATGTAAAATTTCTAAAATGCCAGATGAAGTAGCCAGATTATTTTCTGCAAGGCCATCTGTCCTCAAGAAAGTTTTCCTTCCTTTGTTCATAAAATCATAACTTCCATCAGCGATAAAACATATTTTAAAACCAAGTACTTTTTCACTTAGGACAATGTCACAAACTACCTCTTCTTGCCGTAATGTTTGTCCAACAATAATCTCTTTTCATTCTATCATTCTAGTGGATAAGGCACTGGGATATTTAATTCCAAAATTTATCATTATATTCTACATTCTACTATTAAGACCTTATGATGACTTAATTATATATGAATCTGTCTCAAATTTATGAGATTTCAATTGCCTTGCATTGAGAAACTAAAATTTTCCTAAACTAAATTTTCCTAAACTAAAATTATCCCTAAAAATTGATACTGAAGTGCTATCCTGAAACTATATCTATTTTAAAATCTTCAGTCATAGACTTATTGATGATTGCTTTGTAGATATCTTAAAAATTCAGTCATGTTAAGTTAGAAACCTGCAGATGACCAGCAGGGCCTTATCATCTGACATTAGGCCTGCTTATCTGATGTGGGAAACAAATTCCAGCAGATGGAAGGCACTCAAGAAAATTGTGGACATTTAGGAATACAATTACAGCTGAAATGAGAAAGTTCTGTTTTTTAATCTCAGAATCAAACAAAGAATGAAACATGACTTCTGGGACAAAATTATCTAAAGAAAAATCTTGAAGTCTGTAACAATATCCTTTCCTGGGGCAGAAAAAATTGAGTGAGTGAATACAGGAGTAAATTGACATCAGAGACATCTGGAAAAGTGGAATTTAAAAACAGAACTGTAATCACAGCGAGACTGCAAGGGAAATTAGTCCTGAAAGAAAGATCTTGTAACAAATGTTGTATGAAGATAAGGGAAGTATATAGGGTAAGGATGGAAAAGCCATCTTAAAGCAGTCACTCTCTGCTCTTAAAAGTGGTAAACAGAAATGACTTGCCATGGAAAGCTTGTGATCGGAGACTATCTCAGCAAGACCTTAGTACCTTTCACTAGCTTCACTCAAAGTTAATGACACCATTGAAATTAAATTAAATCAGGAGCCATAATCAGTATTCTTTTAAATGGGAATTAGTTGAATCATTTGGCTGTAGTGTCAGGTTAGACTATATTCAGTGAAAGGCTCTGAAAATGTAGAGGTTTGAAAAGTCTTTGAAATTCCCCTTTGTCTCTCTTTTCTGCACCATATAAATCATATCAATAAGATACAAACAGAACTGTAATTTTTCTCATTATTTGTCCATCAAAAATGTATATCTATGCTCCTATTCCAAAACAAACACCACTTCACAGACTATCTAAAAGGTTTTTCTAATGCCCTAAAAATCATAACATTTTCCATAAGCAAGAACTTTGTAAAATGTGGATCAAGCCATTAGTTGACATAAATTGTTGCAGCTTTTCCGACTTCATAAAAGATACTTATGTGTAAAGAATATTAGGGTCCACATGCTTTGCTATAAACAAAACAATGTGAAAACTGAAGAATAATTAGAGAAATCTTTGTCAAGTGGGCCATTACACCATACAAGTAAGAGTTAGGACTTCATCTTTGAGTTTGTTCAGCGTGCCCTTGAAGGTAAGGGTAACCCAGGTCGTTTGAGGTAGATTAGAGTGAAATAACACTGAATGACTGGAGTTTATAAATACATATATGTAGGACTTATTTTAGAAAAAAAAATGGTTGCAATGGAAAGCAAGTATGCAGCCATTTTGGTTATTAGTAGCTACAGTAATATAAGAACATAAAAGTATAAACATTTCCCTTTGGAAAATGTATGAGGAAAAAGAAAGAAATCATAAGAGTAGAAATATATTGCTGCACATGGATCCCACAGTGAGACTTTATTGTTGGGAAATGATCGTCAGAGTGACCATGCACTTTTCTAAGTGATGATTGAAGTCTTGATCCATTTGGGGTGAAGGAGGCCCCCCAAAACAGAAAGAGCAGTGGGATAATACAGGCTCAGATTTAAGTGGGCATGCCCACGTAGGTCCCCTGAGGGACAGCTTTCAGTCTTCAGTGGAAGGCCCCAGAAATTAGTCTGGAGGCCCTTCAGGATCTTTTATGGTTTATAAAACCTCTTCCTAAGGCCTGACAACTGCCTCTCTGCATCAGTGGAGCCAGTTCTGCTCCATCAGAAGGGATGAAAACCCTCAGGGCTACTTGTGAATTTCCCAAGTGAATGTGACTTTCCACAAGGCAGGGTGTGTAAGGGATGACAATCAGCATGATAAAAAACCTTGTATCCTCTGGTAGTGGGTGTTCACTGCCTCTGTTTTATGGGGATTGCCACCACACACTCAAAAACTCACCTCCTCCTCCCTAGGGGGCAGAGGGAGGGTTAAACTGACCTCAGCAAAGCACCCTGCCCTCCACTTATGGACAATTGTTTTGAGTCATTAACCATTAACATTTCAGTCTCTCACAAAAGTGTGGGTTAAGATATTTAAATTTATGGATTATTAAAAGCTTTATCTTGGGAACTTGTGTGGAAAAGTATTGCAACAAAATTACAGATGATATCATGAATTCTCAAGTTATTAGAGAAATTTTCAATTTTGCTCTGTTCCCTTAAAAATATGCACCCTAATCATATAGACAAAATACTTCAGCTTTTGTCACAAATTAAAAAGTTAAGAGAGAGGCAATCCAATATGCTTATTTTGGTTGATAATGTACACATATCTTTCTGCTTTCCATATTCTTATAAGATGGATGCCATTGTTCTTAACATTCGCAATTGCAACAGGCTCATATGACACTGCATAGAACTACTACTGAATTCTTAAAATATATTTGAGATTCTTAAGGCTATGATTTTCAAAGCTAACAAAAAGTCTGTCTAAATTACTGCAGCAATCCACTGCAGTTCACTGTCCACAGTTTTAAGTGTAATTTATGTAAAAGTTAAGTCCTAACCCCACCTCCATTACTTTTGTCAGATCCTACTGCTTTAGGTTTATGCTCCCATGCTTTGAACTTATCTCAATCCTTTCACGAAAGTTAATCAGCAAACATCATCCCTGCAACAAGAGATTAAAATACATAATTAAATGAAGAAAAATTTGTCATGCACACTTTTATATAAGCCATGATAAAGTATTTCAGTTCTACTTCTAC
Organism: Alaudala cheleensis; assembly: GCA_013398995.1. NCBI lineage: Eukaryota > Metazoa > Chordata > Aves > Passeriformes > Alaudidae > Alaudala > Alaudala cheleensis. Next base: position 279,658 of record VWYE01003864.1, read on the forward strand.
TCTTAATGTAGGAAATAGGCATTTAGTAGTAGTCATGTTTATGTGTATCAGATGGGAAACAATAACATTTTAAAAACTTTGAAGTGAAAAAAACTTGTAAATGGCCTGAAGCTAGAATTTAATCTGAATGGCTACTTTGCCAACAAGCTTAATGAATAAAATATTCTCAAGCATAAGATCAAGTAAATAAGCAGAGAGAAAAAACTTGTAGCAAAATTCTTGCTACTCAAACTCATTCTAAATTGCAAACTTAGCCATTACAATCAACAGTTCTGAAAGCCTGGTACAAATTTGTCTGCTTTTTGCAACAGAAATAAAAACTAATTGTAGGGGTTTATAAAAATTAAAGGATTTAAAAAATATTGATTTGAGGGATTATACGGAAATAAGAAATAAGTTCTCCAGGGTAAAATGTGATTTTTTTTTTGCCTAAGAATTCTTCTGTTCCCATTTCTGTTATAATGCTGCTACATTATGTTTTCTCTTACTGAAATATTATATATACAGAAGGAAGGAAAAGACCTTGGGTCTTGGACAATTTGCCTATGTTTAGTTCTAACAGTATAATTAGACAGGAGACTCAGTGACACTGCAGATAAAAGCTGGAGATGAACTAACCATGGCTTTATATTCTGTTGCCATGCACTGCATGATGAACTCTGCAGTGACCTAAATTTATTACAGAATTGTGCTCGTTGCTGCTGTACTAAGCACTCCATTGCAATTAAAGCACATTAGCCAGAAGAGTGAATCTCTAGGGAAAATATCTCATCTTTTAATCAAGCAGTAGAAAAGTCAGAGTGAACAAAAATTACACTGCTGTATATATCTGCAGTCAATCTGTAAATGTACATCTAACAGCCATCCTAATTTTGCCCAGAAAACATTTCTACTACATACAGGGGTCATGAGTGTACAGTTCACTCACTTAATCTTTTCTGTACTTCAGTGATTTTTTTCCCGTATTATATTCTCAACCTTCCTGAACTTTGTTGGGAACACCAGAAAATTAAAATAACCAGTCTTAGTATTTCACATTTAGACTGACCTATTTCAAATTAGAACAATTTTTTTAAATTATTATTTCACTGGTGTATGTCACAAATCTAATATGTGGGGAAAGCACACTGTGAGCTGAGCTTGAAGACAGACACAGTTTTCTTGAAAACAGCTTTTAACATTTAATGGGATCTGTAAAGCTTACTTTACAAATATTCTGAAACTGGAGAAGTCATTCATTTGTTCTAATGGATAAGACGAAAGCTTTTGTAAACAGTGTTTCAAAACATTACTAATGAGTTTTCAGAAAAGAAGCTGTCATTTCAGTAGCAACATCTGAATGTGCTGAAGTTTAAAAAAAAGACTAATTTGAATTGCAGAAAGAAATAAGTCATTAAATTTAAGGTATATCTTAAACTCTGTCTGTGGTCTGGGTAGAAGAGGAAGACCTCAAGCTCGTTTTTAAGTCTATTCAAATGAACAAAAGAATTCCTAATACTTTCAGGGAAGGCAGGAGCAGGCACAGAGGTGATTCACATGACCCAACCTTAAATACCCATCTGAGACATCAAAACCAGGAATTTCACTCACTTTGGGCTACCTGTAATATAAATGCAGAGGGCTGGTTATCTCCAAAGTTCTTAGTCAGCACTGTGTAGCTCTGAATCACCATCTGAATTCACCTACAAAATCTATTTTTTCTGAATAAGATACTATTTAAGGGCAATTAGGGTCTTGGGTACATTATGTTAGATGCCAGAAGGTGACTGATGCAAATTTTCTCTGAGCTCAGTGAAAAGAAGGGAAATAAAAATAATTAGTACCTCTCACAGCAATATAAGAATATCATTGTGAAAACCAGACTGTAAATCCTGTTTCTTGGTTTCTCATCTGGGTAAGGATTTGCAGAGCTGCAAAATCAAAGGGTTCATTCTCTTTTTTGTCATTGTCCACTGTCTATGAGAACATGCTGTAAGCACAGTAGCAAAACAATATGTATGCAGATGAAAATAATTTACTTCCCAATACCTTTCCTACTTTTTTTTCATTGTGAATTCAGAATCATCACTCAGGGAAAATCCAAGTCTTTGTGACTCCAGTAAATAACTGTCTTACATTTTTGAAGGAGTTCAATTCCACAAGAATAGTAGAATTATATTTGTGACTACAACACTTTTTATGAACTGTCAGTTCTGTTGATAAAAGAATTAAGAATGAGATACTTGTGCCATTCATTTATGCTTCTCTCCATTCATCTATTCCTATAATGGCTGCTAAAAGCCTTATAATAATATTTCACAGTAAGCACTCAGTGGTGTAGCCTGTGAAATACATGGGTCACTGAAACACCTTCTAAAAGGTGGAAAAAGATGTGCCACATGCATTATGGTGAATTGTAGACATTACAGGCTCATCTCTTTGCAATCTGTTTCTTCCCATTAGTGTTTTAAGCCCTAAACAGACAGAACTTGGAGGGCATGTCAGAAATACATATGAAATATGTGGAGGGGATTGTACCCATATCTGCAGACTGAATAGTGTGCAAGAACTCAACTATTTAGCACAGGGAACAGATAACACTCTTTGAGACTTACTGTATCTGAAGTGTCTGCATTTTCAGAGCACCTTAAAAAAATGCTGTCTATCTCAGATATTTTTAAGGTGTAGCTGGTATGTTGTATGACATTTCCCTTCCCAGCACATTCTTCCCACCTCTGTGGAATAAGAATTGTGGAGAACTTGAGGAAATCAGCCAGAAGTAAGCCTGCAACACTGTTGTCAGAAGCTCAAAGAAAGATTGCACAACTGAAATAGTGTGAGATGCAAAATATTTCCTGGTGTGTGAGAAGAGTTTTAGAGAAAAAATAGGGGTTGTTTGGAGACAGAGCTTAAAAAAATAAACTTAGCTAACAGATGCAAACAAGTGAACACAAAGGGGGAAAAAAAGAAAAGGAAGTTTACTGAAAGCAGAGAGTCACAAATAACATTTTCTCACAGTAGAAATGAGCCTTCAGAAAGAGATTGACAAGTGAAGCTGTCTCTGCAAATAGCTTTAGAAATCAGAGGTTAAAGTCAATACTCTAATTTAACAACAGCACTCACATAATACTTGTCACATTTGGATAATTTTCCTTCTTTAAATGGAGTCACAATTACATTTTCAATCTCACTGAAGGTTTGTGAGGTGGAAAAATAAAATTCCATTGCACAAATGGTTGAAATATGGCATAAAACAGCACAATAATTTTTATGCTAATTCATTTAGCTTCAAACGTCACCTGGAATTCTTAACATCCTCTAATAAATTTAGCATTTCTCCATAGAACTGTATTTGTAGGGGCAGTCAAAATTAAGGAGAAGGACTAAAGCAGACATCTCCTTCTTGGTACATTTCACATTTTCACCTTTAATACCTTAAAGTAAAAAAAGAAAACATGAAAACATTTAAGCCTGTAAAAAATAACAACCTGTTTCATGGTTGTGGAACCACACATATATGTCCACTTATGTATAAGTGCATTCAACAACATAGATTATTTTTTTCTGGTACACTTTACTGATCCTTACTTATAGTTGAAAGCTACTTAACTCTTAGGAGAAAAGCTTCAGAGGTTTCAGGGGAGCTGAGCTTGCTGGTTTAACTACATTCAACATCTCAAAATGATTATAATGATGACTACACTCAAGTTGCTTGATGGGAACATTTGGCAGTATTGTAATTCCCCTGCTGTTATTATTTGATGTGCTTTCATGATTATTTGTATGAGGACAAAGCACTATAAAAGGGTTAGACATAAGCAGGCACCTACATCAGCCCAGAAAAAGACTCTTAAGATGTTAGTAAAAGAAAGGGAATATATAAAGGCTTATGCAGCTTCTCAGTCTAATTTATTTTTTTCTGGTTTTATTATGGCATATAAAAGAGCAATCTGGGGTGAGATGGAGGCCAGCATATAGAAAATAATTGTATTTTTGGCACTATAAGTACTACTAAATGTTTTGGAATTGCTTTGATGCTACAGTAGTACTTCAGAGCTGTATTACACGGATCAGTAATACTAAGAAGCATTTGTTCTATGGGTCCCTTTTCTTCATCGTCCCATTCAGAATTATTCTCATTATTCTGGCTCAAGGAAATTAGATCACCTCAATCACAGAAACACAGAACAGGTAGGGTTGGAATCTACTACAAGATCACCTAGTCCAACCTTGCTCAAATAAGTCCCCCAGAGTACATTACTCATAAATATGTCCAGAGAGCTTTTGAATAACTTCAGAGAAGGAAACTTCACACCCCTTCTGGACAATTTGTTCCAGTGCTCAGTCATCCAATAAAGTAGTTCTTCCTCATATTCCCTGCGTTCTAGTTGCTGCCCATTGTCTTTTGTGTTGCTCGGCATCACTTGCCAAGCTTGGCTCGCTCCCTCCTGCTGCCACTCTGCCTTCACAAACTCTGATAAGGTCGTCTCTCAGTTGTCTCTACTCCAAGCTAAACAGGCTCAACTCCTCCAGCCTTTCCTCATAAACAGTCTCGTTTTGTAGCCCTTCTCTGGACCTACTCCAGGATATCTTCATGTCTCTCTTGTGTTTTAGCCCAGAATTGGACAGAGCACTCCAGGTGACGCCTCACCAGGGCCGAATAGAGGAGAAGGATCACATCCTCCAACCTGCTGGCAGCATTCTTCTGAATGTAGCCCAGGATACCATCAGCCTGCTTGGCTGCAAGACACACTGCTGGCTCATGGAGATCTCATTGTCCACCAGGACTCCCAGGTGGGAGAACAGAGCTGCTTTCCAGCAGGTATGGCCTTCAGCCTGTGCTGCTGCATGATGTTTTTCCCTAGGTGCAGGATTGCAGGACCCTGCATTTGCCTTTGCTGAATTTCAGAAAGTTCCTCTCTGCCCATCATCTCTCCAGTCTGTCAAGATCCTTCTGAAGGGCTGCACAGCCATCTGGGGTATTGGCCACTCCTCCCAGCTTTGTGTCATTAGTGAAATTGCTGAGGAGGCATCTGCCTCTTCATCCAAGTCACTGATACATAACTAAAACAAGAATGGACCCACTGTCAGCCCTTGGGGCACTAATGACAGGTCTTCATCTAGGCCCTGTGCAACTGATCACAACCCTCTGAGACCCACCATTCAGCCACTTCTCAGTACATCTCACTGTCCATCAGCACAGCCAGTCCATGTTTCCTGAGTCTGCATATGAGGACATCCTGGGAGACAAAAGCCTTGCTGAAATCCATTTAGACAATATCCATGTCACTCCATTCAATTCTCCAAGCAGTTATCCAGTCACAGAAAACAATAGAAGACAATCAAGATGGTCAAGTATTATTTACCTTTGGCCAATCCATTTTGACTCTCTTGCTGATCCATTCATCTTTCACAGGCTTAGAAAGGACCTCCAGAGGACCCTTTTACAGCCATTTAAGGGACTGAAGGGAGGCTGACTGGTTGGTAATTTCCTGGGTTCTCTTTCCTGCAGTGTTTGATAACTGAGGTGACATTTGCTTTCTTCCAGCCATCAGGCACCTCTCCTGACTGTCACCTTTCAGACATGATTGTCAGTGGCATTCTTTGATGTCTGCCAACTCCCTCAGCACTCATGGTTATGTCCCATCAAGGGCACATGGACTTGTGGATGTCAAGTTTGACTGAACAGTCTCAAACTGTATCCATCTCAAGCAAAGTAAAGTCTTCTTTCCTCCAGACCATCCATCTCCCTGTCCTGGATTCCTGGCAGCTGGACAAGTCAGTGAAGCTCAATGCAGAGTAGGCGTTCAGTATGCTTGCCTTCTAGACAGCCTCTCTTTCAAAGGTCCCTACATTTAGTAGTAGGCCAGTGTTTTCTCTAGTATCCCCTTTGTTATGGATGTGTTGAAAGATGACCTGCTTGTAATCCTTGCCATCCTTGGCCAGATTTAGTTCCAGATAGGCCTTTGTCTCCCTCTCTGCATTTCTGCATACTGCAACAACATCCCAATATTCATCCCTGCTCCACATGGTGTATTTCCTGGTCATGATTGAGTTTTAACCGGAGTTCCTATTTCATCCATGCAATTCTCTGGTCCCTTTTACTCACTTTCTCTCCCATGGGAATGCAGCATTCTTGGGCCTGGAGGAAGTGACTCTTGAATATTAACCAGCTCTCTTGAAACATTCTTCCTTCTAGGGCCTTTTCCTATGGTGTTTTTTTCAAGAAGATCCGTGACAAAACTGAAGTTAGCTCCTCCCAGAGTCCATGGCTACAATCTCACTTGCTGCCCTGTTTCCTCCATAAAATATACTGAACTCCACAGTCTCATGCTCACTACAGCCATGCCTGTCCCCAGCCTTCACACCTATAACAAAATCTTCCCTTCTTGTTGGTATAAAGTTCAGCAGCACATCTTTCCTCAATGGCCTCTCCATTCTCTCTGTCAGGAAGTCGTAGTTAATGCTTCCCTGGAGCCTCCTGGGCTGTTTGTTCTTGGTTGTGTTGTTCCTTTGGCTGACGTCAGGGTATTTAAAGCCCCCATGAGAACCAGGACCAGTGACTGAGGCTGTTGTTTCAGCTGTTGTTAACAGGCTTCTTCTATTTATTTCTTCCTCCTCCTGATCAGGTGGCCTGTAGCAAAATCTCATATGTTACTGTTGGTTAGCCTGTCCATTAGTCCTAACACAGAAAAACTTCAATTTGCTCATTCTGTGTGTACTGATCTCTAAATCTTCCCATTTTTCTCCTATACTATATGCATTGTTTTACAGGCACTTCAGCATTATCCAGCAGCTAACAGAACTCACCCTTTGATGCTTCTGGCATGTAGGTACCTAAATGGACAGAATGTAGGTACTAAATGTAGGTACTAAAATGGACAGAAAACTGAGGCATAAGATTATTAAATTATTTTTTTAAAGCTGAAGTCTAATAGGACTGGGAATTGGAACAAATTTTCCTGCAAAACTGAATTCTTATGTTCTATCCACTGGACTATTTCCCATTGACTCATATGTGCTCCTCTGTGGGAGTGATCAAGAACTAAACCCTGGAAGATGCCTGGCTTTTGCACTGGAATTACTGCCAGAGATAATCTTCTTGAAAAACTACGTAACATGTGAGAGGACAACAGCTTAATTAATTCCACTATGACTTTTTCCCCTTTGTATTTTAAAATGTTGTGATTAATTCCCTACATAAGTTATCCCAGACCTTTCTGTGCCACACAGCTTTCCATATTAGCTGACCAATACTGCATTTTTTAGCCCTACAGCCATCCCAGTCTTCAATCCATAAGTAAAACAATTTAATTTTTAAGTAACCTTGTACCTTCTGGGCACAGAGAGACTCCCCGCATTGCTTGATAGTACTTGCTTGAGTTCAAAAAGAGCGCAACAATGTCAACATTACAAAAATAATACCCACATGTGCTTTGTTTTTCAGCAAAACAATGTTTTCTTCTGTAGCTGGGCTCAAGAACATTTGGAAAGGTCAGAACTTGTTTCACAGTGTTCAGACATTTTCTGAAGCATACAAACCACCATCAACTTAACTCAGACCAGATATTTTTCTAGAATTCATTCGAATTATTGTTTCTTAGTTATTTTATGAAACCACACTTTACTGCAAAATTTTAGGTGAATGCATTTTATTTTACTCTGGCACTGTTTATTGAAGGTCTGAGCATCAGTACATTCACAATTCAAGTTTTTTAAGGCCTCAGGATGTAAAATGACAGTTGGTACCCTGAACAACAGCTTTTAACAGAACAATTCTTAAGAAGATACAAGTTTAATTTCTTAAATAGGTAGGTGAAAAGTACTAACAAATTACTTCCTCTCATGCTTTTATGTTTCTAGTGTATAACCATTACACCATTCTATAACATTAAGGGTTATAGATGTTGAAGGAATAGGCACCATTTTAAGTTAAAAATCAGACACACTAGTTTGATCTGGAATTAAGGCTGGTGACAGTATAAACACATTTAGTCTTTTATAGTGAGAAATATTCCTTAGACCTGAATATCTGTCTACTATTTGTTCAATGTGCCTTTTTCTTTCAAGGTCAACACTGCAAAGAAAAAAAGTAAGAAAAAAAACTCATTTCTCCCTTTAATGCTTCCTATGTCTTTCAGACCCTAATGTATTTTGTAACCACATTACAATGAGGTGGCTTCTAAATGAATCTCCAACAGAGAATTCATTCAGACTTACCAGTCTTTCATCTTTCAGAAGCAGACTCAGGATGTCAAGATTTTAAAAAGATTCAGTGGTAATGGACCTGCTATTTTACTATTTGGCACCTCTGTGTTATTTTGAATTCCCTTCCCTTACCTACATATTCAAACATTTTCAAAGGCAGAACAGGTGTCTGCTCCCTTCCAAACAAGTAGATTCCGGGAGGTCACCTTTCAAATAACCATTTTTCTGCAACTCCTGATCTTAATTGTTTTCTTTTCCTTTGATAACATTGGCTTAATAGTGATGAAATCAACTGTCACTGTAGGGTTTTTTCCATAGTTTACCACAATACATAGTTCCCAGATAAAAGCAAGCATGATCCTTCATTCCATATGACATGGATTGATATGAATACTGACTTTTGAAGTCTACTGGTCTCTTCTGTAGTGTATAGGTCAGCAACTTCCAAATATGATAGCAAGAATTGGACAATGGCACTGAGTATGAGGACACCAGCTTCTTACTGCTTCCCTGTCATGCCTTCATATAGTGCAAAATATTAGTTGCTGCAGGTAGAGATTAAAAACTCACAAACTTTTCCCAGGTTCACTGTAGATAAAGGGCTTGCGAGGCTCCTGGGTTAATTTGCTCACCCTCAAAACAGAAATTTCCTGCATAGTCCTGAAAAGATCACCTACAAAAGACAAATGGCTTTCTGAAAATTTAGTTCTATGTTCTATGATGAAGGACACCATCCCCACTCACAGAGAGCATCAAACCATTTCAGTGATAATACCATTATTTTGAAACACAAATACTTGTCTGCTGTGACTTATATCAATACTACCTTTATTATAGTTTGAAATGAACATTATATGCTTTTCACATGAAATAATTTGTTCTTTATATCTATTGAATTAAGGCAGTTAGTAAGTTTATGAAGTATGGCTGGGTTTTGAATTTATACAAAGTCATCCAACAATAGTTTTGTTAGCATTCCCTGTAGTTCTTCAAAAGCAGCTACTACCAATACTGTTGCTTGATGAAAGTGTTATACTCTGAAATAAAGTATTATGAACATATTTCTTCATGAAACAGCATTCATTAAAACTGGATATGATCTTAGCTGGAAATGACACTTCACCATCTAGTAATTTTCCCAAAGTAATACATACTTTATAATATTGGGTTAACAAGGCAAACAGTAGCAAAACATTCTCCTTCTGTGGTCAAAAGGTGAATTAAACAGAGCATCTACAAAGAAAATATGCCAATTAAATGGATGCTGTCTGCAGTTAGTACTTATTGCCACACAGATTCATAATCTGTATTCTTATTATGCACATGCTGAAGCTTCTCTTCTTCAACCTATTTTCTCAAATATTGATTTAGAAAGAAAATTATTGACCTAGAAGTAGCCAGCAGAATACGTGATATAAATTCCTCAGTCTATTGATATGAAGATATTGAGGTAGTCATTGCTTACTTATGAGCACAGTAGGGACAGACCAACAGGCCAAATCACATATTTAAGTGTATGTACCAGGTGCTCAGCTGATACAAAAAGATCATGTCTCCCTCATGTACATCCCAGTTGCACAGCATTGTACCAGGTAGCTTTCTGTCCCAGTGTTTCTGATCCACGTGTCAGGACTAGCAAAGGCTGCTCAGTTTGTATGAACAGTTTTAATAAAAAAACTGAAGTAAAATGTTAAACTCTGGCATGTTTGAATGATCTGGGGGATGGATCATGATGTAGTAGGCATTGTTTTACTGAATGCTGCCATAAAGTCCTAGTGTTGGCTGAGAGGGGCAGTACCATGTGCGCTCCCAAAACCACTGAGTGGTTAACAGGTGTTTTTCTCCTCTCCACCACATTTTGTCATTGCTGAGTCCAGCCTTCTCTATTACGAAGGCAGAGAAAAGACAAAAGGGACTGTGCCTTGCCTTTCAGTTTTTCTTGGGCATTGATCTCAGAGAAGAGCTGCAACAATATCAGATACCCCGGTTTGCAAAGGCACAGCATGACAACAGCAAATGGGGAAGCATTACAATTCACATAAGCAACTTGTTATATAGTTAATCACCTGCTTAAGCCAAGCTGCTGTTTTGTCTGATGTTCCTTACTTTGCAAAGCAGAACTGATTTTCATTTGTGAGTGTCCAGTTGACTTCTCAGACATCCATCTGTGTTTTTCCTGCTACACCAACGCATACTGAACAGAAGGTTCACAAAGTGAAAACAGAATATTTGGATGACTACATTTTACTGCTTTTTGTATGTTAAAATACTGAATGAGTAATGGCTGCTTACCTGGCAATCTGCCATTATGAATACTAGCAACATATTTTGTATTTATATAGAGCACAACACTGAGAAGTGTCATCCCTGTAAGCCCTAACCTTTCTGTTTCTGGACACTTTGTGACTCACTGACCATACCTTTTGCTATTCAAGAGGGTGTTTCAAAAGTTATTATCATTACTGCAAATACACATGGTTGTTTAGGATGTATTGAGAATGCATGATTAAATTTTAACCAGATTTCATTTTAACAACAATTTCAGCAGATCTTTCTCCTGACTCTTACATATGAAGGCTGTTTTTACTTGTAGACTGTGTTTTAGTACTGAAGGGAAATAACACAGTTGGTTAACCACAATTTAAAAATAAAGATGAAGTCCTTGAAAACAACCAACATACACAGGGAACTAGGGGAGGCTCGAGATATCATTTAGTTTTCTTCCTGCCCAAAGGCAGAATCAATTATGCTATTGTCAGCCTTGACAGATGTGAGTCTGCATTGTTTTTAAGACGCAGTGTGCGTGTTGGGGGAAGCTCCCTGGCTCTCTTTTCCCATGCTTTGCTGTCCTTAGCCTTTGAAATGTGACTTTTTCCACCAGTGGTGTAAGGCTACTCTCTCTTGTTCTGCCTGGCATAGAAATTGCATCCAATCTATGTCTTTGTACCCTACCTGTTCCTTAGCCAGAACACTTGTCAAAGGTTCCTTCCATCTGTCCCTGAAATTCTAGGCATTAAAAATGCAGTAAGTGCAAAATATATGCTGTCCAATTTGCCAGGAATTATTCACTATGATTGCTAAATAAATGCTAATACTGCAATTAGATATCCCCTTTTAAACGTCTCTGCATTGGAAGGGATTATAAAACTCCAAGACCACAGTACAATATAATGTAAAGAAAGGTGTCCATTGTTCCTACTTTTGGGTTACATAAAGATGTGTGCACATCTATATAGTGCTTTCCCATTTGCAAACTAGCATGTGTATGTAATGTATTATTATGTGCATTAAGTTGGGCCAATACCACCCACTTTTTTTCACAGGCAACACAGAGTTTCAGGCTTCTCAAATATCTGCACTTCCCCAGCTAAAAACCCCCAACAGCTGAAAACATAAATCTTGGAGTCAGCAAATTAAAAAATAGACACTTTGCTACACCACAGCATTTTGCTTGACTTTCTCTGTGGTATCATTTGAAGCCTGCTTTCTAAAACAGAAGTTGAACAAATGAATCCTTCTGTCCTCACTTTCAGTTGTCAGCAGTGCTTCAGTGTGAGATGAAATAAATTGCCAGTCTCTTTCATCTTCTATAATCAGCTCTGCGCAGCTGAGTACACCCACAGCCCTGCAAGCTGCCTCTGCCAGCACTAATTCTGTGTGGAACGGGAAGTCTTTGTTAGTGCCATGTTTCTAAAGTTCTACACAGGAGCAGATTTTATTATTTGTATTTCTCCCTTTTTTTCCTGTGCAGTCTTCTCTAACTGATAAGCTATTGTACTATCCATTTTCTGCAGGAGACAAGCTTTTAGGTGGGCCTGTTATTTTCAAAATGTGCTTGATGTAGAGTGCTTCTGTTCCATTGGTCAGACCATCACTGATATTATCCGTCCTTTGCAGTATAATACTTATACATTGGCTATTGTTTGAAGGAGGCTTCAACCAGTCTAACTGCAAGACTAAATATTTCATTTTTCAGAAGTGTGAAATCTCTAAATTCATTGCTGCTGCATCAGTGCAGGGCATTGTGGAGATTTATTTATCATAGAGTTATTTTTGTATTTTCACCATATTTGCCCTGCTCAAGAACAGTGCAAAAGACATCAGGCAGGGGAAGACCAATGTTTCTAGACCCACAGGTGCCCTAAAATCGCAGGCTGTTATCTTGTGTGAAATTAATCCTGGAGGTAGTGAGAAGGAATCAACTGAAAATCTGTCACTAAACGTACAGAGAATTGGAGATGGACTTTGTTAATGCACACACTGGGCCAGGTGATGGGTTACACAGTGGTAGCATCCTAGCCTCCTGGTCATCAGTTCAAACTAAAGGCAAGTCAATAGAGTGAAACATGTTTTGGGCAGCAGACACATTGAGAGAATCATCCTACCCACCACTCTTGCTGGCAGACTCTGTGGGTGTGGGAAAGGCCTATTTGTCACAAAAACTGAATTTTATTATTCTCCTTTCTTCCCAGAGTTAGTCCTTGAAGGAAAAAAACTGTACAACCTTTGATATTTGAATGGTACCTTCCACAACCAGGGTAAGGACTGAAGTTTTCAGTCCTTTAACCTGTCCTAGTATGCATTAGATAAAGGTAAACAAAAGTACAGAATGCTACATCTCAGCAACCAGTAAGTTGAAACAGTCCAGTAAAAGGAAAATAAGGCAGAGCAAAAGATCAACTTTCCCCAACATTTTTGCTTAAAACATATCCTTTTCTGCAGGTTAAAAAATGTCAGTAGTAGGTGGCTAAAATTTGGCCGCTGCTTGTTTTCTCATGGGCCGGTGTGTCCTGTGCAAAGGAGCACATTCATTAAGCAGTGTGACTAGAAGGAGGTGCTTTTTGCCATAAAGTAGTAATAATAATGGCCAATTATGAGAAGCAGAACACCTCACTACTCCATAGAATTTGGTTATCCCAAGACAGGCAAAACAAACATTTTTTTATTTAAAATTATTTTGAAAGCTATTTATTAATGCTCTTATAATTAAGTAGCTAATCTTCAGAAAATTCATATTTTAGCATTTGATTGAGAGAAAGCTGATCATTAAAAAACAGATATCATGGTGAAAGTCTGTTAAAGACCACCCAACCTGGATAAAAAGGCTGAAGTATCCTATGAGCAGCTGCGAAAGTCTCACAATTTCTGGCCCTTGTTCTCAGGGGGGACTTCAGTTTACCTTGTGTACACTGGAAATACAATACAGCAGAGAGGAAACAGTGCAGGATATTCCTGGACTACATGGAAGGTAACTTCCCAACACAGCTGGTGAGTAAGCCAGCTAGGGAATGCACTCCACTAGACCTGTGCTTTGTGAAAAGAGGTGGAGCCATGAATGATAGAATCATGGATTCATTTAGATTGGAAAAGACCTCTAAAGGGACGGTGACTCAGCCACTTTGTTGAGCAGCCTGTTCCAGTGTGTGATAACACCTTCAGAGAAGAAATTTCTCCGCATAGCCAATCTAACTCTCCCCCAGAGCACCTTGAAGCCTTTTCCTCTTGTCCTATGGCTCATTACTTGCAAGAGACTGGCCTCCACCTTTCTACAACCTCCTTTCAGGTGGATGTAGGAAGCAATACAGTCTCCCCTGAGCCTCCTTTTCTTCTGGCTACCCACCTCCAGTTCCCTCAGCTTCTCCTTGTAAGACTTGCACTTTAGATCCTTCACTAACTTCACTGCCCTTTTTTGGACACAATCCAGCACCATCCCTGGAAGTATTTAGAATACATGTAGGCATAGCACTTCAAGACATGGCAGTGCTGGGTTAATGCTTGGGCTTCATAATCTTAGAGGTCTCTTCCAACCTATACAGTTGTGTGATCAAAGTTATTGTGTGGCAAGTATTGTATTATACCTATGGCAATGCTTATACATTAAAAATGTTTTAAGAGGCAATAAAATTTCTTCCTGTGACAACTAGTTTTCAGTCTTGCAGTTGCAGCTGAAAGTGCTGTTAATAGTTTTTAAATTACTATGTATTTACTGTTGACCTCTAAATTGCCTGGTTGATCTTTGGGCACAAAGGGAAAAAAAGGTATGCATTTTTCCAATATTTGTGTATCATCAGTGCACTGGCTTCCACTCTCCTCACAGATGAGGGGTGCAACAGGCAGTCACTGTGCTCTTAGAAATATTGGGAGAGGGAAAAGCAAGTTTCTGGTAGGTCTCATTCTCTGCTTTGACAAATTCTGAGGTGGTGACTTCTGGAGAATACATTTCACCTCCTGGCTCAGATGATTTTGTGGTGTGCCATTCCCACTCAGCTGTGTTCAGCTACACTAAGGAAAACATGACACTGCATCTCACTTCCAGAGAATTTTCTACTGCTTGAATGCTGCAAGCCTGGCATTTAAAAGCTGAATGGAAATTCATTCATTTCCCCATGGAAAAACATTTTTAGTTTAAGGACAACTGTGTCTTCACATAGGCTGCCAAATATTTGCAAGTATCCCATAAACAAAAAACATAGATGTGAAATGTCCCCTCCATTGTAACGTCACTTACAGATCACAATAACAACACCTTCTTAATATTTCATAATTATAAGTATGCAAAGTGATGGAATGTCCTGTAGCTAAAGTCCTCATCATAACAGAAAATTATCCAGACCAAAAGGAATACCTAACTACCAGGTATGTCAGAACTTAAAGCCAGATTTGAATTTTGTTCTTCATAAGAACCCAAAAGAAAATTCCCAGAGTTGAACTTCCTTGAACTTTGGAGTACTTCAAATCTGAACTAAAAACAGGAATGCTGAGTCCACTTGTAAGGTCATGAAAAGTTAAATATAGGTAACACAGTGATACAAGTGAAGTGTAAGGAAGTTCAAAATATTGTTGTGACTTCAGATCATTGCACAGGGAATTTTAAATTTTTCACCACAGGTTTATCTTGCCTGTTCTTCAGTTAGCTATATTGCTCTTTATAGAAATCACTATCATGGGTGTAAATATTATCATGAAAAAGAGCAACATAATTATATATAATATAAAAATTTAAATGTCTCAGAAAATGCATAATTGGCATTTATTTCTGAACCAATAAAACCTTCTGTTCTTCTAGACGGTTGTTGCTTGCTCTCAATGACAAAATCAAAGATCTGAGATTCCATCCACAGGCTCAAGATTATCCTGGAAAATAGGGCTGAAGTACTTTGACCTGAAAAAAGGAGCAGGCTGTCTTTTTCCAGCCACCTTTAATGGGAACTGAGCATGTAGGTGTAAAGGCTCCAGGACTCAACTCCTGACTGTGGCTGCTTACAGGATGTGATGGTCCTCTACCCAAGGGTCAGGGAGATCCAGCCAAGGTGCAAGTACAGATCCAATCACATAATTTTTTTTTCCTATTATTGTGAATTTGCTCCTCAAAAAAACAAGACAAAGATGAAGAAACAAAAAACACAAGAAAACCAAAACAACCAACCAAACTAAAAAAACCCCCAAAACCAACACAACAATCAAAAAAAAAAAAAAAACCCACCCACAACAAATAAAACAATAAAATACCCAAACAAACTGAAAAAAAAGAAGCAGGAAGGCCCTATTTATGGCTATGAAGGAGGGAATGTTGATGCCCACAACAACATATAACTTCTCTTTTTCCTGTGACTGATAAACAGCCACCTACCTACTTTTTGTAAAGCTACTAAGATCATGTTAGTCAGGCAGGAACTAGATTGCAACTATATTGTTTTTTGTCAAAATGTAGTTTCATTCTAGCAGTCTTTCCAATCACCAGGGAAAAGAAAGTAAGGATAACAGTTACCTGGAAGTAAATGAAATCAACATCTTTATCCCAAAGCTGGAAGTTTAACAGTGTCTGGGATAAAAGATGGCCTTCTTTGCTCAAAAATCTAGTTCCTTCAGGCTGTCTAGTGTAAGAAATATTAAATCAAATCCATATGCATAACACGACAAACAGACTTGCATGCAGTAGCTACACTATTGCTGCTGTTGAAATACTTAAGAAACCTGCTGCAAACGGGCTCCCTTAAGCTTGATCACAGATGTATTTGAAAAGTTTAAAGAAAAATTAAGAAGCAGTGTAACTAGTGTTATGTATTGCATAACACAAATCAGAACATTAAATATTAGGAGGGGATGTAGTCTAGTGCCAGTATTTATTCTTTGTATAACACTGATTTCATCACTAATTTCTGATGAATAATTTTATTAGTTAAAATAAGCAGTTTAATAATCAGAAAATGGTTATGTTTTAGATAACTTTTTCTAAATACTGATCTATCTCATTGCCACATGTCTGTTAAAAAAAAAGAAATCCTCTTTGTGAACCGTGTGAATTGAATTTAGCTTTTCTTAATGTGGTTTACTAAAGAGCAATACGCTCAGTATAACAATAATATCCAGCTAAATGAATATTTAATAGCTGGGGCTGGGATCTAAGTAGATTAAATGAAAGGAACTCAATGAACAGGTGCATAGTTAGATCTTGGCACATTAAATGTCAGTAAACATGGCATTTGCTTTATAGGCTTTTCTGGGTGCATTTGTGTTTAGAAAGAAGGGTTTATTTTTGCAAAACATATTTTATAATCCTCACAGCAGTAGACTGATTGGCAGAAGCTTCTTTCTTACCTTTCTTTTGTATAACTAACTATTAGATCTTATTGCTGTTTCCTGTGTTCGACAGTGGTTTTCCTTTTGAAGTCAAAAGAAACTTTTTCATTAGCTACAGCTGGCACAAAGCTAAGACCACTGACAGCGAAATTTGCTTTCAATCATATATTCCCATTACCAGTAATACATAACATATGGTTGAAAGAGACACAAGAGGCAACCAATACTTCTGGACAATGTGGAGTATCACAACCTTGACATATTGTACATTAAATTTACATTACATCCAGCAGCCAAGGAGAACATTAAATATGTTGATATTACAAGTTCATAATATTCTTTCTCCCAAGGTGCTGATATGATTTTATCCTAGGAGGATTTGTACAATTCTAGGCAGAATGGCCACTTACTAAATTTCTGAGGTTCCAAGTGCTCAGCAAGGCAGAGTTCACAGACTGGCCAAATTCTGCAGACTGTATAGGGAGTCTAGAGAATGAGGTGCACAATATGTTAACACTGGGAAAATCTTTTACAAAGTACCTTTCTGATTGGTTTTTGGGTTTTGGTTTTGTTTTTTTCCTTATTGTTTCTGTGTTTTTATCATTACAGTGTTGACAGACATTGTTATATTCACTAGGCTTCTGCTGAGGGAAATATCTTAAGCACATTAATATTTCTGTTTACTGGAAAACTTCCATAGGGGTAGATTTCCTTCTCAGGGAATTAAAAGTTCACAGAGATATATCTGAATCCCAGTCTGAACTTCCTGATAGTTTAAGACTTTTTGGAATTAACATTTTTGCACCACATAAATAGGACCCAAGTGCAATTCTTGGATCCAGACTTATACACACATCCCAGTTTTCCATATTTGGTTCATGATGTAATTTCTGTTGAGGTCAGTGGGAGATATTCCACTGACTTCACGAAAAATACATTAGGCTGTTGGCTGAAAAAATATTTACACAGAGGAATCCACCCCACCACTAATAATAATAAGCACGCTTTTAAATTTATCTTATAACATTTTCTATTATGAAGAAAAGCTAACAAACTGAAATGCCCTTTTGAATATGAATTCTGCCTTGACAATATATTGCAAAGACTTTTCTCATGACAAATTAAAAAAATCACATGAAATACATATGCTCATTTATCATACACATACTTTTAAGACTTGCAGAAGAAAAAATGAATCACTCAAAAAACACACAAAAACATTTCATTATTCTGCCTGAGTTTAAAAGGTGATGAAAAAGCACTAATTTATATATAGTTTAGATCAAAATTACACACTCAGATTGCATTCTGTGTTAATTTTAGAGATTGCAACTCTATCCAGGTCTCCAAGGATTGTGAAAGCTAGTTAGTCTTTTATTTTGTCAATTATTTGTGAAAGAGTGTAGTTTCATAGCTAAGATTGTTTGCACCTAACAATATTTTGTTTTGCTAAGAAACAGTGGAAATTTCCTTACAACATTAAAAGAAAAAGAATCTTTAAAGAAAAAAATCCCTACTATGAAAACAAATTATCCACAAATGCTGTCTTGCTAAAGCTAACAAGTTCCAACAACTGTTAATTTTGTCTGGTTCCTTGGTGGAAGGTTTATATTGCAAATGCATTCCCAGTTATGCTGTAATCCATCTAAAAGGTGGCATGATATCAACACTCCCACAGCCAGGGCCAAGTCTGTGGGTAGTAGGGTAAGAGAAGTGCATCAAAAAAAACCAAATCTTGGTTCCTGCAGTTCAAAGACATTAGAGCAGAAGGAGCTTATTTTGATCTTATGTTTTGGTAAGAAAAACTGACGTGGGTTTATTTGTGTCTATTTGACTTCTGCCAGATGGAAAGGTTTACTCATTTGAGGCAGCTGTTTTAGCAAATTACCTCACTGTGCTATAATGACTGAGTTACAACACGCTGTTGAAGAAAATCCTTTCGTTTCCCAATGAGATCATGATAACTAGAAACAATTTCAATAAGATTTTTGATTTACTTTGGAAAGGATTCAGTTGGAAAGACTGGTGATACAATGATGTATTTCTTTTGTTCATATTTCTTTTTTATATGTATTAAGCATTTGGGTTGGTTTTGAACTAATGTATTTATAATTTTCTCTGGAGTGATATATTTCATATTAAAAATATATCTGCAATTACACTGGGAAGGAAGTTACTCTATCTACAATATGCCTTATTGAAAAAACTATTCCAAAACTCACAAATTCTATGCCATTTACACAACTAGTCTGTGCGTACATGGTTAAAATAATTACAAGAGAAAATGTAGAGCAACAGATAGCACAAGCTGCATACACTCTGCATCCAAAATGGTTATTTGAAGAGACAAACTATTTTGAGAGAGTTTAAGTGAAGTAGACTTGGCTGATGTGAAGAGCTGAAGTAAAAAAATAACCCACATTTTCATCATGTCAATTTCATTGCTGTAACTTTTTCTAGAAACAAGATTAGCATGTTGGAAAGTACCACAGAACCTTGGCATTTGGCAGAATCTTGGTCCCCTGGTCACAGAGGTGCCTTAGGAGGTCTAGTAAAAATTGGCTGTGATGTGCTCTGGCAGAAACTGTGCTTCCTGTGGCTGCTGCAACTACAGCTGCCCAGCACTTGCATTTGTACAGGCAATGTCAGTTTTGTCAGCTTTTTTTTCCCCAGCTCCATTTTGAGATATTTGTTACAGGCTGTACCTGCAAAATGAGACCTGAACTGGGTACACAAAAGGCTTTCCTTGCTCCTAAATTGGCCTAAGTGTCCTTCCAAGAAAAGGAGGTTGTAGGGAGCCTTGCCCATGCAGAATGTCCCTGGCAGCAATGCTCTCTCACAGAACCTTCCCCTTCAACCAGCCAGCTTGAAAATCAAAATCCTTGTGGCTTCCTCTCTGATCAAGCTGTTTCTTTCAATCATCTTTCCTTTGACTATTGGAGTGGAAGATGAACTTCCACTGCTCTTCATCAATATTTTAGGACACAACTACAGCAATTAACCAGATGCTAATCCTTTTTGAGCCCTCAGCCTCTTAAAGAGCCACTTTCCTGTGCCAGGAACTTGCAAGGTACTTGGTAAAAAAAAAAAAAAAAAATTACAGCTGACATAGAAAAATCTGTTCCCCACACAAGTTTATACAGGTTAAAATGAGCAGCAACAGCCTACATAACAGCACAAGAGACTTGATTGCAAGACAGCTTGACACTGTTTATGATATCTGGCCACAGGAAGGGCACTCTGTACACACTACAGCATTATTTTAGGACCTTCTGAGAGGATATAATTCTTCAGCTTGGTTAGCCAGTTCTGTGGTTGCACAGTTCATTGATCTTGGACAGCCTCTGTGGGCCAGCAGCCACAGCAGCAAATTTAGTGTAGACAGAGCTCTTCTTTACTTTTATGACTGCAAGTGAATGGACAACTTCACTGAGCTGATTCACAGTGAAGCCCACATTGTATTTTCAGAAGCACTGGCCGATACAAAAGCCACCAGTAATTTAAAGCTCTTTCCACCATACATGGTCGTCTTTCATTTTATTTCATACAGACTGTCCATTTTTTATATGGTATTGTGAAGCTTTGCAGTTTCCTTCACCAGAGAATCACTTCAGCACTTGTGCCATCTGCTGCGTGTACTTTCACCATATATTTACCATCTCTATGATTATTATAACAATTTCTCATTATTATAATGTTTCTTATTATTAATAAGAAATTCAAGTTCTGCTGTCACTTTTTGCCGGTTCAAAATGGGTAATTTCTTATTCTTCTTAACTTCTTTATTCAGAATGCTCAACATTTACATGGTTATGCTGAATATGCAGCACAGGGTACACCCAATTAGGACTGTGCAGCAATATATATAATATTTGCACATCATATTTGTATCTGGATTTTCAGCTGTATTTTGCTTACATAATTCACATCTTCTGAAACCTGAAAAGCATTATAAAAATTCTGTGTATTCATAGATGGTGAAGACTATAATCAGATACAACAGGGGTGTTCTTTTTCAGGAATATGTTATTCAATTCCCAAATCAGAGAAAACCTTAATGATTATGCTATCTCTAGTCCACCTGAGAAACTAGCTCAGTTTAATAGCTTGTTTTTTCCTAAGCATACATTAGGGATTTATTAACCTGCAGTGTTTCCTTCTTTATATCACCAAGCATATCATTTGGGGAAAGACCTTTAGATAGTAGCACCACTTGGGTAATTCTGCGTGCTGGAAAGTTACACTCCCAGTAAACCTTGCTTTTTGCTGGGCACTGGGAGGGAAGGTGGGTGTGTGAGCAGGAGGATTGAAAAGTCACAGGAAGAAAAGTTGGCGGCTGCCTGGAAGCTGCCAGGAGCCAGGGGGAACCATACTGGGAAGAACTCCTGGGAGTGAACACTGTGGTGTGGGACTGGTGGTTACTGCCTGACCTGCTGTCTCTGGCCCCTTGTAAAGGCAGGCAGACAGTTCTGCAAACAGCCAGTCATCAAAAGGGTCCACAGAGCTCCTGTCTCACATCCTCCATATCTTCCACGAGCCATAAAAACACTTTCCAACACCTCACAACACCTCAAAAATAAAACCTGTAGTACAAAACCAAAGCCACAAAAGCTGTAAAGAGTCACAGGACATGAAGCAGAGAAGAACAAGGACACTGTTATGTACTATATCCATGAACTAGCAGGAAACATGGAAGTTTACAGATGACTTTAGAAGACATATTACACCACAGAGGAAGACAAAACAGGCCTGTCAGTATGACCTTGGGAAAATTTTTTCCTGAAGACATATTTGTCAAAATATGTGTGCAAATACTACCAAGATAGAAATCTTGATCTTGAGCCACATTCAAATTTGGTACCTCTCTTTTCCCATAGTGCCCAGGTTCAACAAATATTTTGTGAAGGGCGAAAGGTATTCTTTGCACGTATTTAAAATGTTTATGTGTACAGAAATTGCTTGGAAATTCCCATTTGGTCGTGGCATTAGATCTGCCCAATGATGAATGAGTTTCTAGGTAGAGCAAGGCTGACTGAGAAATAAACTATTTTTTTAAGGTCTTATGGTCCTTGGTCACTGCTCACGGAGGTGGCAAAACATACTGCTCTCATTAGAAAAATCCATGTATTATTCCTTCCCTATGATGTGTGGGGTGTTAACTTTTAAAAGAGGAGTTTAGTAGAATTTATTTAACACAGGCAAAGCAAGACAATTTTTTCTTTTCTTTCCCAAAAAATGACTAAACTATATTTCACAGAAGTGAAGAACTTTCTATCCAAGATAAATTGAATGTTTCAGACTGAACTGTTGCAATTAATTTCAAGGTATTTATTAATATTTCTTAATGAGAAGGAATAAATGTATTTAGAAATTGGAAATGGTCTTATCATAGAGTTTATTTGTTCCTGGATAGCGAATAAAGGAGTATTAAACTGTGAAAACAATGTTTTTTGAAAACACACTCACTGCCTTCCAAGGGATTTTAGACAATATTTTACAACACTGAATGACAGACAAACTGGAAATATCTGGATGAGACAAAATACTTTCAAATGTGCAAGATTTTCATTTTATTAACCAGAGCACATGTAACTAATCTTGGAACCCAGATAACTATTCTTTTCAAAGCAATTAGTCCTGCTTCATTAATATGCTGCTTAACATTTGCTTGGGACTTTCTTTTGATTTCTTTTCCCTCATGAGTGAAGTATATTTTGAATTTTTTAAAAAGATAATTAGAATAAATTGCATGCATTAAAACTGGGAACATCTACAGGCAGGCACTCCAGAAGACAAGAGATTGACATTCAACCTTGAAGCATTAGAGAAGTCAAAGACATTTGGACTGAGACATAAGAGTCTCAATTTCCCTCGCATGTTACAAAGAAGAGATGAATTTGGCACTGTGCAAGCAAGAAAAGCTTATCCAGGATGCTCATTAAACTTCTACCTTCCTGTGGCTCTCTAATTTTGCAGAAGTAAATGTAAGGCAACAGTAGCATAAATGAATCAGGAGTGATTTTGTAACAACATAATGTTTAATTTGGATAATTCTTTATCATTTTATTGAGTTACCAGAGATTGTACAGCTCAATCCCCATTAGAAATTAATTAAAAAGGCATTCTTATGAGTCCTGCTATCAGGACTTATCATAATAATGTGATTTTTTTTGTCTTCTTAATGAATTCAGTAGTTATCATTCTGTCTTGATATTCTTGGAATCAGTTAATGTGTCTTGGTATGACAGAAGACATGAAGGTGATGGCGTTTTTTCCTATCAGCCAGTTGAATACCTCATAATGAACATCAAGCTGTGGTGCAGAAGCCAGGATGAATTTTTGCTTCACAGTACCTAAAGCCAGAGGGCTTTTTCAGATCTCATCTCCCATGATGGTAACTAACTCTTAACAAGTAAAATAACATCATTTAAATCAAAGCTTTTCCATCCAAAGCAGAGAAAATGTGAGAAATTGAGGTACCACTCCCAGAAGAAAGTCCTTTGACAGTAAAGGAGCAGTGTTAAGGAGGCGGCTACAGTAGAAAGGTGCAGTGTGTCTCTTCGCCTTATGAGAGATACATGTGTCCAAAGACTTTTCCAAATATACAGTATTTTTCTCTTTGCCTGATTTTAAAGTGACCTTTGATTTGGCACTGTATACATGACCTGAACACAGTGGAGTCTGGAGAGATCACTCCCTCTGCCATCACAAAGAGGTGGTATCTTGATTTCATATTTAGCAAGGAGTGATTTCAGATGAAGGAGCAAGTGAAAACAATGAAACAAAACTACTGGAATGCCTCATCAAGAGGTCTTTCTACCCAAACCTCCATTTTATTTTATCAGGCTGTAGCTGGATCCATTCCCTCCCTTTTCTTCTCAGTGAGAAAGAGTTTTTCTTGATAAATTCCAAAAGTCTGCAATTCTATTACTGATACCACTGAAAATTCAGAGCAAGTAGTTGCTTAATTCCACCAAAGCTTCTGAAGAAAATGGAAAAATAGAAAACGGTGAGCCCTGATGGTCTCTCCTGGATTCAGCTGAGGCATTTTCTGCTCCTGTGGCTTGTTCTAGTACGTAAGTTTTGAACTAGGGCAGCTGAAGAACCAGTTCATATTCACATCTGCCTTGCCCACTTCAGGGCAGTAACCTTTGGCAATAGCAAAAAGGGACAGCTGAGAGCAATAACCTTGTAAATATCCCCATTACAACTTGCCAGAAACTGTGAGCCACAGTCCCTGACATGAACATGTTATCTGGAAGATGATGGAATATTTGTGCTGCATTTTATTCATGTCTGAAAATAATGTCTCATCTTTCTCTGGTCTGTGTGCTTCCTTACTCCCACAGGCACATCATTTCTCATTGTTTCTTTCCTTCACACTGCCACTGCAACTAATTCACCGGAAGAAAAATCCTGCTCAGTTTCGTTGCCAACCCAGATCCAGCTGATCAGCACAATGCAGTCTGAGGGTTACTTTCCTTTTTTATTTTTATTTTTTTTTTTTTCTTGAAGTGTAGTTAACTGGATAAACCCTCTGCCCAGCAGCATTACAATTGACAGCCATTTCTCAGAGGCAGCCTCCCTCCCTCCCTCCCTCCCTCAGTGTACTGAACCATTACACAAGCTAAACTCATCATGTGCGAGGGCCAGGCCAAAAACGGAGCCCCAGGCTCCTTGAAACGCAAGCCAATGTGTTAAGCAGCCAAGCACTCAGCCTGCCTGCCCTGTGCTGTAACTACAGCAGCGCTGTGACCATCTTGTGCTGCTCTCTGTGGGTGACCTGCTGCTTCCCTGCACTGCAATGCCTTAGTACAGTATAATCATGAATCCATAACAATAGCTCTGTGCAGTATATAACTAGTCTAATCAGATATTTTATTAGTAGAGCATACTTCTTAAAGCTAGCATTTCATTTGCCTCCTTTGCCTAGTAGAAATCCTGCTGCAGAGGCAATGGATAGCTGTAAAGCTAATGGTATTAAACTCCCCCTTCTGAGAGAGAAAGAGAGAGAAAGAAATCATAGTAATCTCCAGCCTTTTGTGTTAAAATAGAAAGAAAACAAGAATCATTCAGAAATTATGTGCCAGGCAGCCTGCATTAATATTTATGTTGACATTAATATTGATAAGAATGCACCTTATGCTTTGTTGTCTATCTCCAGCATCCATAAGTCCCCTGTTATTCAAGCTAGTAGCCATTACCTCACATCTCCCTCTGTACACAAAGCTTCAAACAGCCTTGGCAAGGCTCCAGCTCACTTACGCTTAAATGGACACTCAAGCTTCGACGGACACACAGCTAAATAGAGGCCAATAATTCAATACAGTATGACTGTACTGGGGCTTCTAGTAAATCCATCAGGCAGTAAATATCATCTGAAGCCAATGCAAGCTTTTATCTTTCCAATTTTGTGTATGTCTGTGTGAAGCCCAGGCATTCAGCGAATCATGTAATTTATTCTGCAGTGCAGATCCTGGGCTGTCTCAGACATCATATTGACTTTTTTCCATCTGTCAGGGGCAGTCGCTGCTACGCTTTTTGTGCAAACGCATCACATTGCATTTATTTATTTATTTAATCCACTCTCTAGCACAACTGGGCAAGGACACATTTTTGCAGATCAACAAATACTAAGAAAAGCATCTGAATATCATTACAACAGCATGTTAAACATTTGTCCTAACCAGTTTGTTAAATCAGCAAATGCACTTCCAGCAAATGCTTGTAATGGCTCAGAAAAGGCTCCCAACTGCAATGTTTTATTAAGCCTCAAATATGCCCTGTTATTTTCTTTTGCTCTTTAGGTCAGTGGGGATGCCAGTATAATATAAATAATACCAAACAGCTAGGCTTATTGGCTTGTGCTCTGTGTTTGGGAGGATATTTGGATCTAGTGGATGATACAACTCAGAAAATATTTAGCAGAAACCAGGCTAGTGTTCTCTTCCAGAGTTGTAGGGAACAAAACTGCTCTTTCAGGGACAGGAGATGTGTGCACTCTATGAGAGCAACTGGGCTGGCCAGAACCTTCATCCCAGGAGGGGCATGTGGCATCTTGATGTGCCAACTTCATCCTCAGAGTCTCCCTTTGTACTGGGAGAGGTGACAGAAGAAAAACACGAAGTCTAGCTCTTAAAGCTAGCATTTGCGAGCACTGAAGGACTGTTCTGCCTGGGAGATACAAAACCAAAAGGCCCTGGCCAGGAGTTTCAAGATCAAAATGACACACTCTGAAAAGCTTGTGACAGCGTTGCGTTTCTTTAGCAGCTGGACCGTACATACATATCTCTGTATATCAAAGGAATTAGTCAACTATCTCATTTCCCTGAAATAAAACTAGCTTTTATTTTCAAGGGAGACAGGTAAGACTTAACTAGCTGTCTACTTTAAAAAATAGGTCCTCTTTTGGAAAAACCCACACATTACATATATATACTTTTTCCCCTCAAACTGCCCAAACATGCTACACAACAATATTGAGTGCATATCATAGTAGTTAGTATACAGAGTTTGGTTCAGAAATCCTTCAGGATTATAGATGCAAGAAATATGCATCTGTGGGAGCTCACCAAACTTAGAGCCCAGACCTGTGTGCTTGTATTGCCTTTAATGTTTGTAATTTATTTTAAGGTCAGGTGTATGGGTTTTAGTACAGACGTGGCCACACTGAAGACACAGTTCCCGTTTGACTGTAAACAGTGGGAATAAACTGCAAGGCCAAACTTGAGCTGCTAGAATCCATCTTTGCAACAAGAGATTGCAAGAACAGAGTAGGAGTGCTTGGTGGTTGCAACCCCAGGTGGCAAGATTTCTGGTGTTGGGGCTGAGTATGGGAACACAGAGAGACATGATGACTACTGTGGCCTTCATCATGGTGATGCAGAGATGATGATTACCATGGCTTTCATAATGCATGATGAAACAGCAAACATTGCAGTCAGCCTGACCAGGGAGTTTCCTTCTTTTTCACTTTTTCTTTAGACAAGGAAAGCTATTATATTCCAGCCTGTGCCCCTCCTGAGTCCTGTCATTCAGCAATTGATTAGAGATTCTGTTTTACACTGCTGTAGTGGGCATTGGAGGTGTGTCCTACCACAGGCATTTTCTTGACAACAATTTTTTAACAATTCAAGAGTCTGAGATTCATACTCCAATCTGGTACCCACCTGAGGGCAGTGTCCATAATCAGATATGCAGCAGCTGCTGTTGGGCTATAAACTGGAACACTGAGGACTACTAAGACAGATTTATTACCACTACTAACATGTAGCTGGTGTCTGGCTCTTCAGATATTTTTTTCTTGGGCCAAACCAGCATCCTTTCCTAAGCCAAAGGCAGGGACGCCATGGACTCAGAGAAATGAAAGCTCCAAAGACTCCTGGGAAACATGTAGGTACAGCAAAATAAATGGCATACCATTTAAAACCATTAAATATATTTAGGCCTTCAGGAACTCCAAGAAATAAGGCCAGTCTAATCATGCTACAACTACTTAACAAGGAAAGTGAAAGACACCAGGTAGCTTATTTGCCAGGACAGAAAAAGGAAAACAGTAAGATAGCATCCAATGTGATCTTCCAAAAATCATACAATATTTGCAGAGATGAACCTTTGCAAGCTGAACCAAAAATGTAAATGTAAATTTCAATAGGTGTATTCAGTAGGCACTACCCAAAAGAGAGAGATCTCCTTGTCCTTGATCTGTTCCAATAAAAGTGAAAATCATCCATCCAGACTGCCTTGTGGGACCAGGTTTGAGTTCAAAGCCATCCCACATCTTCATTTGATCTTTGCTGCCAGATGAACCATTTGGCTTATGTCACTAAGACTCAGACAAAACACAAGGCCCTCTGCACCACCAGAAACTTTAGGTGCAGTGGAAGATCCCTATCAAGATAGTAGCAGAACACAGAGAGAGTTGTTTTAATAAAATAATGTCAAATAATTCCTCTCAGACAGTGTACCTCCAGCACATTTTGAACCCCACTGGCAATCATAAACTGTAGAAACTCTGCATTTGAATAGGGAACAGCACATTAAGGAAGAAGAAATCAATGATAATACTACTGTTATTCTATGGGCAAGATACCTCTAAAACAATTTTGCTTGAATTTTCAGTAATGTGAGGTCTGGCTTGTGTTGTTTTTGGGTTTTTTTTCCTGTAACAAATCAGATAAATCCCACAACAGAATTGAAAAATCAAAGCTATGTTATTGCCGATACAGGTCCTTGCAGATTTTGAATATTTGAATGATACTGGCTATAATGAAAGCAACAATAGTTGAGTGCTCTCCTGAATCACACCCTCAATATCCAGCCTGAAACAAAGAAAGATAAATTACACCTTTAAACATTGGCCCAGATGAATCTGAGTCTCTTCACTGCCTGCTCTCCTCCTCGTCCTGTCTTTCCACAAGCTCACACATGCACACATGCAGAGAGGCAACAGCACCCACACATGCAGTCAGTGCACTCTTATTAACCTCCAGTTAGAAAGTACTGCCTTGAACACATTCCTTACAGTACACGGAAAAGCAGCACACTGCTTTTCTAAACACATTAAAAGGCAACTCACTGAGCAATTCTCCAACACCTGAGAGCAATTAATGTAAGCAGAAACAGGAAACATCATCAATTATTTAAAACAAAATGAATACATAACTTTGACCTTCTCTAGCACTCATCAATTTTATACCTCCACCTGAATAAACTCAGGGGAGACAAAACCACAAGACAGACTTACACTGCAGGCTAAAAATTGCAGCAAATGCTGAAAAAGAACTCTGTCTCCATGACTGTCCTCAGCATTTTTAGTTCTGCAAATGAGACCTAGGCTGTCAATCCCTCAGTTTTGATACGTGCACCCTTGCCTCCTATATTTTGAAATCCTGTGTTCTTTACTGTGCATTTCAGGCTTGTCTTGTCAAAAGAAGCAAACCAGACAATTCAGACTGCATGAGAGTGATCAAAGAACAGTAGATATCATCTTCTGTGAGTTGCCAGTCCCTGAATTTAATGAACAAAAATAAAAAGAGGTATCTGTAGGTCATGCTGATTTGGTCAATACACAGAAGGGGCTTTTAAGGATCCAGAGCAGCTGCTTTCCTGAGCTCTATGTTAGAGTTCCAGAGTTTTTAAAAATACAGAACTGATGGGCTTGAAGAAAATGTTATTAACATTATCACAGACTTGGATCTGGGCAGACCAGATTTCAAGGGAACATGGAGTTTATTAGCTGATGCAATTGCTGAACATAACATACAGCAGAAGGAGAGGGATGTTTGGCGCACTAATGGCTAAAGATTTTCAGAGAAAAGCCTATTAGACACAAAGTACAATAAGTCCTTTGTGACTCTTCAGGCTAAACAAGGCTTGAAGTGCTGGTGTCTGTTGCTCCCCCAACTCCTATTAGCAGTTTCAAGGAAATTCACAAGTGCTTCATTCCAAGTAACACAGGCTTGCACGAGGTCATCTGCTTAAAATCCTCCTATAGACATTCAGAATCTTGACTAATTGCTTCAGATAAAGTGCACTATGTCCTTACCATGAAGTCTAAGCACATTATTAGTCCTCAGGATAAGATTCATGTTTTTATTGCACTTAGGGTGATATTAAGGACATTTCAGACTTTCCATCATTATTTTTTTTTCTCTGTTGTGGAAGGCTAGAACTGCAAAAAGTGTCAGGGAACCAAAGAATGGCATTTAAGATGTCAGCATGCAAACTATTAAAATAAGTGGTGTGTTAACTCTTGAGTTTAAAAAGAGAAATAAATAAATTATGCCAAATGTTGCCAGGCATTTTACTTACGTACTTATTTACTGTAGCACTCTAATTTCCAATTATTTCATTAGAAAGAAGTTTAGAATACAATATTTCTTCAGTGTCACCTAAATACCTTTTGAGGGAGGAGGAAATCTGAATGATTTGTCTCTGAAGAAGCCCAGTATTGTTTGCAGGTACCACATTCAGCACTCGCACAGTGAAACACTTTTCCATTCAGGTGTTCTTGCCAAGTTGCTGCAACCAGTGCCAACGAGTGACAAGGCAGATGCAATCCAGGAACCTGCCTCCTGAAAAAATGGGAGCTGGGGAGAGCAAGCTCCAGCAAGGATCAGAAGAAAATGTGGAGAAAAGCTCTCCAGGATATAGAGTGACACTGCAGGCAGGGCAGGTTTGGCCTTCCCTCAGTGAGCCATTCTCCCCCAGCAGCAGCATTGTGGCTTCCCACAGCTGGCTCTCTGGGACTATTTGGGCCTATTTGTCCAGGCACTGTACCTGCCAGGAGATGCACTCCTCCCCACCAGGACTCCCAAGCTGGCTATCCTGCATGAGAGGATGAGCTACAGGAACTGTGAGGTGTAATCTGTTTAATGGGTTATGCACACCTGGAGCCACAGAAACGTAAAGAGAGAGCTTTATAAAGGAAATATTTAGGAGTATAAAGTCATGTCCAAAAATTTAGACCTCCTCAGTCACAGTAACACTCAGGCATACCTAACAAAATTCTTAATTGTGCTTAAACATCTTATTGTAAATAACTTTAAAGAATTGACCCAATTCATTCAAGAATTTTTAAATAATTGACCCAATTCATATGGCCTTTGGCAAAGAAATAGAGCAAAGTCAGACTATTTTTTGCAGATGCTAGCATGGACCTGTAATCACTGAAGCTCTTTCCCCAGGGCACAGCCTGAGTCCTTGGGTCTCAGTGCAACAATATATATCTAGAGCAAAAACTTCTGCAAGATCCAAGTGCAGAGTGGATGTTTACACAGATATTAAAGCTTGCTGAGTTGAGAAAGTATTAAAAATTAAGACTTTGGAAGGAATGTTAACTCTCACAGTTCATTACTTAATTAATGGGAGCCTTTATGCAGAGCTTAGAGAAGGCTTGTCCAAAGGGCCAAGAGTCCAAAGAACTACTGAGAACCAATATCAAGACCAAAGTTTTTCAATTTAAAAAAATATTTTCATTTACTTATTTCAGAAGCCAAATAAAATGTACCAAGAGGAGAACTGGGAGGCTGTGATTTACTGCTGATATCAAAATCAAAAGTTCTCTAACTGATGTTCTGGTTGAATGTTGCAAGTTCAGAAATTCATTATAAACTCATAAGAATTAGATGGTTTTAAATAAAAGAATTAATTTGTATTTCTATTTTTATGCAGCAAACAGTGCCATATATAGTAAATATCCTTACTCATGGCATGTAATATAGCATATCAATATCTCAATTTTTAATAACAATATTTCAATTTTTTCACTCTCTGTGTAATACTATAATTTAACACAACACTTGGACTAAAGCCCAAATCTTCCATGTTCATCCACCCCAAAATCATAACATTCAGACCAATCCCTTCTGATATTCAGGGTATTTTGCTGTTCTGTGACTTGCCATCAGCCAAAATGCAATTTGAAACCACAAACCAGAACAGTCCACAAAAAAAAAATGGGGCCGAGGCTCAAAACCTCATGCAAGCTCTAACCTGGCTGCAGATCACACCCAGTCACTTTGTAAGGACAATATAATGTCCCAGACTCCAGCAGTTAAACTAAATAGTTATGAAGTCTTGGTTTCTAGTGTAGCTTCATCTTGAGTCCCATGTTCAGTACTCAGGCCCTCACTTCAAAAGGGACATAGAGGTGCTGGACTTCACCCAAAGAAAGGCAGCCAACTTGGTGAAGGGTCTGGGAAACAAAGTGTCATGGGGAGCATCTGAGGGGAGCTGGAGTTGTTTAGTCTGGAGAGGAGGAGGATCAGGGGGATCACTCTCTACAGCTGCCTGAGAGGGGTTGTAGCAGTTGGTAACCATCCTCTTTTGCCAGGTCTCAAGTGACAGGACAAGAGGAATTGACCTTAAAGTTGCATCAGGGGTGGTTCAGTTTAGACTTTTTTTCACTGAAAGTGTTGTCAGGCACTGAAATAAGTTGCTCAGGGTGGTGATAAAGTAACATCTCTGGAAGTGTTCATGGGACATCCTGATGTGGCACTTTGGGAAATAATTTAGGAATGATTATGGTGGTACTGGGCTGATGGTTGAACTAGATGATATTGAAGACTTCTTCCAACCTTAAAGATTTTGTGCCTCTGTGGCTGTAACACCTGCACAGCATCTTTGATGGGCATGTTCTTATCCACTGTGTCCAAGCACTGAGCAGTTGTTTTGGGTATTCCTTCTCCGTTTGTAATCATCTCCTTCAACTCATCTGCAGAGGAACAAACCCAAGTCTGAGGCCACATATACAAGCAGACAGGACATGGGTGACCCCACAGCTGTGTGGCAGGTCACTACCAAAGGGCAGTGGCCAGTCTTCTGCTGAGTTCTGCATCAGTGAGGATTTTCCAACCTTCAATTGAAGGTAACTTTCAATTTCAAGAGCAGGAAATGAAGAGAATATTTTCAAAAAGCCTTCAGACAATGTTGTTTACAGTAAGATAAGGTTAGGACTTATCTCGAACTGTCAAGATTGACTGAATGTGATCATTTTCCTGGAAGAAAATGCACAACAATATCTTCAGTCAGGCCTTTTTTAATATAAGTTAATAATGGTACGTTAAAATCTACAATTCTCATTTAGCTACTGAAAAAATGACAGCAGCATTCCTAGTAGTGGACAATCATTCTGTACCAAATATTTATTATCAGCACTAACCATAGAAAGTTGAACATGTACAGATCTTTCCTATGGTGCACAGTATCTGTGTATTGCATTAATGTATGCTTGCTTGAGTAATTTTTATTCTCCATGCATAACTGCATACATAACCTACAAAACTAAGAATTAGTCTAAGTTATTACTAGAGCAAATAAACATTTTTTCACTATATATAGTGAAATAGACATTTTCTCATGGAAAAATGTAAGACAATAAGTCATGGCATAAGTCTTCAGACAACTATTACCTATATTTTTATTTTAGGGACATACAGTTTTGATATGAAGATCTGACTGTGGTTTAAAGATTCACATGTTTTCCAGAGATGTAGCATTAAGCATTTCAAACTTGATGGTTTGGCCAAACTATCCATGCATGCAAAGTGAGTATGTAGTACTTGTTGAAATAGACAGTTTTAAGTCCATTTATCTTTCTTCACATCTTACATCAGCGTGTAAGTTAACATTAGAGATGTCATTGTTCCTGAAATGGAAGCTGTGTTTTTGATATATATCCATATTTTGTACTTATGTTTTGTTTAGCTATGTTCATAGTACATTTTATTTTACTTTAATTGTACTATAGCCCAATATTATTTCTAGTGAGTAAAAGTGTGTTCTTGGGAAATAGCTTCACTATTGTAATGCATATAGAAGTAGATACTGCCTAGCAAGTTAATGAACAAACCCTCTGTTTTGCAACCCATCAAATGACTACAAAAATCCCTCAGTGTTATGTAGTAACTGGATTGTTATGTCACTTATTACATTAGTGTTGCATATAAATGCTTGAAAAATAGAGCTGCTTTGAAGCTAGACATTCACTTTTCTTAAAAATTATAAACAAGTGTGAAAGCATGTGAAAGTGTTTGAACTGTCTTTGTGATTAGCCTAAAATAAAATATGGGTGTGCATCTTTTTATTTTTAAAAATTCAGTTCAGGTCAGATTAAATAAATCAAGTTGAGCCAACAATACATTCTGTATTTGAGTCTCTTTTTATAGAAATTTCTAACTTAAAAAATATTTATTAAACAGAACAGAGTATTTCACCTGACTTTGAAGATTGTGCTCTGCTCTTATGGCAATAAATGTCGTGGACTTTCAGGCATGGCAGAAAATTAATCAATTCTGCCAGCAATTTTGTCACTTGTTGTTAGGGGTATCTTTTCTTAATCAGGGTGATAGCTGTTCTCCAATCTTCTCCAATTAAGAGGATTTTACTGCATTCAAAATCAGTCCATACTATGCTGAAATTCAAAAACAGTAGATTAAAAAATTATTACATGTCAAAGTTTCAGCATAGAACTCTAAAGAATTAATATCTTTCCCCCCAAACTCTCTGCAAAACTTAAATGCCTGCCTGTCTGACATGCCAATTTTTTTCTGGCCTAATAATTTCCAACATGCCCTTTGCCCTAGATCCTTGAAATAAAACAAGGATGGCATTTGTCAGCAAGTTTCTCAAGTCTGCTACCTCTCATTCCATAAGCTGTCACTTGAAAAGGTGCATTTAACTTGTGAAAAGGTCATTTTTCTACTAAGAAGAGAGCTTGATGTTTTAGATGATTTGTGTTTTGATCCAAATTCCTTTTGACTCTACAGAAATAGCTTGCACATGCGTAAGTGCCCATACATCTGTATGTAAGTGTGTGCACACACAAATGAGAAACACAACAGGGCACCCTCCCATATTAAATATTTTCCCTTCCTTGGGATTAGACACATAATCCTATGGCTTTCCACCAGGAGCCTATATAATAACTCTTGCCATATCCAGGTCAGCTTGTCGTGTCCTTGTGTGTCTACCATACCTCCAGATTTGATGTCTTTTTACAAAGCAGAAGAAGAAATTGTTTGCAGGAAATACATAAGTGGATTTTTAAAAACAAGGAAGAAATCATTAATTCAATTACGTCACGTGTTTTTATTTCTTTTAAGCGCTCCAAAAGAGATTGTGAGAGCACTGCCTCTTGCAGCTTGCAGACAGGCAGATAACCTGGCTGGGCAGAAGAAGGAGGTAGTCCCTCAGCTCACCTGGAAGCACTCACTACCAACATATCACTATCACAAGCAGTAGTTACAGGCTTTTGTAGCACACAAGTCCATCAGACACCTGTATCAATGGTATCAGCAATGAGAAAATCACACATAAATAAAAGAGAAGCCCCACGTCAAAAATGTCCAATTGTCTCATAGTTACCTGAGGAATAGGATGAGATGGGTTAGTGTACAGTAGTTTTCCCATCTGTTGCTCCTGATGCTTCTGGTGATCATTTCATGATCTGAATTAGAGCACACATTTTTCAAAATTATCCATAATTCACCCAGGCCATCAGATGTCTCCAGTGATATGTTAAAACTCAAAGGCAAATTCAGTAAAACATCATCCTGCTGGTCCCAAGAGAGTTTGGATCACAACTGCTGCCAAAGCACACCTAGCATTCTTTTCACCCAGCCAGGGAAGCCTCTTTGTCCCTCCATCTCACAGTGGCACCAACTGCACAGTGTGTTAGTGGCTGTGCGTGGCCTCTCTGCTGAGCACAACGGAGCGTGATGTATGTGTTCTGCAAGACAAGGTTTCGCAGCAGCAAATTTTCCCCACCCCTCTGACTGATATTCGAAAAAGTTTGAAAGACTGGGCCAATGAGTATCAGGTATCCACTGTCATTAGGACACATCCTGTGGATAGGTCTTTACAGCACACAACTGTTTTCCTTTCTAACAGCTGTCAAACATTTTTCTGGAGCAAGACAATTTAAGTTACAGCAGCTTGAATGTAGCTCTTTAAAGCTGTTTGTGTTTCAGGAGGTGGAGAAAACTCCTTTTAGTCCAGTGGAGAATTTTACCTTAGTATATAATAAAGGATTTTTTTTCTTTCTCTCTCTTTTAGATCATGTAGAAATGTAAAAGTAATGGTAATAGGTTTTCCACTTTGCTGATAATATAAGGTGTTTCAGACAGGAAGGAAATTCAAGATGACACATTCCTGGCTCAGTTAGACTACTCTGACTGATGTGGTCTTGTTACCTTTTCCTCTTTATTTTCTTTTTAGAAATATATTATCACAGGGAAATCTGCACCTCAGAATGAGCCATGTATTTCTGCTACAAAGGTCAGCTCATTATATAATTTTACACATATGTCCAACAAAAATCAATTCTCTTTGGCTCAAGTGCACCTGAAGAGGTCTAGAATACATTCAATCCAAATTGTATCACATTCTCCTCAACCAAATTCCCCATTTTTTCTTTTTTCCAGTCCACTGATGATACAGGATGTAAAAAGCCAGCTCAACTTAAGATAGAAACATATTTTAGTAGATTGACTGGAATACTCAAAAATGAGACAGGCAAAATGGCATCAAAATGAGCCCTGGATTTTGATGACCTGCAGAAAGGCACTTGATTACCTTACATGATGAGATACATACATGATACATTTACATAATAATTGAAATTTTATCATTTTTATACAAGTTTTCTGTAGAATTATCACTTTTTTAAATCTAAAAATTCAAATCACAATATTTTCCTTTTTTCTATGTGGATAGCATTTAAGAATCTCATTAATATGAGAGGGATGTGTATAATTTAGAGTGAAGTGTTAAACATTTTATAATATAAAGTGAATCTCAGAGTCATTAGGTTTGGAAAAGACTTCTAAGGTAATCAAGTCCCACCATTAACTTAACTCTGGCAGGTCATACACTAAAGAATAAAATCACAGAATCATTAAGGTTGAAAATGATCCTTAAGATCATCATGTCCAACCATCAACATAGCACTACCACCATAGTCACCAGTAAACCATGTTTCTAAGTGTCACATCCACATAGGTTTTGAACACTTCCAGGGACAAGGACTCACTTCCAAGGAAACTCGCAGTCAGCCCTTCCCAGTGGTTGACCAGCCTTTTGGTGAAGGAAAGGGGATCATTAACTTACACAATGGTGTGTTTGTTGATTTCAGTCTAGAAAGATACTCTTTGTTTGAGAATCAGGCCTAATAAAGGCAGGTTTTTTCTCTCTTTGATGGGTATCCAAAGCAGCCTACCAAATATTTTTGTCAGCCAAAGAGAATTCTATCTTTTCCACTGCAAGTGGATATGCTACTTGGCAGGAGAAAACAAGCATGTCTGCTGATACCGGGTCCAGCGCATGTTCTGCCCAGGCGTGCTGGGCAGAGCCTAACTCTGTGAAGCCCCGGATTTAGCAGTCAGGGCACACCTGCAGCCTGTGGGAAGGCAGCTACTGGCCAGGGGCTGCAGCAGGACAACTCTGACCATCAAACCTGTACCTCCTGCGTACATCTGAGGCAGATGCTGTTCAACTGATTATGAGTTGGCTTTGTTTGGACTTTTTGACTGAGCACATAGCCTAACTTTGTGTGCAGAAATTGCATCTTTGCTACTGGTTGCACTTATTCTCAGAGGACCATGACTTTCTGCCTCAGACCAATGCTGCGTGCATGGATAGCACCTTAGCAAAGAACGAAGAAGGCAATTGTGAAGAGGCAGACAATCACTAACAGTTATAAATTATTCAAGAACAAAATGTTCAAGTAATAATAACCTAAAGGTATCGTCCCCCATTTTTCTCCCATGGATGAAATCACCTAGTATTCAAGTGTTGCTATTCAAATAAAACTGATTGATGTTAACTTAGCAGACTGAGGGAAAATTTCATCAGGATACCCAAATTCTGTTCCTTCTTGCTTAATCAATCACACCTCTGCTAAGTTGTGCAGCATTTTGTTACAAAAGTCTTAGCAAAGAAATTGGTCTGTGGCAAAATAAATAAAACATTTGACTTAGTGCTAGAGTAATGATCCTTAAGTGCCTTAGAAAAATGAGCTGCAGAAGACTTCTTCCTTTTACAGAGAGACTTGAAGTAACTGCTAATATGGTAAAAAGGGTGATGTTTAAGGGTGGGGATAAAACAGGGTATGCACCTCTTACTTGAAGCGTCAGCCCAATCCCTTGCACAAATGCACATCCATGGGATCCTGAGTTGTTTTTATCCCCTCACCTCTTTCCTATTGCAGTTTTTACACCAGCATTAATCACCTTCATCTTTTCTTGTTCTGTTTTCATGGAGTTTATTGTGTCACCATAAAGACATTGATCAAGTGGTGGCTGACAGGATGCAGCTATTTACTTTGAAGCAGTGGGAGCATACAGGGCAGGGAAGCACAGTGAAAATCTGCATTGGCTGGCACTTACAATTCCTGAACAATTCATACGTCTCCTTGAACACGTCCCCAAAGGCAAAGAATAATGACTTAGGTTTCCTTACAGAAATGTCATTATAATCTGAGGCATAAAGTAGTAAAGGAAGAAAAAACCACTCTATATTAAGCATGTTTAAAAAGACTTATTTAAATATAATGACAGAGAAATGTAAAACCTGTGACTGAATGGTGGAGGATTATTTACTATCATTTCAAACTAGCTTATTTTAAATCCATCTAAAGCATACTCAAAGTTAAGGTGAGGCCTTTCATCTGATTTTTGTTTAAAAAATAGAAAGGGAGAAAGGAGACCACTGTTTTTGGGTGTGTATTTCATTAGATAATATAATTGGTAGACAGCTGCTGACAACAAAATGCTCCTTTAAGAAAGCACTGATTTGAAAACTAGTGTGAGGTCATGTAACCTCATTATTCTCTTTACATCTTCCATTAGGTCAAAATACCAATACCTTTTGCAGTAACTTTCATCTTAGGCAGCATATGCCAGTGTTTCACTTTCAACTCTGTTTTTTTTATTCTTCAGAAGGATTACAGTCTGCAACACCTCTGCTTCATTTTCATTGCATTGCTGTTCTATCTTTTAGGGGAAATCAGTTTCACATAGTGTTATTCTTATACTCCTTAACAAGGTTTAGAAAGAAAAAGAAAAAATGAATCCTTTTAAATTAAGAGGTCCCAGTTTGACAGCACTTCCCAAATCAAAAAAAAAAAAAAAAAAAAAAAAAAGAAAAAAAAAAAAAAAAAAANAAAAAAAAGAAAAAGAAAAAAGAAAATAAGAGAAAGCTCTATTATATGAATAGCTTGCTTGAAAAGGATATGTGGCAGTGGAACATTCAAATCCCAACTGTCTAAGCTGAAGTCATTGATGTGTATTATCTGCTGGCTGCTATCATTAACAAGGCAGCTTTAAAAGGACAATTCTTAAAGCCTGAACAATTTCTTTGGGCTAAAACTCTGAGGACGCCCTCACTATCCTTTAGCTGTAAAAAGAAATCCTCTTGTGTGTGAACACATATAAAAAAATTTGTGTCCCCTTGCTGGACTTTGGCAGTCTGTTTTCAGCATTTCTTTGCTTGACTCCTAATACCCTTTCTGTTCAAGGTTCAGACCATTTCTGAGCATTTACATACAGTAATAATAAAGTACTCTGGCTGATTAGTAGTAGCATGCAAAGCCCTCCTTGCAAGTCTTCTGCTACTGCTCTCCTCACCTTCTTAGAAGGAAGATTTTAGGAGAAAGCCTAATCTATTCTACTCAATGACTTCGCAGGAGTTGATCTGAGTGTACTGACCTATAATATTCTCAGTTTCATAGTTTTATTTTGAGTAAGCTTGTTTTCTGACTCCTTGACTACTTTTTATTTTTTGGGGAAGGTGGAGCGGTAGGGAAGGGGGAAGCTAGGATTTACCATTCTGATGCCCACAAAAAAGTCTGATCCTTTCAAAAGGTTACAATATAATAGCCATATTTCCCTTTTTTGCTGTTGTTTGAATGTGTTGTTAGGAAAGCAAACTTCCATCTTGATCTATTGCCCATTCAATACAATAAATTTCAAATGATGGAATATGACGGAAAATAAGTCTTAAACAAAACAATAATTATACTAAGACTGTGTAATTTTTATACTTTTTTTTCTAGGTAAAGTTTGGACAAAAGATGCAATTATTTTTATAGACTTATTAAGGTCTTTTAATTGCTATTGTCAGATGTTGATTTTATTGCAACTTTTGTGGTGTTTGGCTGGAAAACAGACATGGTTTCTTCTAAACAGAGATATATCTTTAAGTACCACAATCTTCTGACAAAATTCTTGCATTAAATGTCAAAGTTACACCAGCTGCAGAGTCACTCAGTTTGGTCAATTTACAATATAACCTGAAATGCCAAATGTTTTGCAAAAAACAAAACAAAAAAAAGCTACTTCCTGCATTAAAAATCAAACCAATCAAGAAAACAAAGAATCAGCATCTCTGTCCTGAAGTAGAATATGATAGTTTTTAACATTTAGATCTCAAATTATTTGAAATTTAAAATAGTCATAATACTCTATATTTTTATCATCTTTAAAAATTAATTATTCCCAGAACTATAGTTCTCTGTATTATTTTTAATGCATCATGAATATTAATTGTAAAACAGTGAAAAAAAATTTGTTTCTCATTTAATGGCAGACTTCATGTGTAGTAAGACCATTCATTAGGCTGACAAAATTCCAAGCAGGAGGCACTGTACATAACAAAGTGCTAGGAAACACACTATAAGGTGAAGTTCAGCTCCTGGGAGTGGTCTGGAATGACTTCTCCCTGTCTTCAAACTCTGATTCTGAAACTAGGTATCAGGAGATGCTGGTCCCAGACTGTAGCAGCCCTTTTTTTCTGCCTAAAGCTTAGCAACTTGAGGAAAAAGAATGCATGAAACAATTTCGGCAAATGTAGTAGCAGTCTACAGACCCAGCTCTAAAAACTAATTAAAATTTCCTCAAGATTATTTTCTTCTACTTTCCTTGAATAACCTCAGTTCTTGTTATGTAGAGATGGAACACAGACACCTTGCTCAAAAAGATGAGTATTGGAAAAATTTCACTGA
This sequence comes from Alaudala cheleensis, assembly GCA_013398995.1. Taxonomy (NCBI): domain Eukaryota; kingdom Metazoa; phylum Chordata; class Aves; order Passeriformes; family Alaudidae; genus Alaudala; species Alaudala cheleensis. The sequence continues at coordinate 319,928 of VWYE01003864.1, forward strand.
AAAAGGGTGTCCAATCAGTCCAGGACTGTGATTTCAATAAAGGGATTTTCACCCTGGTGGAACATTGCCATAAGATTCGATTGTTTCAGCTGCTTTTTGGGTCAAGGTGTGATACTTCCACACTCCGTAATCAGGAACAATCTCTGTTTCAACTTCACAAAGCCTACAAGCTATCTTACTATTTTAAAATGCAGCGAATTAAGCTACACTCTGAATGTTGTTAGCTGCAAATGGATTGTGAGCAGTCAGCATGGTGGATTTACCTGCATAAGCCAAAGGTAAATACACTTGACCTTGAGAAAATACACCTGAATATATATATATACCTACCAGGTATATATTTGTGGTCTGCGTTACACAGTCACACATTGAAAAATATATGGGATGCACAAGAAAAAAAAAAAAATCTGCCTTACCTTGCTTAGAGTTCTACAGGCCTCTGACATCAATGAACTGTTTTTCATTAATACCTCAAAATCTAAGATTACTTAAATTATATTTTAAGGAAGGAATAGTCTGTTTTGATAGGTTTTTGCAGACCACTTCCGTCAACAAAATAATGTTCTTTCTAGCCACGTCAAAGCATGTATGATAGGTCTTGACATAACTGATGCACTCCTTAGATAAAACCAGGATCTCTGTGAAAACCAGCATCTTATAAGATGCTACAGGCAGCAGCAAAAAGAGAGAGAGAGAAAGAGAAAAATCTTGTCAATATATTTTATTCTAATTTGTTATGCTGCCTTTGATTAGCACTTTCCAAAGGTGCAGTAAAGCATTTGACAGACCTGCCTGTGCCAGGGATGCCCCACAAATATTTTCACTGTGATTAACTGTTAAAGACTTACAAACATGTTACTTTTCCAGTCTGCACTCACCTTTGTAACAGTAATATTGTTAAATACTTCCTCCAAGAATTAAAACAATGTGATTTAGATGTTTTCTAGATGACCTGTAGCATTCAGAAAAAAAATTACTTGAAAATTCTGTAAGTGTAGGGTGAAAGAAAGGACATTAAATTTTTATTAAAACAGATAACAGGATTGCTATCAGTGCATCAGTTTCCTTCCAGAAGACATTTTTCCATGCCTGCTGAATGAGATTTCAGGATTCTGTAAATGATACACTGCCAGAAAAAGCCTCTGTATGCACAGCAATAGCAAAAGAACAGCTTCATTTTCCTCCAAAACTTAATTTTATAAAATGTTTATTTCAGAAATGCAAAGTAATTAAAATGTATGAGTGAATGTGTATGTGTGTGGGCATATGTGTATGGGCATCTTTTTTTTTAAGGTTCACTTGTTAAGCTTGAGTATGCATTCTTGTATATATCAAGTAGCCCTAGAATTAAAAGAAAACATGCCAGAGCTTTTAGTCTATTCTCTAAAGAGGTATTTTCTTGTCCCAAATAATGAAAGCCACAAGTTTTGAGGTGAACTACGTGTGCCGAATGTAAAAAACAGTGATTCTCGTCTCATGTAACATCTCAGTTTCTACTCATAGAGGAAACACTGGCCAGGGTTTTCATAAGGTGACTATATATTGGATTTGCATTAAAGAGCAGATGGTGAAAACTGGCAGAAGACATTTTTCCAACAAAACTCATCCCTTCTGTATACTTTCACTGACTTGCACAGTTTCCTCTCAGTCACTATCACCTGAGACAAAAATGAGATGCACTGTTTTTTGATGCTCATGAGTTTTAAACCCAATCATACCCATTTATATTTTAGCAAATATATTCACACCATATATTTTTTACATGCAGCAGCTGTCACTCTCATCCTTCTGATAAGCATTAAGGAGGAAAAATTAGGCTAAGTGCTACACTTCTTTTCAATCTCTGTTGATTAGAGAGAAGACTATGTGTTTGGAAATATTTGAAACATTGACATTATTGACATGGCAGATGGGAGAGGAAAGGTTTTGTTGCTATCCCTCAAGCCTATCCCTCACAGCACATCCCTCCCACCAACTGGGAGTTTAGGGCACACATGAGTAGTTTACATTCTTTCCTGGGGGCAGCCTGGTATGGACCCAGCATAGGTGGAGATGTTAAACTACCACCAGTTACACATGTGACAGGAGAAAAGCAGAGATACATAACCTGGCTTTAATCTAGCTGCAGGGAAAAGAGCTAAGCATAAGTGCTCATTTCTGCCAAGGCCTTATCAAAGTCTTAACCTTCATCCAAAGGGAACCATGGAGGTAAAATCTAAATGAGTGGCCAATGATGCTCATCTTAAGCAGTAGAATAATTATATTTTTTGTACTAAATATAGACCCAGCACATACTTCCCCCCCCCCCCTCCATTTCTGTCTTCTTTCAAGAGACAAGTTTAAAATTTTTATAATTTAACACATTTAACTTGCATTTTCTCATTTCTTTTCATGGACCAGCTTATAAGCACAACTTGAGTTGCACTTGATCAGAAGAAGAAGCATTACCCTTCTTCTCATTTGTGCATAAAAAATCCTTCCTTTTATTCCATTCGTGCCTCAATGGCTTTTCCTCTATAGTTAAGTTTAGTTCTCAGCTGTTCTCCTTACATACTTGTATATCTACATCCAAACACCAAAAAAAAAAAGCACAATAAATTGTGAGATCAAGAGTGTGTCCTGGTTTAGGGCAAATCTGGGAGGAAATCTCCCAAATGGNAACTTTCTTTTTCTCCCCCTTCACTCTAGGAACCAGTTTTAAAGCTACAGAACACAATGTCTAACACAGACAGAACAGACGATTTGGGGATAGAAGCATCATACAGTCACCCTAGGACAGAGTGAAACATCAAGAGCTGACTGTAGGACTTAGAATTTCCCTTTGGTGCTTACAGGTCTAGATGATTTGATTTTGAGAAGGACTGCAACAGACCACAAGCAAAGTTCATCAACTTTTAAGGTTTCATTTAAAATTCAGAGCACGAGACAAAGAAGTAAGCAAGAAGAATGCAAAATACATTAGTCTTCATTTAATATCAGGGAAGTCACTATTCCTCTTTCATGTACTTGATTGGAAATTTTGCATACATTACTTTCAGAAAGTAATGTTTTGTAAGGGTAGACTTTTGCCAATAAAATATCACAATGACTGAAATGAGGACAGTAAAATATCTCTAGTTCCTTTTTCCACATAAAATTGCAATAGATTCAGTGTTACATAATTACAGAGACTGAGAGAAATAGAGTGTACAGAATGTGAGTATCCCATTATAATAAAAGGTATTAAACTCTTTATTTCTATCATTTTACTGCAAATTCTCCAGTGCAAGGCTTTAAACACTAGAATCATGTCAATCTGTAGGAAAAATCACAAAATCAGAGAGTATCACAAAAATCAGTGGGTATCACAAAACCTAACATATTTTCATGAAAGCTATTACAAGTGAGGGCACTTAAAAGAAACAATAAATATTCAAATAGTTTTTGGGTACAGTTGGTCAATTTGCTACTGTATGGATAAATCAGGAGTATTGTTTGCAGCTGGCTTTTAGATTATGATCATTATCATCACTGTCAGGTGGCCTCTTTCCAGTCTGTGATAAATACAACTTTGTGTATTGCCATTTAAAGTACAGTGCTGCTGTCATCTAAAAAATGTATTTTCTTTGGGAAACTATACAGTCATGGAAATTTTTAAAAATCTCATAAAAGGAGCAGTGATCAAAGTTCATTATCCAGTGACAGAATGTGATAATGACATTTCTTCACTCCAGTTCATAACACCCAAAAGACAAAATAACATAATTTTTTTATGAAGATATATGTGACCTTGGTATCTCCTTGGACTCAGTGAAGAAATTCCATAATTTGTCTTTGATAATAGGTACAACTTTTTTCAGTTGCTGGTAAGAAAATACACTTCTCCTGGTATCTACCTGAGAAGAACTTTACTGACTGCTTCAGTCAGCAGAAGCAAACCAAAAGCCAAAGCCTGTTCACAGACCTGTTCAAGACACATAATTAAACTGCCTAGTTGCACAACTCTGGGGTCAAAGTTTTTACAATGCTTTGAGATTCTTCAGGTAAAGAGGCAATAAATATCATGATAAAAAACCTTGGTCTGCAGCAGTCTTGCAAGGATAGTTGATACTAAAGTGGCCATGATAGAAAAATCTGCTATGTAAAACCTACCATAAATGTTTTGTAAGGAAGTAAAACCTCAAAAAATTTATTTTAAAAAATGTCCTAAGCATATTCTTTTACAGACTTACAAAATCAAAAGCTTAAAAAAAAAAGTTAAGCCAATTTAAAATTAAGTCTGAAGCTTAAAAGACTACAGAGGAAGTAGTGGCAGCTTGCATAGATCAATTCCTCTCTCAGGCCATATAAGCAGTGAACTGAAACACATTCACTGGAAGACACTGGGAATCTCATGTAAAGAGAAGAAAATAGTATTTTCAACGTTCCTGACACACAACTAGCCCTCATAAAGTGAAGATCCTTCTGTCTAGCTCTTAAGCTTTTCAGCACTTTATGTTTTATCTTAGACCTCTGACTTTGGACAGCAGTTTCAATCACTGTTCACATGCAAATGACTTGAAGCCAAGAACAACTTTCTTCAGCAGCAGGAGCTGACACAATGCTTTAGTTCTCCTGCAGTACTACATGTGTCTTCCAAAAACTGTGGTTTCAGACCATAATAAAGATCTAACTGTTACAGCATGTTAGTGAGGAAATATACAGTTTCTGAGTAAAGGTCTGGAAAAAGATTCACACTTGGAGCTCTGGTTTTTATTCAGACTCCTTTTTCTAGGTAGCATGTTTCACTCAGCTTTTGACAGAGTTTATTGGTATCATTTGTTTATTAGAGCTGAACGAATGTTAAAAACAGGTAAAATATTTTTTAGCAACTTCTTGGCGAAAACAAACAAGGAGGAGGAGGGAGTCACAGTTGCCCTCTAGCAGCCCACTGCCTGGTGGCTATGGAACTCATGAAGGACATGAGGCAACTATCTGGCTGTAAACTCTTCTGGGATCTTTAAATATATTTTCAAGAATATTTTAGGAAGATTTTACTTTGCTTCCATTGCATGCTCAAGACAAGTATACCTAGACATACCAAAATGTTCTTTCAGAATTCTTCTTCTTCATCCAGTCTAGTTTTCTTCCATCTTCTTTGAAAGCATCAGTTCATAGTACTCCATTGTAGGTATCATCATTTATTAGTATGTTAAGTTAGAAATGAAAACAATTAACACAAAGAATTTAGTCAACTTTATACCTGTTGTTGAGCACAGAATAAAGAATTACCTTAAACAATCATCTGTGTCCCTGGTTAGCTATGGACCTCACAGCAGAGCCTCACTTTTTAATTGATAGAATGCTTACTTTTTTAACATCTTTTAAAAATTTCTTATTTATCCTTATTTATTTTATTTGTAGTTTTCAGAAGTAATTCTGTGGTGAATTTACACATCTTTTGTTGGAATTGGATGGTTATTATTGTCATTATTCAGGCAATGAGAGAAACCAACTAGTCTTTCAGTATTACAATTTTTGTAAATTATTGATTTTTCCAGTTTTCTTATCAGATATAAGTGTAATTTGGGAGGTTTGTGGAATCCATTCTTCTTTACTGTACGAAGTGGTTTGAATAATAAAAGTCTAAGGTTTATGGCAAAATAAAGTGAAAGCAAAAAAAAATCTGAACAAGGTGTCTAAAGCTATTCCATCTGGTCTACTTTATGGGGATTTTATTGTTATTATGAAATCAATAGTTGAACTGAAAATTTGAAGCCTTAATCTTTGAGTTAAATATCTATATGAATGGTACTCAAGAAGAAAATTAAAAAATTACTTTTTTTTCAATAAGTAAAGCATCTCAAGAACATTATAAATCAGTAGCTCAAAAACTTATATTTCATAGCATCTTTGTCATAGTAATAGCTTTCTCTAAATAATCTAAGTTGCTAGACAAGCAGAGAAGAAATTTCATTTCACTGATAATGAAGTAATCTTCAGCAAAATGTCAAAACATCCTAAGTGGCTAATGACATTTCTTGTGATCCATCTGTTGGCTGTCCTTCCCCTTGGGACAAAAAAAGAATCCTTTTTATTAAATGTAAATCAGTATTTGGATAAACACTAAACAGATGAAGAGAAAACCACTCTGACAGCCTTTAAGCTTAGGGACTGTAAGTGTACTGAACCACAGTGTAAAAACAATATTTTTTTTTTCCACAGACAGCTTTGTGAATGCCTAGCAGCACAGGTGCATTGATCTCCAACTAAGGAGGAAATACACACTGGATTATGAAATGTGTATCCACACACACAGAGATATAGATAGTTACTATGACAATGTGTACTCATATCTTCTGTCTCCTGTTTTATCTTTCTTGTAATCCCCTGGATACCAATGGCAAGGAGAAATATATGGTGGACTTACAAGGAAAAGAAGCAGGAAGAATGTAACGGTGTGAGCAGATTCTTTAAGGAGAGAAAACAATGGCTCCTCTCCATGGAGTCTGCCATGGGAAGGCTGGCATATGCCAGCAACAGCCCAAAGACAAGGGACCTGGGGTTGTCTGTGGTGTACAAGGATTGAAAGGATCTGTCTAAGTCTATACAGACAGCTTCTGTGGGCTGTGCCTGGCTCCACTCCACCCACAACAGTACCTCTGATAGCCCTCTGGCCACCTTGCTTTCATTCCCCTTTTCCTAATCATTCTCATCTCTTTCCTCTCCAAGACAAACTTGAATAAGAAAAGTAGCTTTAAAATGACATTTTAATAAAAAATCATAGAGTTGTGGAATCATAGAATGTCTTGGGTTGGAAGGGACCTTAAAGATCATCTAGTTCAAACCCCTCTTCTATGGGCAAGAACATCTTCCACTAGATCTGGTTGTTCTGAACCCCATCCAACCTGGCCTTGAACACTTCCAGGGATGGGGCGTCCACAGCTTCTATGTGCAACATGTTCCAGTGCATCACCACCCTCACAGTGAAGAATTTCTTCCTAATATCTTATCTAAGCCTACCCTCATTCAGCTTAAAGCCATTCCCCTCGTCCTGCCAAATATACCCTTATAAAGTCACTCTCCACATTTATTTTAGCTGCCTTAAGGTACCCAAAGGTACAAGATCTCTCTGGACTCTTCTCTGCTCCAGGCTGAACAGACCCAACTCTCTCATCTTGTGTAGGAAAGGTACTCCAGCACCCTTATCATCTTCGCGGCCCTACTCTGGACTTATTTCATCAAGTCCACATTTTCATTATCCTGGAGATCCCAGGTCTGGATGCAGTGGTCCAGGGGGAGTCTTACAAGTGCAGAGCAGAGGGGTAGAATCAGCCTCCTCGACCTGCTGGTCCTGTTGCTTTAATGCAACCCAGAACATGTTTGGTTTTCTGAACTGCAAGAGTGCCTTGCCACACCGTAGAGCTTTTCATCCATAAACATCCCCAGGTGATTCTCCCAGGGCTCCTCCAAATCCATTCCCCACCAGCCTGTATTTATGCTTGGCATAAATTGCCCCAACCCAGATGCAGGACCTTGCACTTGGCTGTGCTGAACTTCATGATTTTCACACAGACCTACCTCTCAAGCCTCCAGATGACCATAGGCAAACACTTGCAGCAAGTTAATCACTAAACCATATTTTACTTTTCTAAATATCAGTTGGGGTCTAAATCATTGGGCTTTTCTGTGGGCATTTAATCACCACTTTTTAATCATTATTTGAAGATTAAATTAGTAAAAATTGTATGTCTAAACTCCCACCTCAGATTAAATAACTTAAATTCACAAACACTACAATATGTCAGCAAACACTATGCTGTACTTGCCACATTTCAAAAACAAATTAATTTAGAGGTTAGTACAATTTGTTATGAGACTACTATTTCAGAATAGTGAAAATCACATGAAAATATTTTCTGCATTTGGGCCTGCTCTCACTGCCATCTTCCCTAGCAGGAGTGGGAGATTTTGGGAAATGGCAATAGATGAGTCTTAACCACCATCTCAGCACATCTCAGACTCTTTCCTTTACTTGCACAGGACATATCCAAATAAATCTATTACATATATACTGTTTATATTGCACAGCAACCAGTAAATCACTAACAATGAAGTGTACCCTTTCCTGAAATGATTTGATTTACTGAACACAGACAGAAAGGCAGTGCAGAAATGCAAAGAAGCTGTGTTTCTTGGCACGTACATCTTTGATTATGCATGTTAATGAGCAAAGTCATTACCTCCAGAAATGCCAGCAGGAATAGGGCTGTGCTTCCCTCCATGTTGGAAAACCTAAAATATGCAACCTCATCCAAAAAAATATTTGGATGCTACTAACTATAATGATGATATTACTCTCCCTCTGAAAATAAGCTAATTCATATTTGCTTTAGAAATCTATATTTCCTGGACTAATAGCAATCATTTTTTGTCTGATCTGGAGGGTTTTGGCAGGTTGCAACAAGCCTTAAAGATCCTTCCATGCTCCTGTTCATTGGCTAGTACCTAATGTCTCAAAATTTTCTCATAGACTTCTCAGTCCTTAAACAACTTTCTATATGGTCTCCAACATATTTGCATCCACACCTGAATGAGATCATCTTGTGGCTTTAAACAAATCCTATCAAATATATAGTGTTTCCTGGTAAGAATGTAATATCGGCTTAAAACAGGCTGCCCAAACCTCTGTGATTTAATACACTTCCTTGCCTTTGTGGGCTCTTACCCTTAGCAGTTGCTCTGGCAATACAGTAGTTCCCTTTTGGTCAGAGGTAAGGTATCATTTTTCTTCTGAACTAACAAATCAGGAATTGAGATCTTTAAAGCACTATGATCAAGTAACCCTGAGGATTTGCACACAACCTCACAACTGCCAAATCCCTCCTGAGTTTGTATTAAATCTTCAAACCCCAGGTTTGTACCTGAAACAATAATGTCTTTATTCACATGTGTCATAGCCCCCTTTTGGCTATGGTAATAACCAGTTTATGGTTGGTTTCAGCTCTCAGTAAAATACCCATGCATTAATAGGTGAATAAAAATAAGAAATGAAAATTCTTACACAAGTGAACTAGAGACAAAATTTCTGTTAATTTATTGGCATTGATTTTTTTTGTTTGCATAGAGACTAAGTACTCTTATCAGTTCTGAAAAATAAGCAAAAGTACATGTACTAGGAATAGCTCACTATGTTAGGTCTTTGCATTGCATTTCTAGTTACATAAGCAGGGTTGTTTGTAAAAACAAAGCCTTCCCCTCTCTCTTTTTCTGTTTTTACTCCCTTGTCCTAATAATTCTAGTCTTCTGGCTTTCTTACTCCTATCCTTATTTTGGTTCACATTTCTCTCCAACAAATTGCATCTCTTGGGTCTTTTAAATGTGAGATTGAGGATCTCTGGTGAGATATGTCATCACTGTTGATAATCTGAGCTAAAACCCATGTGAAGGTCAATTGATGTAGGATGGTGGGAGGGCAGCTCTCATCATACTGCCCATGTGAGGAGTGAGATCATGTTACCATCAATCACATTGTCATAGTAACAGGCAAAATCTGAGAGGTTTGGGTTCGTAATGCCAGATTCCTTGGCATTTATCATTTTGTTGGAGATTGATTTTTTTCACCTTCACTACAGCTATACATGTATTTCCAGAGATATGTGGGAAACACCTGAGCATATCTCTGCAGAACAGCAACTAAAAACTCAGAATTTTTTAGGCAAAGCCAGATGCTGTTCAGCTCTTACTTTAAAATGCATTCTACCTATTGTCATTTTGGTTAGGAGGGATACAAAGCACTAACAAGCTGTTGAGCTGCATCTGTAAACTCTTTAAAGTATGCAACAAAGAAGGAAAGGGTAAGAGGGAAAAATCAATTACTTTAAATCCTCATTTGAGTAACGTTTATCTAGATTTCTCAGTCATTAGCTAGAAAGATTCTACTTTACTGCTCCTGTACTTCACTGGTGTAGCTCAGCAAAACTCCCTGTTCCATGAGCACCGTTGCCCTGGCATTGATGAGATGATTGCTGGGCTACCACTGGCACATTTTGAAAATGCACTACAGAGTTTCACCACTTCACTCTTCCTCCAGGACTGGAGACTACACCACAGCCTGCCCCTGTCTCAGGATATCTAGCAGTCTGGGGCTTCCAGTAGCCTCAGAAGTTCTGACTTTCATAGGATGCTATAAAACTTTGCTGTGGTTTGGTTAGAACCATAAAATCTGCAGGCAGCTACAAGGAGAAAACCTGCATCTACCACAGCTGGAGAAAACCCCCTCCTGCTCCTGTTAGCTAAACAGATGAATTTTAAAACTGCATTTGTAACACAATTAGTCAAAGAATACCAGCTCAAACTATCTACTTTTTTATCACCTCATTTGAAAGATGTGCTGATGGATGCTATATGATCATATTAAAAATGTCAACATAAATGCATGGGATAGATATTGACTATTTCAAAGTAGTTGCTGATAGAGCAGCATTGCATCTTTTTCTTTAGCATTGTATACCAAGTCCCATAGAAAAAGAAATTCTAACATTGTTTCTCTCACAACAAAGGTATTAGAAATATAGTATTTATTATAACCACAGTCTACATGCTTAATATGTTATTTATTCTTAAAACTGTGAAATAATATTTATGTTCATGGGCTAGGCTTTCTAAGAATACATCCGTTGAACTCTGCACTTATTTTCTGTATTGAAAGAAATTCTTCAGTAACATTTTGGGGAAGCAATTCTGTGTTAGTTACATATATATGCAGTCTGATCTCCTCTTTCATGTTAAGAGACCAAAGTTCCTAAAAGAAAGCCAACAGTTCAAAGGTTTATGGAATTTTTTGTCACACGTATTTTTCTTGTTTTGTGTGTTTCAAGATATTTTCAGAAACCATTTCTCCATCATAGGTCAAATGCTTTACAGTTTACTGGTTTAGTACTGTATGTAAAAGCCTTTTGTTCTAAGAAAAGTATTTAAAGTATCTACAAGGGCATAAGTTTAACAAGGATTTTTTTTTATTTCAAATGAAGGCTTCTTGGCAAAAAAAGTTGAATACTTTGGGAAGAGTATAATGACTACACTTACACAAAAGTTTATTTCATAAAGAACCTATCTTCTATGGGAACTGTGAAAATCGAAAAACTACAAGAACCCATAGGAAAATATGGAGCTCAAACACTCTGGAACAGTTTTTCATCATAATGATAACAACAGTAATTATCTGTTCTCTTTCTGCTAGTGCTGATGACATCTGTAATTCTTCCACCACTGAGCAAAGTGCTGTTGAGCATAAGCAGAGATATGTTGAATCACACATAGATTTCTTTAATTGAATCACTTCTATACTCAAAGGACTTAGTAACAAATCTGTAAAACTTTCTGGCAGTTCTCTGGAACTGGTGGATACTGAAAGCCTAGCTCCTAGTAAATTAGTGGCAACTTTCTCATTCACTCCAAAGGATCNCAGTAAGTAAAGAAGTTGTTTTTAAAAAAGCAAATAATATCTTATATATTTCTAATGAAATACAATTCTAAAGAAATGCTAATGCTAAAAGATACTAAAAACAATGGAGGCCTTCATGCTTCTGTCAAACTACTATTCGTTATAGTTTCAGGCACTTTTCCTCTTGCACCATTTCAGCTTTTGGCTGAAAAAGGGGGGCTGACAGTCAAGAAGGAGAATGTCCCACTAGCTAAATGTAAACAAAAAGGGTTCTGTGCACATAAATCTAATTCCTGGTACATTAAGTTCTATCCCAACCTGGAAACGAGTTCCTCTAAGTGTTGGCAAGCAGTAGTGTTGAGCAGATTATTTGACTAATACTGCATTCAAAAGCAGAGCCATTCATTCATGCAAAATGCAGTGGGGTCACATTGCAGACAGGTCACTTTGGACAAAGTTATTTTGAACTCACATCAGGTCTCCAATCCAAGGCACCAAGTGATCCACACATACCAGAACAAGGATGTGAAGATCTCTTATGAATACTGACACTGAAAGAAATTGTTACCAAAGTGCATCAAAAGGCCTCTTATTTAATACATGTCTTCAAAGAAAATCCCAAGAGAGGACAGAGGAAGAGTTTTTTAAGAAGGCAAGGTAGGTAATCTGAGACCTGTCAAGTATTCTTCTCTTTGAATGACAGTGATTCTTCTGGCTTCTACAAAGTCTTTTATGGCACTTCACTCCCAGGAACTGCAAATAGCCAAACCACATCCTCCACCATAACTTGAACACAACAGCAACAAAAGGAGTGTTTGTAAAAAGATTTCATAGACAGTTCACAACTACAGATAGAACTGAAGGAAAAGAAGTAAAATCCTTATTTATTCAAAAAGGTCAGAAAGGTACCTTTCAATAATCCCAGCAGCAGGAGAGGACAGCAACAAAAATGGAGCCAGAAACAGTACTACTTTGGCCTTGCACAACCATCCTAAAAGTTAGGTATGTGCTAAGCTAAGGGATAAGACACTGATCTCTTTAATCAGAATTATGGATCCTGTTGCTTCTGACATGTATTTTAGTGGCCATTTTCTGAAAGCAGAATTCAATAGTAACAGTTGTTCTTTCAACAGACACACAGAAAGACTAAATTACTATCTGTACAATGAAAACAATAGTTTTTTATCAAAGAAAATGGTACTGCTCTTGTTGCTGCCTCCCACCACGTGGTTCACTGCAGCACAGCTGGTTAAAAGGATTTTATTAAGAGAGAATGAAAAAATCAAGACATTAAAAACTACTTTGTGACAAAAGGAAATGTTAGCAGTAAATCTTATACCTGAGCATATGGCTCTGTCCTGAGACAGGGGTATGTGTCCCTCTCCCACCCTGCGGCAAGCCACACTGCAAAGGTCAGCAGATAGACCCAGTATTAGTGTTGACTTGGAATTACTGGCAGCACTGTGGTGGCACATCTTGAGCTAGGCTTTTTTTCATCTCAAAGACTACTTTTGCATCTGTCAGTTTGAAATCTGTCTTTTGTACAGTGGGTATAGGAGGGATCTTATGAACACACTGGATAGCCCTCAAAACTAAGCAGATTATAGCCTGGTCAGATTTTTTAGTAATATCCAGTGAGTATAATCCACAAAAAAATATAGAAATTGCTAGTTTAGTAAGAAGAATGTAAGGGATTTTTATATGCCAGTAGCAGCAAATGCATGTTATTTTGAAAAATGGTGTTTCCATTTGCACTAAGGCTTTAGAAGAGAGAGAAAACATTTCCCAGAAATGTTATATCCAGTACCACTCTGCAGTTTCTCATTATTAGATACTCCTTTCTTCTTTGTTTTCAAATTCTTTTTGACTCATTTTTAGACTACCTCTCACTCCTGGCCCCCACACATGACACATCTAGTGATGGAAACCTAAAACCCACCTGTAACTAAAAAACCCCAAGATATGATATCCTGAGAGGAAAAGAGAACCAAATTTCTTTCCAATTTTTCTCATTTTCTTCAAAGCCAGTGGTTGCAAAGTACAGTTTTTGATTTAGAAAGCTCACTTATTCTTTTCTTAAGTAGAAAGAGTTGAAGTGTGGAAAATGACAGTACAGGAGAGCATGTGTAATATGCGTTTAGAAATGCCATTTATCAGACTTCATTTTGGGTCAAGGTTGCCTTCTATAATGTCTAAGATAGACATAAACTCAATCTCTCATAACTAAGGGGTAATAAAATACTGTGAAAAAAGCTGTGAGATTGTGCAAGTGTTATTTTTTTTTTTTATCCAAGAATTGGATCCAAGAAAAATTCTAAAATTGGAAGGGTGGAAGGGAGGTAGAGAGTTTTACAGCAATTCACACCTTGATTTCATGGCTCCTTCACTTCATTATCAATAGTGTCCACACTGAAGATGTAATTTTATTTCACATAATGGAGGGGACAGCTAAACAACTGGCTTCGTTGCACGCTACAGCTACATTGACATTTGTAAAAGTCCAAATCCAAAGGGATGACTAATTCACAGCTTTGTTGAAAGAGAGTTCTAAAGGGGTTTGATAGATTGATAAAGAAGAATGCAGCTGTAAAAGTCTGGCACATCCAAGCTTTTGGGAATTTGGACTGGCCTACTGTGTCCTCACATTTCTAGAGATCTGTTAAATTAACCCCCCTAAACTTCCTTATTTATCCTAAAATTATAACTATGCACAGGAAGATTAAAAAAATTATCAAAAAATACTCAAGAAAAATGGGCCTGTAAAAGAAGCTTCAGAAAGGCAATGAGAGAGGGGGTTGGCTTGCAGTTTTCTAATTACTTCTTTAAACACATTCTTAAATTGGAACAAGAATTATATCTTAGACTTCCTTTCTCTGTGGTTTGACAAATCAACAGTTTACCCATTGTAAAAATAATTACATGTTTCATTTATTTTCACTGGTTCTTTTAATAGAATATTTTAGTCTTAAACTTGCAAGGACAGCTGAAAAGCTTCTTTGAGTATGCAGAAATCTGTGCATTACAGAAACATCTGTGATGCCTAATTCTGTTAACAATGAATGTAATGGCTTTATTTGTTTCACATGGTATCCTCTGCATTCCAAACATTTGAGGATATTCACTCAAATAGACATTTATCTGATTTTAACCCTGGAGGGTCCTTGTCCTGTCCCCATTTCATCCAGCTGGAGGTGGGATGCATTTCAAAACCAATCCTCATCAGATATGTGGACAACAGTTGCAGAATAAAAAAGAAGGGGTCTATCGTATACAAAACATAAGTTTTCCCCTTTAAGCACTTCACTGCCTGAACAGTAGGACTAAGCAGTAACTCATTCTCCCACGTGTTCATATGGCACATAGGGCCTGAAAAGACCTGGCTTAGGAATCACCAAGCTCAACCCTCCATGTTGCATACAGTTGTGAACACTCTCTTTGCTAACATGTCCTTCTCACTGCTGAAAACGTTTCTGGATATGCTTTCAATCTTTATAGATTTCCAGGATCTAAAAGCTTATTTATATCTATGGTAATGTCCTGGGGTGACTGTATG
>VWYE01003866.1:0-28522 GCA_013398995.1 Alaudala cheleensis
CGAGACACAAACTGTTCTGGCAACAGCTCAGCTGGGCTTAACCCTAAGGCTATGAGTTGAGTGAAGTTCCTGTGATCTCAGTTGGTGCTCCTGATAAAAACAAAGCTTATGAATGTAGCTCATTGCAGGCACCTTCAGGTTGCACATTTGCATTTCTCACAGTGCCTGTCTAATTATTGTTTTAATGACTCAGCAACTTGGCTCTCCATTTCACCTTTCCTGCCTTTTAGTTTTTATGCAGATACTCAGAACTGCCTATGTGTGGTGCTGTCACTTTATTCCCAGCTTTTGCCCATACGGGGACCTTGGTCAGCCCTGTAGACCATGAGGGAATAGAGCCCTGATCCAGCAGCACCATCTGTCCCTCCTCTCATGCAAAACAGGAGACAAATACAACAAAATGAATATTTGTAGCAATGCATTTGAACAGCCTTAGACATGGGGTGCTCCAGCCAAACTGTCTGTTCTTATCAGCACCTTTTGGAATTCATCAAGGCTACTAAGACATAAAGTGTTCTAAAAACAAGAAAAGAAGTTGAGTAACAGAGTACCAGGAATGCAAGAAATAGATAAAAGAGGCCCATGAGGTGATAGACTGTGACCAATCATGTTTCCTGAAACATGCATGCTGAACACATGGACAAGATGGAGGAACCAATCAAGTAATGCATGACTGTGTGAACAACTAGTTTTAGAATGTATAAATGTAGTTTATTGTAAACAATAAACAGCTTCTGCTTAATCATACTGGTTGTCCAGAAGTCCTGAGCTCCCATAAACATTCCGTATTCTTTCATAGCCTACAACACTCAGTACTGATTTTTAAACAATCTAAAGTGTGCAATTTGGCTCACCTATCAAGTAATAGAAGTCAAATCCTTTTCTAAATGGCTTTGGTGGTTACATCTTCAACAACTTTTTTGGTGAGATGTACAAGAGAGAAAGGAAAAGAGCAAGCAGTAAGGAAAGGATGACAGAAGAAGAGAAACAGAGAGAAAGAGGAGGAAGGAAAAGGGAAGTTTAATAAACATAAAGATACAACTTTCCTGGTACTAACTCTGCCTGCACATTTTGGCTGAGAACTAAACAGAACAATGTTTATAGATGCACTATCAATAAAATCACATTTTGACAGTTTGCAAGTCTGTCACATCATAAGGAGTATATTAATTTCTTTATTAATTAATCTAGAAGCCATTGAAGAATAGAGAAGGAGGTCTGTGCTATTTTTTAAAATCAAAGAAATTTCCTTGCACTGTTATAGTCCCACATTTCTTTAAATCCAAAGTCCATATTTCGAATTCACATTGCAGTTCCAAGAGCACAGCTTGTTTTCTGGCCTTCAGCTAACCATGGACATTAACTTTATTCTGTTGTGCTCATTTCCCACTTGCTGCTTCACGTAGTATAGATCTACTCCTTTACCATTTCCTGTTTGTGTTCTTCAGTGACCATGCTGTGGTAGCAGCAGCCAACCATCCTTTGTCTATCTTCATTTACTACTGTGCACATTTCTCCTGATGAGTTTCTCTCCTGAGTAAGATAAACCATGGGAATGCCTGCCCTAAGCCTGCCCCAGACCAATCTGCCTCTAGACTGCGCCATGCTCTAGCCTCTCTTCAGGCCTCAGTGCACCTATGAACTTTTCTTTTGCTTTTTTCTCCTCTGTGTTCTGCCTTTCATCCACAGCTTCTGTGGTAAGAACTTGCTAAGTACAGATTTGAAAAACATGAGGCAATCAATTTAATTTGTTCCTCTCTGATTACCCTCATTAATCATTCTTTATGATTTTTACAAGACTAAAATTTGTCCTACAGTTAAAATTACTGGCAAAATAATTTTTGAAAAAAGTATTTCATGTTGTCAGCAGATCCATTCCAGCAGTGTCTCCTCTATACTTAAAAAGTTCATTCAAACTGCACAGAGTGGCTATACCAGTGTGAAAAGATAACACCCACATAAACTAACAAGGATTTAGGTTACAATAGCAAGTTGAACAACAGGAAGCCTAGTTTAAATATAAGCAACAGCACCCACACACAGATCTGTGCAGGTTTAGAAGGAATATAATATTTTAATTTATTTCACTGCACAACTTCCTGGATCTAAAATCTAATACGTGCATTTTATGTGGAAAAATCAGTATCATTTTTCAGATCTCAAAGACTGATTATTCTCCACAGAAAATGGACTGCCTATATTTAATCAAGTTTCTTCCCTGTATGCAGTGTTTCATCTCCTTCTACTTTATGCTAAATATGTATTAACCCTTGTACATGTGTGTCATTTAACTGGGCTGTGGTGAGACATAAAGCATGAATCATCAGTATAAATAACTGTTCTCATGGCATTAGAGACCACCTCTGCTACATACTGCTAACCCCCTAGATCCTGTAAAGACACAACTAAATGCTTACCAAGGATCACAATCTAGAAAGGAAATTCAGATTATCTGGGTTCTTTAGCAACTTTTATTTTCTCAGACCTTCATTAAAAATAAAAACTCAACCTACTCCTAGCATGTCTTTCAAGTTATCCTTGGAAAAGCATGATAGTCAGTGTCTTTCAAGCATGTGCAGGTTCATGTGTACATATTCTCCTCTTTCATATAATAGATAAAAAGGATAGACTGCAGTTCACAAACTAGCGCTGGACTCCGTATCATGTCAAACCACATATCTAGCAATATTGTGGGTACATAGAAGTGTGCTTAGAAAGTGAGGAAGATGAGATTTCAAGGGAGCATCAAAGGAATTGATCTGCTACAGAGACAGGGAGAACAAAGCAGAGGATCTTATCTGTGAGTGAGCAGGAGCTTTTCGTCAGAAAAGACGTGGTAAGAAAAAGAAGGCACAACAATATGTAATAGTAGCAGGGCACTGGGAGTCTGAGCCCAGAGCCTTGAAGTGTGGTACAGTCCCTGACTTTTTTGTGGCCCTGCCCACTGAAAGCCCTCTGAGCATTCCCACTGCCCTACCAACATTCTGAGAAATTGTCTATACAGAATTTGACCAACTAAGTTCTGGTCCACACCATTATTCACTTGTAATTGGTTTTGTCCCCAGTTCTGCAGTATTACGTATTTTCCCCAATTCTTAGAGGTGCTAATGTCCTACAGATAATGAAAAATAATTATTGAGACAACACAAAGAAAGGTAGAGCCACCAGAAAGAGGAACAGGGTACTTCCTGCTTGGCTTTCTCATAGCACAAGCAGAAATGTGTTACATGTGTCTTTACTGCAGCCTAAATTTTACCATGCCCTCTTAAACAGATTAATAAACTCCAATTAGCAGAGACTCAACAGGACCAAACATGACACAACTGCTTTACAGAGTTGGTAATCAGTTTATCATTCTGATAACTAATGACTAACTAGCTACTCATTAAGTCTTGAATAAATGATTTTGTGTTAGAGAACAGCGAATATTCAGTGTTGCACAGCACTGATGCTGATGCCACAGAACATTTAGGAGAGAGTGACCCAGCACTTGAAACACTCTGCATTGGAGGCTCCAAGCAGCTGAGTCTGCAGCACAGCCCACTGAACTAAAACAAACAATTGCTCTCTAGGGGAAATGCCCTCTGTATTGAAGCAGCAGAGCCACCTTCTTCTCCTCCTTCTCCCTGCACACTGCAGTCCCTGAGGCAAGTAAGAGTACTGGCATAACAGGCAGTGACTGCTGCCTGATCAGGGTTTTGGTGGGGGTGAAACCCCCTGTGTATATTTTAGGCAAATGAAAAATCCCCCTGTCATTTTCAAGCAAGTTCAGGGAGCTACAGTCCTATTCATGTAGGCAACCACAAAAATCTGTAAAGGGCGTTTTTCATCCTTAATTTTTCTCTTCTCCGAAGGTCAGTATACTGTCCATCATCCCACTTGGCAAGCCAGTAAGAGAAGGTCCCCACAGTCTGGACAGGTGTGTTGCAGGAAAGGTGAGCACATGCTGCTCTCCCCTCCATGCTCATCCCCACTTTATACCTAACCTGCTTTTCTCTGCCATTTGTCTCCACTGAAATATCCTGCTATGACAGATACTGGGCAGTTTTCTTCACTGTTCCTCCTAGCCAGCGCATAAAACTTCAGCCACTGAGGTGAAAAGCACCTTGTATTCTTCCTTCCTGCCCTCATCTACTGCTTTCTCACCCTTGCCATCTACAACCACTGGTTGCACCAGGGTCTAGAGCATATCCTAAGAGGCAGGTACTGGTGATCAATCCAGACCAGAAATTCCAGCAATTTCCAGATACACGGGTTATCTCCACCTTGACATTTCTCCTCTATGTGCCCATAAAGTCACACTCTTAATAGTGCCACAACAGGAGGTGGCATGCACTGTGGAGTGTCTGCAGACCACTAACAGCTACCACTGGGCAGTCCTTGGGTCAGAAACATTAAGTCTTAGATAATATAACAATGCCAAATAGATGATCTGCTAAAGGGGCAAGATAAAGTGAAGAAGACAGTCCAGACCCAAACCCAATGAATTAGTAGTAGATTTTTAAAAATTTTACTTTATTTTTAAGAGAGGGTTTAAGTGAAGTGTAAAGAGAACAGTAGAGGAAAGGACCCAAGCTGAAAAACTAAAAAGGAAATGGGAAAGAATAAGAGAGAAAAGATGAAATTGTCAAGCAAGAACAGAGGATGAGGCCACCCTGATACTAATAATGCTTTGGCCAGTCAACAGAGAGCTATGGATCCCTTTAAAACTTAAGAATCAGCACTTCCTTGTGGAAACTCAATGACAATGAGAAAGAGTGTATTATATAACAACTTACAGGATCATGGATAATACTGGATATAGGAGGAAAACTGGAAAAGGAGAAACAGATTACCTTTCCTTAAAAAGCAGGGAAAATATCATATGAGAAACTCATAGGAAGGAGCCTTGAGGGATTTCTCTCCCCTTTCTTCATTGCTTTGCACCCAGAGAACCAAAATCTACCTCTACCTTTTAGCCTGTACATTAGAAACTAAAATAACTGAAAGTAATCAATATTGTATTAAGAACTACTGTTTCACCTGATTGAGAGAGTAATGTGATAAATCCAGTTAGATCAGAGGGAATGCTGACAAAAGATGAAAACCACTTCTAAATTTTGAGGCAAGAAGGAAGAACACATTCCTCTACAAGGAAAGCTAGAACAGAGAATAAAAATCTTGAAATGCAAAAGAAGGCATTTACATTCTATGAGCAGAGAACTTTCTGATTGGAGGTGCTTAAGCAAAGGTACAGATGAATTTAGGGGACCTGTAAAATCTCCACCATTACAAACTTTAAAAGGCTGGCAAGAAAATAATTCCTGAGAAATAACTGAAAGTACAGTTGATTCCACCTTCATTTAGTAGGATGTGCCAGATAACCACTTTCATTCCATCTTTTCTATGACTCCCATTTAAAAAAAAAAGAACTTTTAAAAAAGGAAATTCAAGTTTTCATTACACCTGAAGACAGAAAAATATCGTCTGCATAGTTTGGACCATACTATTCACATGAGAAAGTATTGGCTTGTTATTGATTTTGTTTATACACTCAGAGATTAAGAATTAGCTCTTCAGAGGTGGAGTTGCCTCATCATTGTGCGTGCTTGTGCCAGCAGGGCCCCAAATGTCAAGGCCTGTCATATTACTGTAATAACTTCATTATAATACATTTTATAATATCTGTGGGGTCAAAATTTGAATCATTAGACCATTGCTGTTACGAACCCAAGGCTGCTAGAACCATGTCATCACACTGCAAGCAGGCCAGCACAGCTATAACAGATGTAACATGCCTTTCACAAGTATATTCTTCCACATACTTGTCTCCTGCCTCAGAGCAGACATTATTCCAGAACTTGCACAGAACCACAAAATTCCCTTCCAGATGGAAGTTTACTGTTTCATTCATAGAATCTTCTCCGTTACAGTATTTTAAACTTTTGTTATGCCTTCAAAGTTCCCATAAACTGGAGTATGTAGTGGTTTAAGTTTCAGATGAAACACATGTATTTCTGACTTACAAGTTAAACATCAAAAAACACATTAGCTTGATTTTCAGAAGTTACACAAGAAATGCCCAGGAACAAACCTTATTGAAACAAGCTTTGGAAATGTTGTGACAGCACTAGCTGGGCTTATTATGAGAGAGAGGGTGTCAAAACCTGGACGAGATCTCTTGGAGAGGTAGCCAATGAACCCATCTCTGTCAGTGTTGAAAAGGCATTTGGTGCCTTGAAGTGCCCTTAAAGCCTTGTTTTTACTTTCGGTCAGCCCTGAAGTGGTCTGGTAGTGGGACTGGATGATTTCTGTAGCTCAGTTTAAACTGAACTATTTCATTCTACTCAAATCTGTTTTCTCCTACCTGCTCCTTTCCCTACCAGTACACGCTGGGGAAATGTCTGAATACAATTCTTCCCAGGCCTGCACCAGCAGAAGGCAGTTGAATACCCATAACCATCTCCCAGCCTAGGCACTGACTCTGTCACTTTGTGGGAAGGAGATGTGTATCTTCTGGGGGGGGCGGGGGATCAGGGCTGTGGATCATCTCAAGATAAAGGGACAACCTACACAAATTTGCAAAAAGCAAGTGTCATGTGTTTTTTTTAAACTCATCAGTGTTCAACTGAGATAGGTTTCCACAGGTTGGCAAAACTCCACATCACTGACATTAGTGAGACTCAAAGATCAAGCCTTCAGTCTGGTGCAAGATGTGCTTCTCATCTAAATGGTTGCAAATGTCTCAAGAGCTACAGAAAGCAGCAGCAGGCATATAGGTCAGTAGAAAAGATGAGTGGAACCATAAGGTATTTTCCAAAGTGTTACATATATCAATGATGGGCACGATCTTCCAAAACTCGCTTCATTGCTGTGCTTCCCAGCCAGGGCAGGGATGCATGAAAAGCACTCTTATGCCTGCCCTGCGCTTGTGTTGCAGACAGGAAAAGTGGCAGCTCTGGATGGGGAAGCAAGCCTGGAACCCTTCCAAGCACATGCTGTTTTGAATAAGCAAGATCCCCATGGATAATGGAGCCAAGGGACAAGCAGAGCTCACCCCAAGCTTGGAATGGACAAGAGAGCCAGGGCACAAGTGATACCTTTGGGGGTGTGAGGGCAGCAGGCAAGGACAGAGCCACAGCGGCCCAGAGGAGCCCTGACAAAGGACTGTGCCCAGTGCTAAAGGAGAACAAGAAGCAAGGCCACCCTTGGGGCCCACCATGGGAATCTGGAAAGCTTCCTGCCCAGCTGCAGAGCATGTCAGGCCATCTTCATGGGGCATGAGCAGCAGGCAGCAACTGAGCCAAAAGGGACTGAAGGAGTCCTCAACAGTGGTCATGCTCAGTGCTGCAGAAGAATGCAAACCCATCTCTCCCCATTCCCCCATGAACCAGTGCCCATCTGACCCAAGGGAAAATTCCCTCCTGATACCATTGCTGGTAATCAGCTATTCCCTAAGCATGTGAGCAAGGCCTCACTCCTCATCCCATAGCTGGGTCATGTCTTCTAGGATATGCCTAAGCCCTATTCTCCCTTAACCTGGTGCCATTTCAGGCGCTTCCAAGAGTGGCCAAATGTCCTCAGCCTGATCAACCTGAGGGTCAAGAATCTTGGCAAGGCACCAATGGTTGTTACAAAGCCCTAGGACCCCTGACAACCGCTCTGTATCCCATTTCTTAGAGCAGCTGCCCCTGGCTTCACAAGGGGCTGAGGACAGAGCTGTGCAGTGCTCCACAAGGTGTTCACTTGAACTTACTAGGGCTATCCAGCTAAAAAGGCCATACAGCCTCAGGCACCTACAGGGCTTGGTGGCTCTTCTCTGAAGGGCTTTCATCTGTTCTGCAAAGGCTCAGTGCCACTGGCAGCTGGCCCTGCCTCCACTTTTCCTCCCTCAGCCTCCTCCAAGTAATTCCACTGTCTCCTCAAGGACTTCCTTTTGGATGTCTGTGGGCTGACTCCAGGCCAGCTTTGACAGTGGGACATGGGAGAATGCTGCCTTTTATCCTGCACCTCCAAGGCATTGCTGCACTGCAGGGTGATGACACTGTATCATGGTTTAGCACAGCTTTTAGTTAAAGTGGAAATAGTTCCTTGCTAAGACCTGAGATTGACACCTTGTTCAGCCAGTGAGAAAGTAAGTTCGGCTTTGTGAATTATCCATATCAAGCTGAGTACTCTGGGAACTGCCTCTTTTCTCTCCCTGCCTCCAAAGAGGTAAGAAGGCTGCCCAGC
Source organism: Alaudala cheleensis (assembly GCA_013398995.1). Lineage (NCBI taxonomy): Eukaryota > Metazoa > Chordata > Aves > Passeriformes > Alaudidae > Alaudala > Alaudala cheleensis. Next base: position 8,212 of record VWYE01003866.1, read on the forward strand.
TCTCCCCTTCCTTGGGGGAGGAGGTAACCGGGGCCTGTTGAGCCCTGCCTAAACTTTTCCCAGGATGCCTGCCAGGCTCAGTGACTTCTGGACAGGGAGAGGGGAGGAAAATATGCTCCGTCCCAGCTCTGACTGAGTTCCAGCGGCTGCCAGCAGAGAAGGAGAAACTACAGTTTTTAACATCTAGCCAATTTCCCGAGCCCCTCCACCCCCCACTTCATCTGAAGCATCCTCGAGTCCAAATAGAGCCACCCCAAATGAGACCGAGGGGTGGAGGGGAAGAGAAAACATTTACTAGCTCAGCTACTGCAGTCTTGGCCACCATTCCTGCTCCCCCTCATGCGGCCTTAGAATCTTTCAAGCTGCAGTTGCTGCCTGGCCAAGATCACGTGACCATTTCCAAACACAAGATAGAGTGAACTCTTTCTTTGCTGAAGTGAAACTGGCAGAACACTAGTCCTCTCTACAGCGAAAAGAAAGTCATAGTGGGGACATTTTTATTTACGCCACATGAAGATACTGAGGTCTGTGAAAGAGACATTGTATCTTAAAGATGACACCTTAGGCTGAAAATCTTTGTGAATTGTGGTAACAGAGTATAATATGCTAGAATATATCTTTAAACCATGGAAAGTATGAACTGGGGAAAAGATTGGCAGATTGGTGGTTTTGAGCAAAGGTATTTGTAATAGACTGAGTGAAGCAGGGACCCTGTGGTCCCCTGAGGTATTTGAACAGAGGTTGAGATGTGCTGAAGAAAAAAAAAGGCCACTGCACCAGTGAAGTGAGAGAAATTTCTGCCCTTGAATAGGATGAAGAACATCCTTTGCACCTGAACTGTTAATTTTCAAATAACACCCCAGAATGCATAGAGTCCATGACCCAAGTGCAGCTGATGGGAAAAGCTGTGTGATATGGGAGAACCACAGAGACAGGTTCCCGGGAGGCAGTTTCTGTGAGAGCTAAGAGCCACAAGAACACTGTTTCTTTCTTGTGGAGAGTTACCATAACCAGAAGAGACTTCTCTCTCTAAAGAGACTGATGAAAGATTTATTTTATAAGAAGTACAGACCTTGAGTTCTGAGGTTTTTTGCCTTTATACAATGTCTGTGAGAAAGAGAAGAAACTGGTGGGAGAGGGGGAAATGTTTTGAAAGTTTCTTTTTGATTATTTGGTTTGTTTTTATTTCCTCTTTAGTGTGTTTGAATAAAACTATCTTTATAACTTTTAAGTTTGAACCTGCTTTGCTTCTCCTAATCTTGTCTCATAGCAGAAAAACACCAGAACCACTACACACTGTGACATGAGAGTGATGGGGTCCTTCATGCACAGCCTTACCTATCAGAGACCAGCCATCTCCCCTCTGCCCAGCATTCTTTGGAGGAAGGCCACCCATAAGAGCTGTCCTCTCTCTGTGATGGAATGTTGCTACCTTGAGTTGTCCAATTCTCAGAGGACTTCAGGAACACCAATTTTCCATTTATGGACATTGAAATTGAAAGGAACCAATTGTTATTAGCTGAATATTAATGAGTCCATTGGGCCTGATGCGATTCATCCCAGAGTACTGTGGTTAACTGCAGCAGACATTACAACATAACCACTCTCAATCATCTACAAAAGGTCTTAGGAGGCCCTACCAACTAAAAATTAGCCCAGGTTACACCAGTTTCCAAGAAAGGCAAGAGAGAAGACCAAGGAAACTACAGACCTGTTAGCCTAACCTTAGCACCTAGAAAAAACTATGGAGAAAATCACACTGGGTACTGTTAAAAGCCATTCGAAAAACAATGCAATCATTAGGCACAGTCAACAGGGGTGCACAAAGCAAAAGTCCTGTTTAATTCAATAACCCTCTACAACAAGGTCACCAACCTGGATGAAGTAAAGACAGTGGATTTAGTTTTTCTGGGTTTTATAAAGGCTTTTGGTACTATTCTTCCCAGCATTCTTTCAGACAAGTTTTCCAACAGTGGGATGAGCAGATATGAAGAACTGGTTGAAGAGCAGGACTTCTGGCTGGTGACCAGTGGTGTTCCTCAGGGCTCAGTTCTAGAGGCAGCTCTGTTCAGTCTCCCTGTCAGTGACCTGGAGGCTGCGGTTGAATGCACATATAGTTAGGTGATGCTACTAAACTGGGAAATGCTGCCTGATTCTCCCATGGGATAAGAGGCTTTGCCTTGCAGAGGGATCAGGATTGATTGGTGCACTGAGCAGCCACCAATGACATGAAGCTGAGCAAGACCAACCAAATGCTGGATTCTGCACCTAGGATAGAGTACTTCCAAGACCCAAGTCTCAACTGGAGCAGAAAGGGGTTTGGGAGTGCTGGCTGGCAAAAAGCTCAATGGGATTAGCAGTGTGTGTGCCCTGGCAGCCAGGAGAGCAAATCTCATCCTGGGGTGCATCAAACACAGCATCACCAGCCAGCCAAGAGAGGTGATTATCCCACTGAATTCAGCACTGGGGCAGCCTCACCTTGAGTACTCTGTGCAGTTCTGGGCCCCACCATTTAAAAAGGAGGTGAAGGTACTTGAACATGTCCTGAGAAGGGCACCAAAGCAGGGGAAGGAGCTGGCAGAAGTGTGCTCTGGGGAGTGGCTGAGGGCACTTGAAGAGGAGGAGGGGTGACTTCACTACAGCTTCCTGAGGAGGGACATGGTAAGGGAGGTGCTAAGCTCTTCTTCCTTTCCTAGTGCCAGGACACTGGGAATTGGCTCCAAGTTGGACCTATCAGAGGAAGTTCAAACTTGACATAAGGAAACACTTCATGACTCAAGGGTGGCCAAAACATGGAACAGGCTTCCTAGGGAGGGGGCCAATGCCTCCCCCACCCATGTCTGTCAGTGCTGAAGAGGCATTTGGTCAGTCCCTTAAAGCCATGATTAAACTTTGGTCAGCCCTTAGCTGGTCAGGCAGTGGGACTAGATGGTTGTTGTAGGCCTCTTCCAGCTGAACTATTCGATTAGAGTTGTTGGGTTATAGAAGAGAAGACAAGGCGATAACTAATGTTATACATTGTGTTATCAGCTTAAATGGAATTTTCCAGGGAAACCTGGGGATACAAATTCAGCCTTTTCATTTAAGTAATCTTGTCCTTAGAATTGACTCAGTCAGCATTGGTTAGCAAAACAAAAACTTTAATCCAGTTTCTTCAGCTGACTTTTGGCAGATTTCAACAGATGCTACAAGCTCAGCATGCCCACGCTTCCTGCATTTTGGAGCAAAAGTAATTGAAGAAATGTGATGACCAGAGGATTTTGATAGATGGCACACTCATGGATTCAAAATGAGAGTGCCAGGGCATATGCTACCACATAAAGCACCATCACCTGGATGATGTGAAAAAGAGAGTGGCCAATTATTATTTCCACATAACTCCCTCATTAACACTTCTAATGCAAGATAGAGATCTGCCCATGTACTGATTTAAGTGTCTTTTCTGCTGTGAGCAAAGCAGGCTCAAACTTAAAAGATATAAACATAGTTTTATTCACACATACTAAAAGAAAAAAAAAAATCAAAATGAAACTTTCAAAACACTCCCCCCCCCTCCTCCTGCTCCAGCTGTTTTTCTTTCTCACAGACAATGTATAAAGACGAAACTCAGAACTCAAGGTCAGTACCACTTATAAAATAATCTTCCATCAGTCCTTTTAGAGAGAGAAGTCTCTTCTGGTTATTGTAACTTTCCACAAGAAACAAACAGTCTACTTGTGGCTCTCACAAAAGCAGCTGCCCGGGAACCTGCTTTTGTGGTCCTCCCATATACACAGCTTCCCATGGCTGCACATGGGCCATGGATTAATGAATACTGCATTTTAAAACAAACAGTTCAGATGCAAGGGATGTTCTTCATCCCATTCAGGGGGCAGAGATGTCTCTTACTTCTTCACTGGCATAGAGGACGACTTCACATCTCTCACTTCTTCACTCGGGTCAGATACCTCATAGGACCACAGGGTCACTGCTACATCAGTAGTCACTCAGTCCATTACAAATACCTTCACTCAAAACCAAAAATCTGAACAATCATTTTCCCCAGTTCGTATTTTCCATGATTTAAAGAGATATTCCAGCACATTACAATCTATAGTTTACCACGGCTCACAGAAGACTTTCATTCTGGACATCTTCTCATCTCTTTCATCTAAGGGGTAACTCTTTCTCCACTGACTCTGGTATCTACATATTGTCTCTTTAAATGTCTCCCACTCTGACTTTTCTTGTCAAAGAAAGGGTTAAAATCTCCCAGCTCTGCAGAGGGTATGATGGTTGTTCCCGAGGAGGTGGCTACAGGCAGTAGAATCAGGCCTCAATGAGCTAGGCCGGAGTCTCAGGGTTCTGGTTGCTGGGGGGTGAGCCTGGCCCAGCTGCATGATGTTCTCAGGTGGCTGGGCTTTCCTACCCCTCCTTTCTTCTACCAGGAGTCACCGGAGGAGGAAGAGGGAGGCTCAGCCCCCGCGGCTAGCTGCAGATGCCTTACAGCCACTGGAAACCCAATCCAGGCTCGGACGGCCGCATATTCCTCCCCTCTCCCTGCCCCGGAGTCACCAAGCCCGGCAGGCTTCTTGGGAAAAGTCTGGGTTAGGCAGGGCCCAGCAGGCCCCGACTCCCCACCCGAGAGGAGGGATCCATGCTGCCTTCTTACCTCCTCGGAGGCAGGGAGGGAAAAAAGAGACAGTTCCCAGAATACTCAGCTTGATATGGGTAATTCACAAATCTGAACTTTGCTTTCTCCATGGCTGAACAATGTGTCAGTATCTAAAATTGGCTCCTGATAGGTCCCTGTCTTTTCCAAAACAATTCCCAGGTCCTTAAAGGGAACTGTTTCCTCTAACTAAAACCAAGCTGTGTTAACCCATGATAGCCCAATATGAAATTTTCCAATTATTTAGCTTTTGTTATATAAATAGTAACTAGACACACACACTACCTACACCATACAATTAAAATTTCTCCTAGACAGCAAGGAACTGAAGATAATTATGGCACTATTAGAAAAATAGTTTTCATAAATGAATCAGAGAATCACAGAATGAACTGAGTTGGAAGGGACCCACAAAGATCATTGAATCCAGCTCTCAGCCCTGCACAGGACCATCCCCAAGAGTCATACCATGTGCCCAAGAGCATTGTCCAAACACTTCTTGAACTCTCTCAGGCTTAGTGCAGTGACCACTTCCCTGGAGAGCCTGTTCCAGGGTCCAACTACCACCCACTGGAGAAGAATCTTTTTCTAATATCCAACCTACACCTCTGAGACACTAATTTTAAAGGAGTAAAGATTCTTAAAGAAGTTAAAATTGTAGTTAACAATAGATTTGCTGATATGGCTGAAACGAATAGATGAGTTTTGCTGAAATCAGTTAAAATTAGAGGATGGTTAGAAGAAGCCAGATCTGAGATAAACTATCCCGGATCTACTAAGTCATTGCTTGTCAGCTTCATGTTTATGTAGCTGTGTTTTCAGTGGAAAAACAGGGAAACTAATCAATGAAATCCCAGGAACACAAGACAATTGCAAACCACCTGTTTCTAGAAAGCATTGAATTAGCCCTGGAAAACAGGAACCCAGGAGGTTTTCAAGGATTCATCAATCATATCTGCTTTGAAAGGGTTGAAAGTTTAGACGAGGAAGACTCATTTTACTTCCTCCTTTAGGTGACCACTCCTCATAAAAAGACCACTGACCCATTTCAGAGAACAAACTACGCATGCTTAATGACCTTTTTGTTAATTAGCATACGAAGCGGAGAAGAGGAGGTGACAGGGGTATGAATATGCATTTGTATTTTGTGTATTCAACACTTTTGTAAATAAAAGGCTTTGTAATTACCTGTGATCTTTGCAGTGCGCATTAGGGAGCTATCCCACGTGCTGCCCTGTGTCGTAATAAACATACACTTTCTAACTTTAGCTGTTAGAGGGTCTTTTGTCCGTCACAGTTGGATATCGATATTAGATCAATATTCATATTTTATTAAATCACCTCCCTTGACACAACTTCAGGCCATTCACTCAGGTCTTGTCACTGGTCATCACAGGACAAAAGTTCAAAAAGAGAAAATATGTCTGCCCTTCTCCCCCTCATGAGTAAGTTGTAGACTACTATAAGATCTCCCCTCAGTCTCCTCTTCTCCAGGCTGAAGAGACCAAGTGACCTCAGTCACTCAGAATTGAAGCTTCCCTTCAAAGCCCTTCATGACCTTTGTTCACTCTCTTTTAGGGTGCTCTCTACTAGCTTAATATCTTTCTTATATTGTGGCAGCACAGGACTCGAGGTGAGGCTGCACCAGTGCAAAGCAGAGGGGACAATGCCCTGCTGGTGATGCTGTGCCTGGTGTACCCAGGACATGGTTGGCTCTCCTGGCTGCCTGCTGAGTCACATTCAACTTTCTCTCGACCAGTACTGGGACAGTCCCTTTCCTCAGGTCTGCTTTTTAGCTTCTTGTTCCCCGGTCTGTCTTTACATCCAGGGTTGCCCCATCCCAGATGCAGAATCTGGCACTTTCTCTTGCTGAACTTCACATGGCTGGTACTTGCCCAACCCTCTCATTTTTCAAGTTCTCTCTTCATGCCCTTTCTGCCTTCAAGGGAGCCAGCAGATCCTCCAGTTTTCTATCATCTGCAAACTTGCTTAGTATCCCTTACAGTCCTGCATTCAATTTATGAAGATGTTGAAGAGCACTGGGCTGAGGATGAAGCCATGAGGAACCCCACTAGTGACAGCTCACCAGTCTGTCACCCCATTGACTGTAATCTTTTGATACCAACCTATGAGCCAGTTGCCCAGCCCCTGCACGATGTGTTTATCCAGCTGTGGGCTAGACATTTTATTCATCAGGATCCAATGAAAGACAGTACCAAAAGCTTTACTGAAATACAAAATGAAGGTCTATGGTTTAGAGCCATTTTTAATATATATGTTGCATCAATAAATAATAGAAAGCTATGCAAAAATGCTTTATAAAAACATTGATCTATAAGAACACATTCAGTAAATTGAAGGTGCATAAATCCAGTATAAGCATTAAGATAAAAATAACTCAATGTATTTAAAATCTCTTTAAGCCAGTGTATTATTATACACCTGTCACAATGCCATCCTATTCCTACCATCAAAAATCAGACAAATCATACATTTTCAACTGCTAGACAAAATGTACTTGTTGTCATCAAGTACCCAAAATAAATAACCAAAACTCAATCATTCCCGTTTGGGGACTTTTTTATTGAGTAAAGTTTCAGCAAAAATAATGAAGGATTTTATGCTGTAAAGACATAAATTAACTCAAAGCTAACCAGAAATGTAGATATGAAAGAGTACACATGCACAGCTCATGCAATAACTATACGTGTGTCAGGAAGGAGGAGGCAAGAATACAGAGCTACATGGTATTGTGACCTACCCTGTCAGACCACGGGTACTATGACCTACTCTGCATAAGACCATTTACATCTCATAAATAAGCAACTTTTAGACCACTGACATAAGAAATTACCACTACAGATACTACAAGGAAGCCAAAATTGCCAGATGCCTGACTGCAATACATAAAAATCAAACCGGAAAAATTTCCCCCTTGTTAGCATGGTTGATCACCAAAGTGGAGGTAGAGCAGACCATCTGTCAGAGCCCAAGAGCATCTTCGATTTGCACCCAAGGCACATGTCCTGGGGCTGTGGGAACCCGGATCACCCCTTTTGGGTGCCCCAGGAGGCTCGGGACCCTCACGGGAGATCCAGGGCTCTTGGGACAGAGCCAAAAGAGTCAAAAAAACCTATTCCTTTAATCTAACTCCCTACAAAAAACTGCCAAATCTGAGAGGAGAGATGCAGACCATGTGGGTTTAATTGGTATAATTATTAATGTATCACAGGGTGAAAAGCAGAATTTTTAGATTTCACTATATAGGTAGAAAAGGGCAAAGACGGAGAAATTTGAGTGTGTTTATTGGTGTTTTTTGTTTTTTCTTCCCCTCCATCTTTAAAAACCCACATGGTCTGCATCTCTCCTCTCAGATTTGGCAGTTTTTTGTAGGGAGTTAGATTAAAGGAATAGGTCTTTTTGACTCTTTTGGCTCTGTCCCAAGAGCCCTGGATCTCCTGTGAGGGTCCCGAGCCTCCTGGGGCACCCAAAAGGGGTGATCCCGGTTCCCACATGGGGCTAGTGCATAAGCAGTGTTTGAGAGGTACAGGGTATCTCAGGTATTCACATTATGGTGTTCTTACTGCTATGCCCACACATTTCTGTGAGCCGGACCCCCACAATGGAACAGACACAGCTTGAAGCAGTACATGTGATTATGACTTGCACCACTGCTTTTCCAGATGGTTAATCATAACCACACTGACAGAGAGACAAGGAAACAAACAGTATTTTTTGGTTTCTACTCTAATTAAGAACTGAAGTCAAATTGCACCATAAAGTCATCAGAGCTCTTTGAGCTATTAAAGAGGACTTATATGTTTTACCTGAAAACAGTTGCAGCCCAAACCTGCAAGACCGGAAAAGCATCATGACTTTCGTGTTGAAAAGTCTAGTACTTTATAATCTGGTCAGCTAGACAGCAGTATTTGAAAGGGAAAAATCAATCACTAGTCTGAGACAGCCTCAACTATTAGATTCTTAAATAACAGCACAATTATATATAAGGCTTTTCTACATATTAATTGCTATTTTTTTTTTTCTGCTGCTGGAGCTCCACATAATTCAATGTATGGCCAAAAAGAAACTGAAGATTTATAGGAGTGAAGTATAAAAAATATGCTCATAAAATAATCTTTCCTAAAGTGCCAGAGCCCTATTATCTGAGCTGCCTAACAATACAGGATATATGCTAGAGGGGTATAAAGATTTTAACCCTCAAAAGAGATGACGTGCAACACTTACTGACAACTGTGTCTGCAAAATTCATGCTGGCAACAGCTTTATTGTGAACTGTACTAACAGCAGACACAGCTGCTACATACAGTCGTACACAAATGCTCTTCTGCTGGGCATATTATCTGTATCTATGATCCTGTTTTGAGACACCCGACAGCTACACAAGAGCTATTTGGGCAGGACATTTATACCCATCAGCTTTCCTTAATGAAGATGAACGAAGCAAACAGTGGCCCATAAGGCCTCCGTCTTTGGTCAGGAACTCATGTAAATTCTACCCGACTTCGCCCGTTGTTCATTTCCAGGCAACAATAACGCTACAATCGGTACCGATTTTCTTAAGCAGCACACCCTGGCAGCTACAGAACATTTCGACCAGCCTCATGACATCCCAAGAAGCTGCCCAAACCCGCAGCAGCCGCTGAAGAAGGCGCGGGCCGCGCCAGCACGCCGGCCCCCGCGGGCTCCTGGCATCACACGCAGCGATGTCTGTCACGCCGCAGCTGCAGCAAGGCAGATCGCCGCAGCCAGGGATGAGCCGGCGCGGATATTAAAGGAAAGGCAATCCTCTTAGGAGGGCTGGCGGCAGGCGGTGAAGCGAGGCGAACCGAGCCCGCACTCCCCGCGCGGGCCGGGGAAGCAGCGCGGCCCCCCCCGGGTGCGGTGCGATGCCACCCCCGCGGGCAACCCCGCGCCGCCGCAAGGGCGAGGGTGCGGCGGCCAGTCCGGGCCAGCGGCAGGTGCCGCCGGCAGTGCCCACAGCGCCGCGTCCCCGCGAAGAGCCAGCGGCCGGCGGGGGCAGGGGCAAAGCGGGCGCGGTGAAATGGGTCAGTTACATAACAACGCCAGCGGCCCCGGCCCCCACCCGCCGCCCGCGCGGGCAAGGAGAGGGCGCTGGGGGCAAACGGAGCCGCATCCTCTCGCGGACCACGGGCACCGCCGCTGCACCCGTCTTCCCCCTCCGCCCCTCCCCAGAGGTTCCCCCGCCCCGGAGCGCACCTTCTCCTGGGCGCGGTTGAGACGTTTCTGGACATTTTTGGCGAAGATGCCGGTCTTCATGTCGGCCATAGCTGGTGGCGGGGATAGGGAGGGTGGGGAAGAGAAGGCGGGCGACGCACAAGCCGGCGGCTACGAGCGGCAGCGTTGAGGCAGGCACGGAAGGATGGAGAGGAGGAGGAAGAGGAGGAGGAGGGCTTTAAAGACACAGCAGGGAGAGGCGTGGCCACCGCCGCCACCTCAGGTGAGCTGCGGACACCCCCGTCTCCGTCCGCCGCCGGGCCCCAGGGAGGCGGGACCCCGCAGGGCGGATAATGTTGTCTCCTGGAGAGGAGGCAATTCCTCTAGATAATAAAACATATCAAGAGAGATAATGGAGATGATGATTTCTTGAATCACAACTGATGACTGTGTCCACTACTGGCGCAAGCCTCCTTGTACAGCCGGAGAACCTTAGGCACCTACTTATTCCCCTAGAAGTTTCCACCAAGTCAGAGTCACTCTCAGGTCCAAACTCCTTTAACACTTTTCACTGGTTTGGGGGCTGCAGCATCAAGTGCAGCAGATAGGTGCTGTGGTTAGAGGACCTGCACCCGTCCAGCTTGGCCAGGGCTGGTCTTGCTGGCACAGCCATCACCTGTTCTGTGGTTACCGTGCCCGTGCTGCTGCATGTGGTACACTTGACTTGCCATTGTACTGCTCTCGATATCCTCCTCCCATCCATTTCTCACTCCTGTCTCTGAGTAGCAACCAACAGCAATAAACTGGTTCCAGACTGGTTTTGTGGTTTTGATCTTATTTCTGAAATTGCAACTTTTAGTCAAAACTGAAGGGCAGGCATAACAAAAGCCTCTGTCCTCCCCTGACACCCAGGCATCCCAAAATCTTCTAGGGTTCATGCAGAACCAGTCACTCAAGATTGGCAAAATCATCCTTCCTAGATATGAAACCCCAAATTCACTCCTGGCATTTATTTCTGTTGTTTGGCCACACATGGAGCTCCCTGATATGGAGAGTAGAAATCCAGCAGCAAACATAACAAAGCATGACAAAACGAGACAAAACACTGGAATTCAACTCTGTTAGCCTGAGCCTGTATCCTTCTATAGGGAACTATCCTATGTTCATAATACTTTTCATTGCTTTTTCAGATTGGTACAAAACACAAATCAGAAGGTCTTCTATCTGCCAAAAGAAAATGTCTCATACATGTAGTAAGCCCAGCTGTGTTTCCTGAGACTGTGTATTTCTGATATCTGCTCAGTCCCATATGTGCCTGACATATTGGCCTGTTATATCAACTTCTTAAGAGTACAGGCAAACTGCAGCAGTAGTAATATTTAGTATGAGTAGGTACTTACTTAATTCTCACATAAATATTATTTAAAAAGAAAAAAGTAATCACACAAAAAAAAACCCCAAACCCAAAACAAAGAAAACATATCATAGCAATCAAGGAAATAATTTTTTCTAAAAGATTACAGTACTGTCTTACAATGCTGTTATACTGGTGAAAGATCAAAACAAAATCTCATTGTGTATAGGGCTCCCAAATTCTTTGAAGTAATTTTTCACATCTTCAGAGTATCTCTTTCTGGCTGGTTTATCTTCTGATTCCACCTCTTCAAGAATGATTAAAAAAAATCATGAAAAGAGGTGGTCTTGACTGATTATTCATGCATTTCTTCACCAAAAGGTAACAAAGGGAGGAAGTATCAGCAGAACAGAGTCCATCAGTTGCCTTTGGGCTAGGAGACAAAGGGAGGACACTCTCTTGCACCTTTTAGATCCATGTTGTTTGATATAGAAGTAGAAGCCTTGTCACCAAGCCCAAAAATGCTTTTTCATGCCAGTGGATGAGGAGAATGAAGATGTGTTCTTAGTCAGACAGCCAGTCTCTTGCTCCTCAGTCAGTTGACCTGCACTGGCTTTGCCCCATTTGATGGCCTTGCACAACAGCCAATGCTTTTTCACTGGCTGGTTTTATCAATGTGTGTGTTGCTCTCCATCAACTAGATTTTGGAAAGTCATTATCAACAAATGATCAGGCTGTTCTCTCCTTACTCTCTCTCTCTGTTGCATATAAAATTTATTGAAATTAATACTTCAGAGAAAATTTCTCCATTAAGATGTGTTTCAAAGCAATTTTTTCTCTGTGTATTGCTCATGCTTTAGTATGAAATAGATGGTATTTAAAAATGAATAATCCTTTACTACAATTACCCCATTTTCTCCCTATTTTCTTGTTATTGTGTATTTGGTGTTATTTTAAAATGAGATTTCACTTCAGTTTCCCTCCTGAATAGTAGTCATTAATAGAAAAATGCTCCTAAGGGAGTGGTGATTTTTCAGCACATAATTCCTTCTAAAGAGAAGTGGAAAAGTAAATATTAGTACAACTGCTATGTCACCACTTTTTCCAGCTGTTGTTCCCTGTTCACCCAAAATGCTACTCAGAAAAAGAAATTTGGAGAATTTCTGGCTCATCAACAACACGGTTTCTCATCACACATTTCTGCTATTCTGATCACTCTTCATTTGTGTAAAGCAGTAAAATTAAAAGATACTGGTCCATAGGAGTAAATTTTATAATATTGATAATAGAAAAAAATTGATGGATATCTTGCAGCCATCTCCATTGCAACAATAATTAAAATACAGATATCAGCTGCTGCTGCATAACAAGTGACTTGCACCTCTACAAATTGCAGCTTATGGACACTCACAATTCACACTACCAACATGGCAGATAAAAGACATCCCCATTTTTAAGCACACCACTTTAATATTCAGTGCAGTGGAAAATTGGAGCAGGAAATGAAACTGCAGGGTGGAGCCTGGGAGTTGAAATTGCACTGTAGTGTGGATTTGGGGAGGCAGAATGTCTGGACAAAAATACAAGGCGAGATGGTGTGGACAGCTGTGCCAGAGTCTGTTGGTCCAGCCCAGAATGCTGCAACTTTCCCAGAGAGAGAGCTCTCACAAGAGACAACTTCCTAGGGGTCTCAGGCAGTCCTCTGGCCACCGGGTCGCCTCAGCAAGGCACAGCCTGTGGCTGCAAGTGATCAGCTCTCAGCAGTGATTTCAGCTTGGCCTTGTGGGGTTCTCCCAGGCTGACTCAGAGACAGAGAGACAGGAGAGTCGTGTGGTAATTCCACAGGGATAGCTTTATTGTCCAGCACCTGCGAAGGGGGCCAGGGACGACAGCTCCCTGGTGAACTGGGCTGAAGCTGGGGTATTTATGGGGAAAGCAAGGGTAGTACCAAAGGGGAAAGACCAATGGCTTAGAATCTATATGGGTATATCAGAGCATCATGGGTACTTGCCGTGACCAGGGAGAAGTCTCTTCTAAGGTCTCTTCTAACTCTTCTGAGTTATCTCTCCCAGGGAGGGGTGAGATGGGCTAATCAAATTCCATTCAAGGGACGTCCCTCCAAGACAGGGGCCTGACAGGTCCATCTGCCTCAACAAGATGGGACTAATAGAATAACAAACATAGGAAAACAATACAAGAAAATGAAAGGTTTCAGGTGTACAGGACTTGAATTTTAAATCTTCTTTTACCTGTGACACCTTGGTACTATACTTGAAGTTTAGGTAAGCACATAATGGACAGCAAAAGACTGTCTAAATTATCTGGGCAGTTTCTGTAGGTCTTGCTGACTTTTGTATGTAAGTCAGAGAGAGAAGAGCTGTCTGTCTCATATAAGTAGGGAACACAGTGGAAAATATGCATCAAAAGAAAAATGTTTTCATAAACATAAATCCTGTAAAAATCTAGGAAAATTTTAATAAACATCTTAAATTGCAATGCATACAAATTCTGTATTTTAATATTTAGACCCTTATTTTTGATTAAAATTCTTCTTATTAAAGAAAAATACAGATTTTTTTTCCCCTTCATTGCCATACTTTCAGATTAATGCCTCTCATCTATTAAAGTGCTACTATATGTTGAACTGATATTTACATTCCGGCACAGAACACCAGTTCCATCACAGGGAAGCATTTTATCTGAAAGGTGCCCTTTGATTTCAGCTTCATTATTTGAATCTATCTGGCTTCACAGAGCTACATACAGGTAGGTGGTGTTCAGCAAGGGCCACACTTTATTACCCTGGAAAGTCTGTCCTGCTGACTTCAATCAGCAAATTTCTGGGTTGATACTCCAGGCTCTGAAACTATGTAAAATGAGCTTTACATGACTAATGAAGGGCTGCAGAGCTCACCCACAGAGCAAGCACCAGTGACATTTCCGTGGGAAATTCACTCCTGGATAGTACCCACAGGACATGGATGTCCATGCTGGGCTTCTGGGGGAGGGGGTGATGTTCCTTCCATCCTCCAAGTCCTCTTCCCTGAAAAAACAGGAATTAGAGAAAGTATCTTCAAATAGAAAAAAACAAAACTTCTGGAGAGAGAATTCCTGGAATTATTGCTGCCTTTGGGCCAATATTTTCAGGTTTGAGGCACTGCAAGTAGATAAGAAGACATGACAAGAGATCCAAAATCCTTTAGGATTGGCAGGTGGGGATAGGAGGAGTGAATAACTAAATATCACTTAGTTAATACCAGGCTTTTTCACTTTTTACACAGTTGGTGTGATGTGTCAATAAAATACAAACTTAAGGAAAAGATTAGGGTGATAAAAAGGGCAAGATTTGAGATAAAATAATGAGTTTCAGCACGGCCAGAGCTGCAGGGATCCACGGTTCCCTCCCTCCCTCAGCGAGGAAAACTGGCAACATGGACCTGTTACAAAGGGACCTGTGCAAAGAAATTGGCTTTATGTTTATCACTTAGATGGCAACAGTGCCAACAGTGCTTGATACGCTGTGTATACAGAACTGATTCCAGCATTAGGAATGAATGCTGATCAGGATTCTTGTGCTCTGGTTGGCCTCTTACTGATGCTCTTTGTAATTAAAAAGCACTGTGAGCTGCACAGAAGAGGAATTTTGTATAATTATACTGATAACATATGGGCTGTCCCATCTAAATAGGAAAGACACCCATCACACAATAAGTACCAACCACTTATAGCCAAAATTCAGGTTCCCTTGGCCTATCTGAGGTCAGCATCAAAAGATAATTGAAAATTGCTTTTGAAAAATCTGAACTTAAATGTGCTTGGCACATTTCATCTTCTCGGTTAGAAGGACACAGGCCAGAACCAGAAATATCTTCCTCTTTACCTGTCAGATAAAAAGGACAGAAAGACTTTCTGTAAAACATCCTTTGGATCTCTCCTGAAAGAAAAGTCAGTCTCAGTTAAGAAGTTTAATTGTCTGCATGCAATTTTCCATACCCTCCTTTTCTCTTTCCCATCAAATATATTTTAAAAATTCCTAGTATTTACAGTATTATCTAGAAAGTCACACCTTTTGGTTTGCATAACAATAAACAATAACAATAAACTGTTACAATTAATATTGTAACAGTTAGTCTCTCTCTTTTTTCATTTTTCTTTAAAGTCATTCCAGCGCAATCTTACTTTCTCTTTGGGGAATGCCTCACCAATGGTGAGTTTCTCTCTCAGGTTAGGCACTTGTGAAAGGGTCTTGGCATGCATAGCACCAATATGTTTCCCTAAATTACTCTTTGCTCATGAACTGGCTGCTAATGGCATTATGCACTCATCACATAGCATCATCTAGCCTCTCTGCTTTTGTTCCTAGTGTTAATGCACATTAACACAGTGCCATTGCTTCCACCACTTATTTGGGTTAGAAACAGGGATGTAGCAAAAACATGTGCAGTCCAAATCCTGAAATATTTAAAATTTGGAGAAAAGCAACTAGCTGTATCTATTCTGTGTGTGTCCCTAATTTAGAAAGGCCATTTAATGCAAGATAATATATACATGCAAAATAATGAAGACATTTATGTCATTATGAAGATCATACATTCTTTTTTCTTCAGGAAGATAGATGCATGTAAACCACTGTGAGTTGATTGTGCTGGTTTAGTATCTGACATGTCATTTTCTAAATATGAGGAAATTTTTCTTCTTAGTTACTTGAAGCTAGACTATGGAGGTTGGAGGCCTCCTCTCCTGCAGCACTTCTTCTTGTCTTGACACTCACTGCTTGCAAGGAAGCGATAATGATTTAGAGCAACCAGGGATCTGCTTGCACGGATATAGAAAATGCCTTGCAAAAGCAGCACTCCCCAACTCTTGCTACTAATCCTAGATGCATCGGGCATGTCCCAAAAAGCCATGATCTGCAGAAAATAATGTGACTTCTGGCCACAGGAGAGGCACTTTCATCATGAATAACATAGCAAAGAGTTTATCCAAACTTCAGAAAGGTACCCCTGCAGTGCTTATCTGGAGACTCTGCCCAGTTCTAGGTTCTGTTGCTTTAAATCGTGTCATCAACAGTCAGGTTTTAAATCTATGTACTCTTTAAAGATTACCCCAGCTTTTGCTTATCAAGGATTCTTATTTAACTATCCCCACTCTTCTTTCTCAGTACATGATTTGTTCCTGATTAAACTAGATTTGTCCTGACTTATCTTACCACAATCCATAATTTTTTTAAAGGAATTCCGGACTGAATTTGATGCCTGTCCTCTGCATCATGACTTTGGGAATGCCAGCACTTCCCTTATCAAAATTAGGAAGAGCAGCACACTGAAAAGTTGCATCATACATTTCTCTTTACATAAAGAAAATCTTTCATTTCCAATGGCTCCAGCTATATTATTCATTCCAGTGGTGTCCTAGACAGATGCTGTGAGAAGTAGTCCCTGGAGTCAGTTAAAATAGTCTTACCTGTAAGTGGCTGGACTTGCTTAAGAGATTCTTATTTAGCAGTGGCTAGTGTATTCTTCAGCATATATGAAAAGTTGTGTTCCACTTCTGTCTTTTTATTGTTTGTTTTGTTCTTTTTCCCCAGAAAGATTTCTGCAGCATTTAAAAGACCTACAAACAAACTGCAGGGACTGGAGGCAAAATAGATCGCAGCCGAACTTTCTTTGGTCCTCCCCCAGTCTCCACTTCTGACCTGTTTCACCTTATTGTAGATGTATGCATGACAATAAACACTCCACTCATCCAGTGACTGTCTTTAGAAGGAAATTTGAACTATTTCTATAATTAGATGAAAAGACGCTTTGGATGCAAACAATTGCTGTAACAATCACTGTAGGAACCAAACTCTTCCTAGTCCTTGGCATACGAGACTGATCTTTCTCACACTATGGGGAAGAGAAGTCTTTAGCTAATAATGTTATGTTAGTCTTATTTTAGAGGCATCGTTTTGCAGCTTCTTGCAGCTTTTATCAGACGCAGCCTTGGTAAAAATGAAAATTAAATTTCAACACCTTCTCTCTTCCTTTTCTCTTTTTCGAAACAGTATTGAGAAATGTTTACACATTGCTACTCTTCTCTCTGTTGTATCTCAGAAACAACATGCAGAAGATGAGAGAGCTAACTACACAATAATTATATCTCCTTGCTGTAGGTCTCAAAAATGTGCTTTCAGAAGGAAAACCTTTAGTAAATCTTAATTACCAATAAATAAATAACTTCGAGAAATCAATTAATTTTTTTAAACTGCAAATGCTTTTAGATGCATGCATCTTGTATAATCAGTAATGAATGCATTGCTGTGTAGAGAGAGGTCATGGACATCATATACTCTGTACTCCCTGAACACTTGTTAAACAAGGAAATTAAAATAATCTGTCATGCCAAGGAAAATGATGAATGGAGTTAGAAAGCAGACTGAAGGTTAAGGTAGGTCTTCTTGGTGCTGTTCTAGAATAAGGGTTTTCTGTAGATGGGGTAAGGATTTGCAGAAAATACATGAACAGAACCTGCTGTAATATTTTTCACAGGTTTCTCTTCACCTCAGTATAGCTTTGTTCAAACCCAGTATTTTCAAGTACCATCCTACTTTTGTTTTGAAGCAAAAGATCTGATCATGTCCCCTTCAGTTTCAAGGGAAGCATTTTTGATCAAGGTTAGTGGAATAGTTGATGAGCAATGCATAAATTTAGGAGTGTTAGTAGACTGAGTGCAGGTGTCAGTAGTATCACTTCATTGGAGCCGACATACACCAGCTGACACACACCTTAACAAGGAGAACAAAAGGACTGCTGAGAAATGGTGCAGAGGCATGGGTCAGAGCAGTGATACACACAAAGCTAATTGTTGCAGTATAGTTTGTATCTACCAATGAAACAGACTTTGAAGCCTTCACTTGTTCTGTCTGTCAAGGGAGAAACAAATTTCTTCTCATCTTTCTCTGCCAAAAAAACCCTTCTTCCTGTTAGCCAGTATCTGCTAAAATGTTTATAAAATCCATAAACAAGATTAAAAGTTAAGGGTTTAAAGTTTTCTTTTTTAAGGGTTTTTGTTTGTTTGTGTGTTTTTTAAAGTTTCCTTTTTAAAAAGGAAGAAGATGACTCTTCTTGGGAAATCTTTTTTCTTATTACATCACCTCAGATTTGGTGTAAAGTTGACTTTGTGTTACTTCACCTTGCTGGCAGCAGAGAGAACTGAACTGAGCTGTCTGGAGCTCCATTTTGCATGTAGAAGTCAAGGTCTGTGCCTGAACCTGCTATGAGACCAATGTTGAGGTGCTCATGGGAAGAAATCCATAGCATGGCCAGACACTTCTGTCTCTTCAGTTTAAACCGTGGGGCAGAAATAGGATGAAAATTTTGAAGGAAATATTTTAAGAATGTCTTAAGAATTCGTGGGAAGGTTAGGGATAACAATTTGCTTCATGAGGACTAAAGCTATTAACCATTCATATTGAGTTTCCGCCAAAATTATCCCTCCCTGCTTTGTCAAATACTTCCTTGTTGGAAGGTAAACATACTCAAATTTCTGAGCATATAAAACTTAAACTGTAAAACTCCAGAAATTCAAGCCTGATTGCATATTTTTGGTCTATTTGCAGGATTTCACTGGGACTGTGAGGAAGTAAGGTCTGCCTAATGCCAGGAGACTACCTCATAGTCTTCACCATAGCCCCGTAGAGAGCCATGCAGGGGCATGGGTTGCTTCAAAGCTGTTCTTGAGCTCTGTCAGGGCAGCCCTGTGTGTGCAGGCACCTACTGAAAACCCAGGAATGGTTGTTGCCACAGACTGCAGAATAACTGTCCTCCAGACTGCTGCTTACAGCACTCTCACAGGATTTGAGAGGCAAGGGTTTACGCAAGTCCGAGACCTCATACTGCCCTTTGCAGGGTAGATGCTCCAAATGCTAGACTATTACTAGACAAGTGGATGGTAGCAATCCCACTTCATGCTCTTTCCACCCAGAGAAGAAAAATCATGATTTAATGCATCAGATGCTGGGTCCTGGTTTCACAAAGATGCCTTCCTACATCCATGTTCGCATGAGAAAAACATCCCTATCTTCAGAATTTTTTAGCAACTGGCAGAAGTGTGTCCACAGTGAAAGTTTCTCTGAGGAGCCTGTTTTCAATCCTCATTCCCAGGTTGGCACCTTGCATGATCTGAAGGCTGATAAAGTCCAGCTGCATAAACTGGGCTCAGGCTCTTGAGATATGGAGACATAGTAAGAAAGCACATTGGCTAGAGATGTGCAAAAGAGAACATCAGGCAAAGACAGCTTCATTGAGCTTAGGGTAAACAGCAAATTGAGGAAATTTCACTGGAAAAACTGTGACTTGAAAAGATATTAAAATAGAAGGGAAAAACAAGGACTCAGAAAAGCAAAGTGAAGATTCAGCCCCTCACAAGGTGGAATGGAGGCCTGTCCTTGGGCTGTTAAGACTCATCTAGTGCTTTACTGGGGTGATGGCTCAGTAACTCCCCAGTCGTAGCAATTAGACAATAGTAAACTGTTTTGCAATTTGTCCTCTCTGTGTGATATTCTGTGTAAATCCTGCTATTAGTTTCTGTCTGCTTATGGTAAAAGCTCCGTGAACAAAGTGAGGGAGTCTAGGCTGCACAGTTAATGGGTATTTTCTCCCTTTTCCACCCATCAGAGCTCAGGAGACTTCAGAAACTGTGTCAGTCCCTCTAGACCCAACTTTGCAATGCAGTGTAGGATTGGCAGGACTGACTTGCTGAGGTTTTATTTGCATCTGGGACTAATGAAAGGTGAGGACAACATATGGAGGTGTAGGATTTTTCAGGGAGAAATGGAACATGATAAAGATGAGCAGAAGTAGACTGAACCAGATTTGTGTAATGTAGATTTGAAAAGATATTTTAAGTTATGCTTTATTTATATGACTGTTATAGTTTAGTGTAGTTTTTAGTTAAAAAGTAAATAGTTACTTGCAAGGACTTGAGATTGATACTTGATTTAGCTAGTGAGAAAGTCAGCTTGTTTTTGTGAATGAGCACATTTATAAAAGCTGGGGATTTTAAGAACTGTTCTCTCTTTTTGCTGCTTGCTTTTGGAGAGGTAGGATGTGGCTGCCCGGAGTGGCAGC
>VWYE01003873.1:1132-166107 GCA_013398995.1 Alaudala cheleensis
GGCGTGCTTGATTTGTGGAATACCACTGAGCAACCAGGCTGGCACAGCTCTGAAAAAAAAAAAATTATCAAGGATCAGTGTCTCTCTCCAGTGTGTAATTATTGGCTTATTGCACACCAGGTAACGAGTTCAGTTTTTTCTGGACAACAGTGGATCCCTTCCAACTCAGAATATTCTGTTATTCTGTGGGAAGTAGACTAACATACCTCCACAAAGACCAAGGATAAAGCATATTACTGAAACAAAAGTGCTATTGAAATCTCATAATTCCATATTGCTCTAGAATAGCTGGTTTTGAGTCATATATCTGATAGTTAATTGAAAGTTTCCCAAAGCATGATAGAGGCAATGAATATGATAGTGATACATTGCCTTTATCTCAGAAGACCTTTTGTTAAATGCAGTGCAAGGGATGTTAAAATGGAGAGCTTTCCCAAGCCCTACAATCAAAACATTCAGTGAAAATAAAAATGCCAAGGTCCAAACCAAGCCTCCTTCTCTTTTCTCCCACAGTTTATGCAGGAATTTGCCTACAGGGTAAAATGAAACAAGAGTAGTGCTAAGATACATACTATATTTTAAAGTAATTTTAATTTGTCATTTGGGCATATGCAGCTTGCTTTTATGGCAATGGTAGTCTTCAGACTTTCATTTTTCATTTCCACTCATTTGATTTTGAATCTGCAGATTACACTAAAAATTATCAGAAGTAACCATTCTAGCTAAGCCTAATCTTATTTTAGCATGCTGAAAATGTTACTGAAATGCTGTTAAGTATTGACTGAAAGTGACTTGTAAATATGAACACTGGAAAACATTCATTGCTACTGGTAAAAGTATTTCTAGTCAGATAATAGCCACCCAATGGTATAATATTACTTTTTGTGTAAAGGTCTTTCACCAGGTGGTGATGTCTTTATCCTAGTTGTGGTTTGGTTGTTTTGGAGGAGTTTTTTTTTGGGGGAAAGCAGCTAATTATTTTTCCTTCAGGAAAGTAAAAGAATGGCATGCTGTAGGAGGTTTCCTATATAGCACTGCAGGATCTGAAACATTTTGTGTCTTCTACATAGTGACTATGCACTTTAAGTGCTGCTTTTCCATCTGAGTTAACTGTTGTTACTAATTATTAACCTGTGTGGTGCTCTTACTGGGTTTGTATGTTGTGGGGGCACAGAAATGTGTTAATTAAAAGTGTATCTGAAAATAATTGTGGTACCTTCAGCAACTCACCAAGCCAAAGCTGACTTTCATGTTACAGCTGTACCTACTGGCCTATTAGGCTGCATTCTTTTGTGCTAAGCATTCTACCCATATTAAACATGTTATAATTTGAAAGAAAAGTCTCAATGAAAACCTGAAACAAGCTGCAGAGATTTTTTTTTTTTGTTTCTTTTTGCATGGATTGCTCCGTGTGTTCATTCACAGGCAGAATAAAGTAAGTGTTGACAATATGTGCCACTGTTGTGACATTGAGCTTTGACATCTGTTATGCTGGATGCTAATTCAGAGAAGACTGGTGTTCACTTGGAGTACATGTTGCCCCTGGGAATGTGATTACAGTCATGTACAAGCATTGTATCCTTGCATTTAAAGGAGGATTTTCAATTAGAAATTACAGGTGAAACTGTCACAAGGAAATAATGTCTTCAGTTTTACAACGTATGTTACAAAAAGGGTGAGCATTCCTAGTCTGTGATCTATAAGTAAGATTTATCTTACATTTCCATTTTGAACTTCTTAAATGAATCTCCCAGATGTGTTGTTTCCTCTTTGGAGACATCAGCAAAAGGCAAATAACTGTTTATATAGAGACCTACTATTTTTGCTGTCGATACTTGCTTTTGGCACGGCCAAGGGTTCAAGAATGAGCTGGACTCCATTATTTACTCAGTGCCTTCTATGAGAGATAAATTCAGCAAAGCACTTTTAGGAGCAGTGCCACATGTACAGTCCTAACCTGTTTTCTGCTTCCTGTTTCTCACCTTTGGATGGCATACCAAGATGTGTTGGGAAAAAGCTGGCTGCATTTTAATCTGGCTAGGATAGAGAGCTTGCTTGTATTGTAGAAGGAAATTTTGTTGGGACAATCAGGAGGATCACTTTCTTACTTGCTCCCTGAGTTCTCCTGGAATTTTACATGTTAGCAAAATGTTTAGAAGGCTTTTTTTGCTCAGTTGTTTTTCTGTGGACATTGCTCTAGGTGTTAATACCTTACAGTTGCTACCATGTGCCAAGAACTGCAGCCTTCTCAGTTCTCTTCAGGTTCAGGTCAATGCAACAGTTTTGATAAGTAACCCCCTATTCCAGTGCACTCCAAAAAGGTAACTTTTTATTTTTGCTTGCTATTTTTGTCTGAAACTTTTCTGGGGCTCACAGACAAGGTCATTTTTTTGCTTTCAGAAACTGTCAACAGCTCTAAAATTTTTCTATAATAGTTGCTGATTTTGTACCCTTCCATATTACATCATGCTCACTGAAATCAGAATATTACTTTAAAAAAAAAATGGTACCAAGATTTATGTCTTCATTACTGCTTGTAGGCCAGAGAAATAATTCTATGAATATTGAATTCTGAGTGGTTTTTTTTTTCTTTTAATTTCTAGAGCACTTTGCAAAATTACAATTACTGTATGTGATAGCTATTAATAATATCAGTAAGAATCTTCCACTTAGATGTGTCAAGCTGATACTATTCTTTCTCATCACTGATTTTTACTGTGGGGAATTAACTTATTGGAAATTGATGCTGGCAGAAAGGGGTCATACAGTAACCCTCATTCCTGGAAATCCTGTCAGCTGCTTCTGGTGGTAGAACAGGAGGAAAAGCAGTGTTCCCACGTGCTCTTAATAAGATCTGCCAAATTATTGCCTGAATTGTGGTGGTTTTTTGAAGGTGAGTGCTTTCCCAAGTTTTTTTTTAAGGAAGGAATTCTAGCTACCCTACTGTAGAAAATTGTCCCACCCATACACAGATTCTGTATTTTACTTAAGGGAAAAAAAAAAAAAGAGAGGGATACCCTCTGGGGATCCCTTTCACAGAAATATATGGAATATTGTGTTCCACAAACTTGACTAAATAATTACATTTTCTTTTTTGACAAATCGAAAAAATCAAATGAAAACTCTAATAGTCTAGATAAATTTGTCATTGCTAACCATGATTTCTTAATCAGATTTATGGATTCCATACGCTCCATATGATGGTAACAGGAAAGGAACTTCAGAGCTCCATTGGCCTTGTCCAAGGTTGCCCAGCTTAAGACTCTGAGCAGCACTTGGGTTGGGGTGATGGTTTTGCAATATATACAACTTAAAGCATACAGAGTATTTTTAGCCACAAGATATTTTTCTTGCTTCTGCATGAAGAGCAGAAACAAAGTTGTTGACATGAAAAGATAAAAAGCTATTTTTATTCTACACCGCAATTTAATTATTGCTGCTAATTCAGTGATAGGTTGGCTATTTGGTGGATTCACGTCATTGTGCACATGGATTTCATAAGTCCAGTCTTTCTCACCCAGGGACTAAACTCCATATACTACAGCAATATTTGTTAGCAGCACTGAGTATGTCCAAACAACCTCCAATCTCTTGGTTTTACCATTGTGAGTATTGTCACATATGGCAAAAGCAAAATTCTATTTTAAGCCTAAAGTATAATAGGGAAATTAAATATAGCCAGTAAGAGAACATGTACATGTAATTGCATGTGGAGTAATCAATAAGCAAGAAAGCCCCACTATGGCTAAGACAGAGTTTTCAATGTTAAAGAAAGAAGAATAAGAAAATTGAATAATAATTTCTAGATGTTACATTTCATACCATGGGAAATTAACAAAGCAGATCTGTTTTCTTTGTGACTTCTACATCTCTAAACATTGTTGGAGTGCATCTAGAATATTGTGTCCAGTTTTGAATGTTTCCCAACCCATGCGACACACAGACAAAACTATGTGCAAGCTTCTGCAAAGTCAAGAAAGAGAGAAGGTAACAAACTATACAACATTTACATTCTGATCCTTTCATTGCTTTTCCCCTTGAAGAAGTAAAAAAAAGTTCATTATCTTAACTTTTTATTCCCTCATCTACTTGAAACAATAAAATGCAAAGTGTTTCATCAGCATTGGAAATTAGACTATTGCATAAATATCTGTGTAAGACAGAATTCCATGCTTGGACTCAAATCCAGTAAAGGACTTCAGGAGCACTATCTTTTCTTTAAAGTTCTTAAAGTAGCTTTTTGGACAGAACCCTCAGCTGGAATCTGTGGAAGTTTGTCCCTAGAAGGGAAGAGGAACTGCTGCACCTGGGAACTGCTGCACATGATATCTAGGATTGTGCATTATGGATGCTTTTGGTGTGTACTGTATCAGACTGACTTATGCTGCAGCTGTCTGGTTCTCTGGCTATATCATATCTCTTTCCATCAGTTTTGAGCTGCAGGATGTGGTTTTGTCCTTGGTCTTTCACCCACTGTTGCTGCAGCTTTTGGTTCTCCCTTCTGAACTCACAAATCTGTTGTTGTGTTTTCTTCATCTCAGCTTGCTCATTTTCAAGTTCTGCTTGCAGGATTTTAAGCCAAAGAGCCAGCTTGTTATACTTAGATAATGGCTGTTGACTTTCTGCCTACTTGTCATCCCTTTCTCCCTGGAATTTTGTTTGCAAGGACAGGAACAATTTCTGTGTGTATCCTCCTTTTCCTCCCTCAGCACTGTAGGATGATGGCCAAGGAGTCGGGCAAGGGCTGAGGTTTACTCTCTGTGGATGCACTGTGTGCATTCCATGTTATCCTTGCAGATGGAGATTTGTGTGGCTGACACTGAGAACAGGCTGAGTTGGCCAGAGGAGGAGATAAGACAGAGATAGGAGCTCTGTGGAGATAGGACGGTCCTGTTCCCGCCCTGAGGAGCGAAACAAAGTTGTATCACTGAAACTTTGAAGGACACCATGGTCAAAAAGTAACTTTTTTCGAATGAAGGATGGCTTAAAGATTAAAGCACACATCCCTGCATGTGCTAACACGCCTAATGAAGAACGTCCTACTATGTATATGACTCACTCAGCTCTCCATCTAAATCATGCTGTACAGAAAGAGGGAGAAGGACAATAAGATTGGACTGTGTTCAAGGAGCTGTAAGGACCTCTCTGTTCCATGAGTGGAGAGAATCCCTTTACTGGGATCCTCTTTATCCCTTCATTTAATCTCCCTGTTTTTGTTCTTCCTTGGCAGCAAGTAATATCCCAAAATGCTGGAGTAAAGAGTCCTTACCAATTTTCAGAACTTCCTGGGATGAACAACACTTTCTACCATCAACTAATTAGCAGAAGGAGAGGTCACATGGCTTGATAGCCTTCTGTTCAGAGAAGGTGAAAAAGAAAGTGAGGATAAATTTGAGTAAACTTCACCCATACTGTTACTGTAGTAGTGGAATTGTGTCATTCTGCTATTGCGAAACAAGAGGTGGCACCCTCTGTCCAGTTTATGAAAACTATTTTTTTACCAACTTCAGTGGAAATTTTCTATCTGTGAAGATAAGTCAATGCGGGCAAAATTACAAAATGATGAAAATTAAGAAGTTCACCCTTCTACAGAGCCTACAGTCCCTGCACCTGCATCAAGGTCCAGTGGAGTGACAAGTAATTTTCAGATTTTGGTCTAATGTAAAGTAATCCCTGATTTTAAAGCAAGAATTTAAAAAAAGAAAACAAAACCCACGAAGAAATCAAAATTCAGCTGTTGGGTAACCCATTTGATAATAGAAAATCAAGAAAAAGAAATGTTAACATTAAAGAAAGGAGAAATAAAAAGATATTCCGTGGTCTATGAATTGCCCTCTATACTGAATTTTGAGAAGGCTGATTAAAGGGAGATTTTACTCGCTGAAGACAATGAAAGAAGGGAAAAACCACATTTAAAATGCTACTGAGTTAGTTTATTATTTATTTATTTAGTTAGTGAGTGAGTGAGTGAGTGAGTGAGTGAGTGAGTGAGAGAGTCTTTTATGTGTTGGAAGAAGCCTATACATTTTTCAACTGAATTTTCTAGATACTTTAATAAATTTAGTAATAAACAGGAGTAGAGTTTGATCCACCATGTTTAAATGTTTTGGTTTACTTTTTTCTTTACACCACCTGTGACTGATAAAAAAAGAAAACCATAAAAAAGAAAAAGCATCTCACATGCTGGTGGAAATCCTCTGAGAGTACTTCTTCTTTTGTTGTACTCTATTACATTGTTCTTTATACCTATTTTCGCTTCCCTGTTTGACTGTATCAGGCCTGGTATGTGCACTGTGTTCTCATGGAAAGAATCAAATTATAACCTCATGTTATTTACTCTCCAATTGTCTGGAGGATTTATTTGTTATCCAGTGGCTGCCTACCAAAAGCATGTAATTTGTAACTTCTTTAATTTTTAATTTTAATTTAATGTTTTACATTTGTAATAACTGTAATTAAACATAATTTAATTAAAACATTCATTAATATTTTAAATAATTTGTAATCAGAATGGGAACAGCAATCCAAATGCATTACTCCCAACATTCATTACTCAGTTAATTCAAGGCACAACTCCACCACCTGCATTTGCTATTATTAGCATTTCTCTTTTATGTTACAGATCTGTGAGGCCCAGCACCTACATATAAAATTTTGACAGGTAAGTGCAAAAAAAGCACTACTAATAATTTTATCAGAGATGGGTTTTTTCATCATTCAAGCTTCCATTCAAGCAGCATGGAATCTTACCATGGCTCCTCCTGAAAAGGAAGCTTTGCTAGAGGAGTTCAAATAATCTTCTCCAGTAAATTGTTTCTCTGTATCAAAACCGGAATGTGTCTTCAACAGAGAGACAGAGGGTTGAGTGAGAAAATAAGACACGTCTGTTTTGGAGGATACTTTAATATCCTCCACTCCTATCAGCAGTGACTCCACATTTCTGCAAATGACTCTTCATGAGGACCCACAACAGGCTTAACTGACAATGATTCTGGCAATGAAACATCTCCCAGGCTCCTGCATTCTTTTTTAGTATTGTTTTCTTTTTGCCAGCGCAACATTCTCTTTTGATGTGGTTGTTCTTCCTTTCCTAGCAATTCCTCCTCTGGGAAAAATGTATCCACACCCAGAGACTGCTTTCAAGCGACTATGCAGAAAGATATGTTGGTTCATATTAAAGCATTTCTATGGCTTAGGGACTCTCGTTGTTTTCTGAGAGGGATCACAAAATTTATATGGGCTCAAAAGAAGAATTAAGTTTTTTTAGAGTGTTTTCAGAGAGTATTCATGGAGATTCTACAGCTGAGGAAAATAGGTATTTTGCTTGGAACTTAATGAATGTATCACTTGGTCTGCTCAGTGTGTATCCTTTTTTTATCAGGAGTCTTCTATCAAAAATATGATGGAACTACATGAATGTTCACAGCAGTATTCAAGTATCATATTAGCTTATTTCTCTTTCATATATATGTGTGCCTATTCCATTTAAACCAATATCTTGTGGTATATATTTGTGTAAAGTGGAAATATAGCTTAGAACATTGGGATATCAATCATACTGCATGAGATAGAGAAGATCCTGGTCACTTGCCGTGTTGCTGTAATAACTGCTCAGGATATAGATGCCATTTTCAGATTGGTTTTTATGTCAATCATCTAACAGTCCCTTGACCATATGCTTTATTCCCCCCTCTCATGTCTCCCCGTGCTCTGTACAGTCCACATTGTTCATGTGCTTCACTCATGCCATAGCAGTAAGAGCTGACCTCAAAATCTAACAAAATCTGTTGACTTAAATGGGCTTTGCACCAGCTAAAGATCTGTTAAACAGCATTGTGAGTTACCAAGTACTGACTGGCATACTTTGGCAGGGGAGGGGAATGTGATGGATAAATGTCATTATAACATGCTCATCCTAGCACATGGCACTTGAAATCCCTCTCATCACCAACAAGAACATGCTGCATGACAGATTTTCAAAGATGGGCTCAGGAGCACAGGTTGTTTCACAGAGCTGGCAGGCAGTGTCTTTTCTTGCCACTGAGTTGTACATTTCATCCTGCAAATATGAAAAGGAAGCTGTTGGTGGTGCTCTCAAGTCACTTCTTCCAGGAAGGAGCAACACTGCAGTTCCCAGCTTCAGTGTGAACCAGAATATACACCTGTGCTACATAATATGTTGTGTTAAGTACAGAATTAGTGCATCTTCAAGTGTGAACAAACATTTTGACTCTTAACTTTCAGAAAATATAATGTAGCCATAGGAAGAATAAGGGAGGTAGTATTTTCTGAGGAGTCTCCTGTGACAGGGAACATGGAGCTACAGTGATCCAGGCTAAATACATAGCCTGATAGATGTCTGTCCTCCCATGGGTTCGGGGTGATAACTGGTAGACCTCTGACACCTTTTTCCCCCCATTCTCCTTCTGAAACTATCACCATTGCCTGGTGGACTGTTTCCCTTCAACCTGTTGCAGATGAATTGTTTGTAGATCACTTTGTGCCTGCTTCCGAAGGAGCTCTAAAGCCTGGGACAAAAAAAGTGTGCTGCACTCCAAGGCTGTAGGAAAAGTTATGTGGAAGCCTGAAGCACAGAAGGAATAAAAATGAGTGTGGAAATCCTCTGACTGTGTTATGTTTCACACAGTCCCTTTTCATTCCAATAAATGGGTATGTTTACTTAAGAGCACTGAATAATTTATTAGAGAGTGAAATAATCCTTTAGAACAGCACCCTCTCTATGCACATGGATTAACCTACATGGATTAAGAGTCCTCCAACACCTGGATCTAGGAAAAAGATGAGTAAACAGGTGATCTTAATCCAATTTCTTTTGTAGGTGACTGTGCAATGGGGGAAATGAGCAGAGACTCTCAAAGAGCAGACTTTATTGAAGTGTTGCAGATGCCAATGACATCTATTGTATTAAATCCTTTTTAAAGGTATCTCCGCCCAAGCACCCATGGTTTTTGCACAATCACAGGTTTTTCATAGCTTTTATATAGGCCACTTGGATAATGGAAAAACATTGGCCAAAAAAAGAGACTGTGAAAACATCTACTGTAAAAGAGACTTTTACCCTTATGCACCAGATAGCAAAAGCCCAGCACTCACTTTTATTTTCTTAATCTTACATTATATTAGTATATAAACAGATTAAAATGTTATTCAATGCAAGGGGTGTTAGGAGCTAAGACGCTACTAGCCAGGTTTGCAAATTTGGAACTCCTTTGGCTTCAATTAGAGCTTCATTTTAATAAATACTGGAATTTATTATTTCAGAGTGTACCATACAAAACTTCTCAGTATCTACTACAGAGGTCACAGATCCTCACTTGTGTTTTAGGGATAACAACCATGAATCAGTGGCAGGAATGGTCATTCCCAGTCAAGAGATGAGGGCTTGAAAATGCACTATTTTTAAGGCTATATTAATATTATACAGATGTGCCACAATTCGGTATTGATGTATCGGCAGCTGCTGGGCATTCATAGAATCACAGAATTGTTTGGGTTGGAAGGGACATTAAAGATCATTTAGTTCCATCCCCCCTGCCGTGGGCAGAGACACCTTCCAATAGACCAGCTTGCTCCGAGCCCCATCCAACCCGGCCTCGAGCACTGCCAGGGATGGGGCATCCACGGCTTCCCTGGCCAACCTGTCCCAGCACCTCAGTACCCTGGAAGTAAGGAATTTCTAACTAATATCTAATCTAACCCTACTCTCTTTCAGTGCAAAGC
Source organism: Alaudala cheleensis (assembly GCA_013398995.1). Classification (NCBI taxonomy): domain Eukaryota; kingdom Metazoa; phylum Chordata; class Aves; order Passeriformes; family Alaudidae; genus Alaudala; species Alaudala cheleensis. The sequence goes on from VWYE01003873.1 coordinate 10,874, forward strand.
CATTCCCCACGACAAGCCCGTTTAAAGAGTCTCTCCGTATGCCAGTGCCGGGCTCTCCCCTCGCAGGAGCCCGGGAAGGGGCGGGGTCGGGCCCGTCCCAGCCGCGCTCGCCCGCCATGCTTTTGGTCCCTCTGGAGGTGCCGTAGCGGCCGGGCCGGCGCCTGCGTCCCGCGGGCATCCCGGCTCCCGGTTCGTTTCCCCCCGATTCCTGCCCCCAGTCCGCCGCCGCCATGGATTACCGAGCGCTGGTGATGAGCCAGGTCGTGCCCGGGCAGTTCGACGATGCGGACTGCTCGGACAGGTGAGGACGCGCCGAGGGGTGAGGGCGCGGGGCCGGGCCTCGGGCGCGGCCGGGCCAACACGCGGAGCGGCACCGGGAGCACCCCCGGGATTTGCTCGGCAGCGGGGAAGGGAGAGCGGGTGGTGCTGCCCGGTTACTGGAGGGGGTGAGAGGAAAGGCTGCGTGAGTCTCTCGGCTTCCCTGTTCCATTATGTGGGCTGCTTTGGAGGGAACATACTTGTCCTGGGAGAACACCGTGACACGTTACTGACAGAACTCAGAATCACAGAATCGTAGCATCAGCTGGGTTGGAAAAGACCTCTGAGATCATCGAGTCCAAGCTGTGACTCGACACCACTGTGCCCACTAGACCATGGCACTGAGTAACAAGTCCAGTCCTTCCTTAAACAGCTGCTGGAAAGGTGACTTCGCCACCTCGCTGGGCAATCCATTCTAATGTCTAACCACCCTTTCTGTGAAGAAATTCTTCAAATTCTCTTGGTGCAACTTTGCATCTTCAGGCCGTGTCCTCTTCTGTCACTTGTTGCCTGGGAGAAGAGACCAACCCCCACGTGGCTACAGCTCCTTTCAGGCAGCTGTTGAGTGTGATAAGGTCCCCCCCGAGCCTTCTGTCCTCCAGGCTAAATAACCCCAGCTGTCTCAGTTGCTCCTCATTGGACTTGTGCTTTTGATCCTTCACCAGCTTAATTTCAGTTTTCTAGATCCGATTCAGCACCTCAATATCCTTTCTGAATAGAGGGCCTCAGACCTGGACTCAGTGAATTAAAACAGGAGTGAAAATGTGAAGTCAGTTATAGAGATCAGTGTATTGAATTTTTGGTGACTGCAAAAATAATTTTTAGTTAGACAGACATCTGTATTTCTTTTAAGTGAGTCTGCAGAAGACACAGAAACATGTAAAGAGGGTGAGGTCCCTGAGAGCTGCCAGTTTTGCACACGTGAAGAAGTCAACACTGAGGAAGGAGATGGTGATGATGACAATGATGAGGAAGAGGAAGATGAAGACTGGGACTGGGATGATGAGGTGGGAAGACTCACGAAGCACCACAATGCTGCTGGTGGGTGCAATCCACAGGTATGTTGAAAGCTATTCTGGGAGCCTTGAGCTAGTGGGGCCAGCCCGGAGGCTTTGTTTGTTGTTAGTGTTATGTTGAGGACAAATACAAGTAGAAATTTTTCCTTGAGAGAATCCTCTTCCTTTGCATCTGTTCCTCTGACATGCTGTATGTGTTTGTTCATTGTAGCCAGAGATCTGTTTGATTTTCTTATTTCAATCCTTATTGCTGGTTTCTTTGTCACTGCAGTTTCGTTCTCTTTCTTACCTTTATCAACTTTTCTTTCTTTGCTCAGCCTGATCTCTACCAATGTTCCTTACTTTTTGGTATTTGTCCTCTGTGTTTCTGAGCATCTTCCCCAGCCTTTCTCTTTTATTTTTAGACTATCTGCTGGTCATATCCAGGGTGAAACCAGTTCTATTTTTGACTTAATAATGAAGAAGGCTAAGAAAAATACAAGCATAGGAAATGGAGGGGGGTGCTTGAAGTGAATTAATTTAGAGTTGATGATGTTGGCATAGAAACTCTGGCATTGTGCAGAATGAAAAGCACTCCTGAAGGTAAGAAGGGTGCTTAGACACTAGAGGCTCAAACCCCTCATTTTTCTTATTGATACCAACCTAGCAGAAGAGTTGAGATAAATCAGAGTGGTGCTGATCATAGCATAGCGTGTCTGGCAGTGCTTGTCCTGGGTGGTATATTCTTACCTTTATTTAGAGGTTTATGCTGTTCAGTGGTGGTGAAATCATGTTCAGGTATTAGCTGGGGAGGACTACATGTAAGAAAAGACAGAACCTTGTTAAGTTTTCTCAGTTCATTACCTCTGCATTTTTTCCTTCCTTTTTTGTTCCTTGTTTCTGTTTTCTGTTATCTTCCTTTTACAGACAGAAAATGTGCTGTATGAGAGACTTGTAGTTTCCTAGACTAAAAATAACTCTGATTTGGAGCACTTTTAGAGTTTTAACTGATGTACTACCTGTATTTTCTTAAGTAAAATCTGGTGTTAATCCATATCTGTTTCCTTCTATCCCATGTGGTTTTCATCTTACAGCTTTAGGCATAGGCATTTGAGATGACTTCTCCAATAATATGGTTTGAATTTCAAAGGGCTGTGTACAGAATGTGACTTATGTTAACGAATTCTTTATTTCAGACGAATAGACAGACCCCTAATTGCTCTTCAGCAAAACTGTCAACCCCTACAGGCAAGGTGTTAAGAAAATTTGAACACAAAATCAATTTAGGTGAGTATAATTGCACTGTTGTCTGTTGTTTAAACAGTTACCACTCTGTGGCATTTTCAAACTAATTCCACTTATGTTAAGCCAGAACTCACTGGAATGGGTGAGTTAACCATTGCCAGAGAGATTAAAAATGGCTTTTGAGTACTTGAAGTTGCCTACTTAAAGTTTCACCTTCAGAACCACATGCCTGTTTTGTTGGGGTTTTTTCTTTCCCCTTGACTTCTCCAGGCAACATGAAGTCTTTCTTCCCTAGATTCTCTGTAGGAGCAAGCTGTCTGCGTGGAGGGAGGGTATCAACTTTGTGTTGTGATGTTGCTCATTCCCACAGCTGCATTTTCTAGATGAATGCACTCCCCTGTACATTAGGGGGGATACATTATGCAGCAGTTCTCATCCAGGGGCAGAGTTCCTGTGCTAAGTGAAGAGACTGCTGTCCCAGCTGGTGTGGTTTGATTTTTACCCCAAGATGGAGATGGCTGCTCAGCACAGCCTGTCAGGACTAGGGGTAGCTGTGGTTGGTACCTTCTGACAGGGTAGAGATCAGATGTTGGTTCTCCTTTATAATGAAGTGGTGCTAGCTAGGATGGAGGCTGTTGGTGTTTGTAGCCAAATACAGCAGCTTTTATACATTCAGCATTTACTCAAACACCATTTAAATGCATTGTTGAAGAGAATCTGGGAGCCTATTGCTTACTGTGTTAAGAAAAATGGCATTTGATTGTTATAAGAGAAGAACAGACAAATTTAATGGTGAGATGTTATCCAAAAGGCATTACTGGCATCGCATTACCAAGTGTGTAGAATTGTCTCACTTATCTGTTGTTACCTTATAGTCCTATCTGAAATGTAAACAGTGAAGTGCTAGGTTAACCCTGGTGCGTAGGAAACTTCTTTGGGGTTTGGGTTTTTGTTTTGTTTTTTTTAATTTCTTCATATGTGTTTTTCAGATAAGCTAAATTTTGATGACTCTGTTATAAACAGAGTAACAGAAAAGTCTAGACAGAGGGAGGCAGACATGTGAGTATTTCTTATGCTTCTATTTTCACTTAAATACTGTGAACCAGAAGCGTAGTGCTTAGTTCCTTGTTTGAATAAGTTTGTTAAGAAAAATGAAAATTAGAAGTAGCCTACATGCGACAGTTTGCCCTTTGGTCTTCAACTTTTTGGTTTCCAAATCAGTTGTCTGAATCATCCCAAAGTTTTGATTCTTTTGTCACTGGTAGCACGTCTGATTGTGTTGGTGTAGTATGGTAAGACAGAAGTGATGGGTATCATTCCCTTAGAGAGGACCCTTTGATATTCTCTTTTTTTAAACAGAAATCCTTGAGCCACTGAGCTAAAAAGGTATTGGAGGCCTTTTGAAAGTTCCTCCTGATGATTTGGTGAGGGAAAAGTATTTCTTCTTAAGAACTTTATTTTTGGCCTGCAGCTTATAGTCCTAAGTTGTAAAGACAGATAAAATTTTCTCCTGAATGAGCATAATTCAGAAAAAGCAGGATGATAATCTATAAAAGTGAAGGGCTCTGATGTTAATGGTGATGGTTTGTTGATTTTTTTTTTCCTTCCCATCCCTCTGTCTGCAGGAGAAACCTTTGTTTTTGTATGAACTGAAACCCTTACTTCTTAAGGCTGTCATCTTATCTTTGACACAGAATGTCACAGTTTGCTCTGTGCACCAAGCCCATGTGTGGAATTGTAACATTTTGTTTTCACTCCTGCTAGGTACCGAGTCAAAGACAAGTCAGACAGAGCAACAGTAGAACAGGTAAGTCCTTTGTTCATCAAATTTCCCTTTTGACCAGAGCAAATAGTGTAGAATTTTGGAATCAATGAAAAAACAGTTAGAGAAGGAACAGAGTTTTGAAATTCTATTTCCCTTGCCATGCTGAAGAGACCTGTTCTTTCTTTCTTTCTTTCACATATGAAGGTTAACTTTGGTTCCATAAACATTTCAGAGCTAATTTTTGTGTTTAACATTGTCATTTGTTCATATGTGTAATGCAGAATTCCATCTTAAGCTTTTGCTAAGTTCTAAAGAACAAGAAAAAATGCTGACTTTGCCTTTTTTTCTTCTTCTTTAGCAAGACTGAATTATTACTGGCCTGAGCCAACATGGCTATTCTATTTCAGTTTTGGTATCTGTATCCCAAGAAAAATCTTACTTTAAAACATTTAATGCAGCTATGGATGGGACATAATTTCTTTGTCTCTTACAGAGTTAGCTTGAAGACATATGCCTAGTTAAAAAAAGAAAAAACAATTTTGACTCTTGTCAGAAGTCTCAGTGGTTGCTGTTCAGATTATTATTTGATCCTTGAGAATAGTCTGATGCCAAGGGTCCTTCAGTATGATAGTCAGAATGGATATTATTTGTTTTCTTTTTTTCCTCTGCTGACTTTTCTGTATTAAATTTGAGGTGTTGGACCCGAGGACCCGAATCATTCTGTTCAAGATGCTGTCTAGAGGTATCATATCAGAAATCAATGGCTGCATCAGCACAGGGAAAGAAGTAAGTTTCATTGCAAATAATGTAGTAGGCCTTTTCTTTTCAGCAAGCTGGGTGGAAGTTTATGATGCTCAGAAAATGTAGTGAAATACTTGAGCTTAGTTCTACAATTTTTTGTGTTGCTTGTTTGTTAAGAAGTTATCTTAAGAAAAAGATTATTTATGTTAAAGGAAACCAATTTTCCCAAGTATGAAAGATTTCTAAGAATGCTTTAATATTATCTTAAATCTGTGGATGTTGTTAATTGCATCTTTCAACAAAAAAGTTTTGGCAAAGTTATGTATAGCCACAGTATTAAATAGTGTTTAAAAAACCATGCAAACCCAGATAATTCAATTAAATACATACTTCTGCCCTGTGCAGAGGTGGAAACATGAGATATTTGGGCCATGCTTTAGTGCCTGAGCAGTGCACAGGCTCAAGGTAACCCTTCACACAAGGGCTTGTTTCAGTCCCCCAAGCGTGGATGAGGCAGAGTTTTCCTGTGCAATGTTGATTTTACTCTGAGGGCATTGTTGCAGCCCTGCCCCATCTTATGTACTTCCTGTAAGCTGCCTTTTGTGGGAAAAGGGTTGCCCTTGTATGCAGTCTCCTTCAGCTGGGTGCTGCACAGGGGCTGTGGGGTGAGATCAGCTCTTTTCCAGGTATCAGAATGAGAAGAAGAGAGAAGATTATGTTGCTTTGAAGAGCTTTTCTTTAATGTTATTTCTTCCCTTTTTAATCTGATAGGCCAATGTATATCATGCCAGTACTGCAAGTGGAGAGAACAGAGCAATAAAGATTTACAAAACCTCTATTCTGATGTTTAAAGATCGGGATAAGTATGTGAGTGGTGAGTTCAGGTGAGTTTGACTCCTCCCTGGTTTTACTGGGGAAGAGGGATTCTTTTGAAAGGTGTTTAAATCACTGGTGCTTGTGCTGCATTGACAGACTAAGAGTCCGTGTTGTCGTTTTTAATTTAAAGGTTTCGTCATGGGTACTGCAAAGGCAACCCCAGGAAAATGGTGAAGACATGGGCTGAAAAAGAAATGAGGAATTTAATAAGGTGATTTTTCCAGTTTTCATCATGCAGAAGTTATGAAACTTTAAAGTTTATAGGAGATGCTCTCTGTTTGCTAGGCTGTGGCTATCACTACCCTTTAGGGTCTCTGGAGTGTTCAGGAAAGTGTCTTAAGCTTAATTATGAGAGAGAAATAAAAGGGGAGGGAAGAAAAAAGATCCTTTGTTTTCCTGCTAATGCTCTAAGCTCTTCAGTGTCTGAGCTCTGTCTGACATGACTGAACAGCAAGGAAAAGCTAGAAATAGCTGTTGCTGAGCAGCAACACGCTGTGTGATATAGGTTAATCTAGGATTAACCTGAACTGTCTAAAGATTCTTCGACACAGGAATGCTTAGAAAAGGGTCAAAATGGTTGTGGCTTTTTGTGTGCATTTCCTAGTTGTTCTTCACAAGAGTTTCCTGAGCCCTTACTGCTTTGTGTTCAAAGCTGCAGAGCTCCTTTATGCACTAGTGCAAAACAAATAGAGTTTGTTGGTTTTTTTCTTTTTTTTTTTTTTTTTTGTGGCTTTGTTCTGTGTTTCAGGTTGAATACAGCCCAGATACCTTGCCCAGAGCCAATTATGCTCAGGAGTCATGTGCTTGTCATGGGCTTTATTGGTAAAGGTGATAGGTAAGTATCCTTAGAAAAATAAATTTTTTAAATGAATTGTTTGGGTTTTTTAAAATCTAGTAATAGCTTTTCCCAAAGGTTTATTAGAACCAAACAAACCAATTCTCTGCACTTACCTACAGTTACTCTAGGCCTGTAAAGTTAACATGTGCCTGTGATCTGTGGGATGGTCCCAGACATTTGTCAGCTACTACTGCAGGCAATCTGTATCATTCTGAAGCCTCAGTTGTGTGCAAAATTAACTCATAAAGTGGCTTAACCAGAGATTAATGCTGGAAGGGCTTGCTAATCATACATGAAGAGAGTTTATTGTTTTGTAGTTACCAACATAAATGTAGCATGGTCCAAATTAGCTGCTGTTGGAAATAAAGCTGCAGAATCTTTATGTAGCAAAGTTTTGCTGCTCTTCCTGCTGGCTCCTGGCACTTGGTTGCTCATCCTGATTTGGTTGACACACTCAAGAAGGATTAGGCACAGCAATTAAAGCATTTGCAGCTGGGATGAAGAAGGAAAAACTATTTAATTTTTGTTATTTTTTGTAATTCCAAGGCCCGCTCCTCTGCTGAAGAATGCTCAGTTGTCTGACTCCAAAGTCCGGGAGCTCTACCTGCAGATCATCCAGTACATGAGAAGAATGTACCAAGATGCCAGACTTGTTCATGCAGATCTCAGTGAATTTAATATGCTGTATGTTTTTAATTCTTGCTCTGAATTGTGACACCTAAAATGCATGCATTGGCAACCTCTGTGTGAGAGTACTGGTGTACCTTTCAGCAAGGGCGGGGTCCTGGTTGTTACTGTGTTTTGTAACTTACCTAATTAATTATGTAGCTTTTAACCCAGATCTGAGCTTCTTCTGTTAAAAAAAGCCAACAAGCAAAGAGAAAAACCAAAAAAAACCCCAAAAACCAAAAAACCAAAACAAAAAAAAACCCACCCAAAAAAGGTAGAAAAAAAATTAAAAACCACAACAAAATCACCTCACAAGACCTCCTCACAACCAGAAAAAACCCGTAAATTCAGGCAAAAAATTAGTGAGGTATCATTTTTATATAAGGTATTCTTTGACTATATTTTTATAACTTTTTGTTTTGTCTTTTTCATGGATCTCTCTGCTTTTTTTGTTCATTTTTAAAAAAAGTTTAACTATACAGCTTGTGTAGAGGAGGGAAAGGATTGACTGAGAGAAGCCACCGTGGCCCTAACATGCAAGGCATATGCTGGAGAAAGGATTAAAGATTTTTTTTTTTTGCTGGATCTTAAGTGTGAAGCAGGCTTTGTTCCCTGCCCCTCAGTGGTGTGGAGGAGTTGGAGCAGCTGTGTGTGGGGTTTCTGGTGGAGTTGGAGCAGCTGTGTGTGGGGTTTCCTTGCAGGTACCACGGAGGGGATGTGTACATCATCGACGTGTCGCAGTCGGTGGAGCACGACCACCCGCACGCGCTGGAGTTCCTGCGCAAGGACTGTGCCAACGTCAACGGTGAGGGGCTGCCCTTCCACCCGGCTCTGACAGCTGGTTTATTTATTTAGCTGCATGGACTCAGCTCACCTCATGTTCTTTCAGTTGTAACTGACTGTAGAAGCTGTCAAAATTCCACTAAAATACTTCCTCTCCTATGTTCTCGTGACTTTCTCAGGGAACACGTACTGTGCTGAGTTCAGAGTAGTGCAGCCTATTTTACTAGAAATCATCTGTCTCAAATGAGTCATGTGGCTGAATCTGACTTGGGATAGATCTAAGAACACTCCCAGTCTCACCCCAATCTTAACTTCTCTCACTTAAAAAACTGTGCAGACATACAGATGTGTTGGCTTCTGTGAGCTGAATCCACTTCTGGAATTCCTCAGCTGGCAGGATGTTTCTGTGTATTATAAAGTTCCCTGCACTTACTTAAGGGCAGCTTAGAGGAGGCACAGAGTAATTAATTAGAGATGTTATCACTTGTCATAGTATTTTGATAAGTTTAATGGTGTTTTTCTCTTGAGAATTTGGTCTTCATGTGTGAATGTTGTGTAACAGATGCACACCTCCTAGTAGGGTGTGTCCCTGAGGACAAAAAAAATCTCTCAGTGTAGGCTGCTTTTGTCCCCCATTTCTTTTCAGACTGCCTTTTTTCTTATTTACAAAGACTCTTGAAAGTCTGATGCATAATTAGGAAAGAACAGTGTGCATGGTTTATGTCTGTTGATATCCAGTATGCTACTTTTCCCTTTTATTCCTTTTCAGTTCATGCATTTCTAGTAACTTCCTTCCAGCTAAGCTAGTTGGACCCTTGCTCTTTATTCATGCTTTTTTATTTACTCTCCCTAGATATTCTAGTGTCTCAGTGGTTTTGGTGTTGTTCTGCTTGTTTTCTGTCACTGCAACTTTCTCTGTCTAAACTTCCTACAGGGATTCTAAGAGACACCTGGTTCTGCCCTAAGTGTGATCTTTGCAGAGATTTGCGGTTCCATAGGCACAGAGAGCTGCCTTTTACTCTTTCTATGATTAATTTATCACAGTGAGGGATCCTCTGGGAATTTTAGTAGGCAATATTTATGAAACAGTCCTCAGTGTCACTTGCTGCTGCTTTTCAGAATAGAAATGCAGCCTATGTATTTGGTCATAATTGATTTAAGAAACTGATTTTGAGTATAGTAGTGAGGAAGATTCTAGGACATCAATATGTTTTCCCCTTTTGGGTGGAACATAATGAGGTTGTACTGTATTTCAGTGGCTACTTGCTTCTCTCTGGCAAAAGTTTGAGGTCTCCATTCCTCATTTGAAATACTTTTTTTAATCTTAGTCCTTGCAAATACTGCACCTGTCTTGAATTCTTTACTTCTTAGCCCATACTCTGTTAAGTCAGGATCCTGCTGAAATGGATTTGGCTTTTATATTTATGCAGTTTTTCTTCTTTTAGTATTTGTTGCATCTGGCAGATAGACAGTTTTATTTCAGATGGCCAAGAATCATCTGGTAACTAAACTCCATATGTTGTAGAATGTGCTGCTGAGACTTTCCCAAGTCATCAGAGTTGTTGGCTTGCTGGAATTGTCGCTTTAACATCCAAACTGCGTATGTTAGATGGAATTATTTATGGGTTTTGTCTACCCCTTGTTTCCTGGCAGACTTTTTCCAGAAGCACAACGTTGCAGTGATGACAGTGAGGGAGCTGTTCGAATTTATTACTGATCCTTCTATTACAAGTGAGAACATTGATGACTACCTGTCTAAGGTAAGACTTTATGGCCTTGTTACTGAGTAAGAGGACAATAAAATCAGATCTAGTTCAAGCTCCATCATCTCATTTATTCTATGTCCTACTAAAGGAAGCCAGCACATGACTGGCTAGTGCTTCAAAAATGCATATAGATCTTTTCCATTTATACCACTGTAGGGTGACACTACATCCATTACATGTTTTCTCAGAAAGTCTGTCTAATCATGAAGACTCAAATACCTGTTGGAGGTGCTGTAAGAACTAGGATGCTTTAAGTTAGCCCTTCCTTTCTAGCAAGGAGGAGCTCTGCAGAAATACAATCATGCTTATATGGAGAGTGGTGTATGTCCTGTAGCCGTGCTGGACCTGCCTCAGTTTGGTGTGGGGGGAGCAGCAAGTGTGTTTTTCCCTCTGTTACAGCTCTGACCTGCCGCTGTGCTTTGCAGCAGTGTGGTCACCATTAGGTGTCGCTGAAGGCATTCCGGTAGGGAAAGCTGGAGTGCGTGTGAGTGAGGTAGAGCACAGGGACAAACGCAGATGGGAATGGTTGGATGTGATTGTAAAGGCTTAGTGGTGCGATTGCAAAGAGTGATAACTTTTTTGTAATGTTTTGTATTTCTTTAGGCAATGGAAATTGCATCGAAAAGAACAGAGGAGGAAAGATCCAGTCAAGATAAAGTGGATGAGGAAGTGAGGATTTCTGTTCCTGCTATGAAATGATTATTAACCTTACTTCTTCTAAACACTGAAAAATGTTTTGTTTTCTTTGGAAAAATGTACAGTTGATGATAAACAAAACATTGTTTGTGGTACTGAGATGTCTTGACCTAGTTGAGATGTGAAGTATTAAGGGATGCCATGTGTAAAAGCTGACAGCAATTAGCTGTTGGAAGGCAAATACTCCATTTCCTAAACCAGTTTGTTTGTTCACATCTAGGTTCCTTGAAGTAACTTCCAGTTGAGTTTTAGTTAACAAAAAACCTCAGTAGAGAGATCTGATCATACCAGTGGTTTTGGACCAGTGATATAAAAGCAGGCTATTTGGATACGTGCGTTGTCCAAAGTGGTGCCTATCTAGCTCCATTCCCAGTCTAATTCAGTTCTTCCACTGCTTTTACATTAAGTGAAGCCACCTCAAGTCCATTACAGAAAACTGTTAATGTTCTGGAAATGCTTGATGTAAAGATAGAACCATTTCTATCTTAGTCTTAACTGTATGTTCCAGAAGAGTTTAAAAAAACCAAAACCAATAGCCAACAAAAACCTCATATCTTTTGGATATTTATTCAAGACTTTTCTGTCTTGGAGCTCAGCAGGTTTCACTAACTGCTTCAGGCTTCACCAAAGAAAGATGTTTTTTGCTTCCCAGTGTAGCCTCAGCATAAAACTACTGAGCTGTAGAGTCAAATTCTAGTGTTTGGTAGCAAGCCCATCTTCTGCAAGCAAGTTACTTCCTTGTTTATATGAGGTACTGACCTGTAGGAGAGGTGGTTTCCTAGCATATAAGTTCAGTTCATTTCTCTTAGGCTTTCCATGTGACCATGGCTAATTTGTGCCACTTCCCTTGCTAAGGAGTAGAGTTGAGTAAGGGCAGTGGGGGAAGTGGGGGCCTGTGCTTTGTGCACAGCTCTCAGATGAGCAGTGATGATCATTGAGTGTAGTGAATCTGTGCTGGGATTTGACTGATACCATGAAACACATCTCTCTGATCTGGTAGGGTGGTAAGCCTGCTGAAAGACTGTTGCAAATGTGACAAATTTTAAGTATGTTTTTGATCCTGCAGTTAGTTTTTATTGTACTGTACTTCTGCAAGAACCTTTTTTGAATTGGACTGTAGCTTGAAGCAGGTGTTGTTACATAAAGAGATTAAGTTCTAGCAGTAATTTCAATGGATTTGCTTCCTGAAGGCATTGTAAACATTACAATAAAAACATTAGAAAAATTCTTAGGATACAAAACCTTAGGACTCAAATAGGCTAAGAGATGGTTGGAGAATTTTGTAAGTCGGCTGGTGTGAAGGAGCCTTATTAGTTGAGATCTATCAATAATGTCTAGGTTGCACATTAAGTCTGCTCCTGCAGAAAATAACCAAACAAAAAACAGCTCTGCAGTTCAAATGGTAGTGGATGACTGCCATGTTCATTTGTTGTTTCTCTGATTGTGATTATTCTCTTAAGGATGCATGATTAGGAGAGAAAAGCATCAGGACACTAGATGTAAGTTAGTAAGTCTGTGTTTCCTTTCACTGTGCTAGGTATTTAAGAAGGCCTACATACCTCGAACTCTGACTGAAGTTAAAAACTATGAGAGGGATGTGGACATAATGATGAAATTGAAAGAAGAGGACATGGCATTGAATGTTCAGCAAGATAATGTGAGTAGACATGCTGATGCCCTGCAAAAAAGAGAGAGGGACTATGAATTCTTCTTACTGGAAACTGTTAGCAACAAACAAAGCCAGAAACTTTTCTACCAAGGTGTGGAGTACTAAATCTATACCATACCTCAAAATTGTCTAGTTAGTGCTTAATGCTAACATTCTGGATTATATCCTGGTCTTTATCTCTTTATTTTTAAATAGTAATTTTCTCTGGGCACATAATTTGATAATGTAATTTCTTCTTCTCTCCCTTGGAGCAGATTCTCTACCAGACTGTGACAGGACTGAAGAAGGATTTGTCTGGTGTTCAGAAGGTGAGAAGGTCTTTTTGATATCCTTCATTTTAGCCATTTTCAAAAAAGTGCTTACAGGTAGTTCAGAAAGTGCCTTGTCCTTGCAGCTGGCACTGTGAAAGAAGCCTCTTGTGTGCAGAGTGACCATTTGTGTCCAGGATGGGCCTGGCATGGCAGTGTGTCTGCACAACACAGAATTTGCTTCCCTGCATTGTGGCTGATGCTGGGTTGTTTGAGAATGAAATTGTAATCCTTGCTGTGGCCATGATCTCTAAAGTGAAGGTGAAGATGAGGGAAAGTCTCTCCTGATTATGGAAAATGTAACTGATTTAAACTGTTGCATGACTGCAAGTTTTGGTATGTTTGGGGTATCTTTGTTGTAATATTGCATAAAGAACAGTCCTCCAGTATAAGGCATAAAATGTTATGTCTTACTGTATTTGAAATACTTGACAGTGACCCTTCTCAAAAGTACATTGGATGAGAAGTTGGATACAGATCACTGGGAGCCATGTAATTCAAGGAAGAAGCCCTGTGTGGATTCCCTCTCCTTACTTTGCTCTCTAGCAGTGGTGTAGACTCTTGATTTAAAATGGAAATATAAATATGGATGGGATCAGGCACAGTCTCCAGGCTTGTTTAAGAATAAGTGAGTGTTCCAGTGCAGATATTTGTGTTTGCAATATAGAATACATACGGTGCCCCCAAGGTAGATTTGGGCATGATCCAAGGATAATTAAAAATAGGCTTTCACATATGTTAGCAAATTGCTGTTTAACTTAGGGAAATTAGTTTGGGAGTGCAAATAACAGCTGTGCTTTGAGCCCTGACCTAAAAGAATCTTTGTTGTGCATTTTAGATTCCTTGTTCTTAGTTTGGCTTAACCTACTTTTCATTCTTTATCTTGAGACTCAGTGAGGGCAGTGGTAAGGGAGATAGCATCAGATTGCTCAAGGGTTTCTTTGCAGCAGATTCTGTTTTCTTTTTTGTGGATATATATATACATTGTGCATATTATATGTGTATGCTTTAATTAGGTTTCTTGGTTTTGATTTGATGTAATTCTTGATATATCTTGCAGATTCCTGCACTTCTTGAAGAGGCAGGCAATTCAGAAACAGACTCTGATGATGATGGTGGTGGCAGCTCAGAGGACTCTGATTCAGGCTGTAAAGAATCTGTACATCCCAAAGATAAACCTGCTGAAGTTATCATGGACAAAAAGGTCAGCTGGCTGGGAATTGTTTGTTTTTTCCCACCTTTGCTTATATGACACAAAAAAAATCCAAATTCAGTGGCTCTTCCTTCCTCCTGTCTGAAACAAGCTGTGGACTTTTCCTGTTGTGGAGAGCAAGAGCAGAGGCAGTGAATTTCATTGGGGATGCTTTATTAAAGCTTTATTAAAGGTGGTTTTATGTAGAGCAGTGTGGAACACAGCTCTCTGTAGCTTAGGCAAAGCTAGAAGAGAGATCTGTATAGGGAATTACAGGGCTACACAAAGTAGAATTCAGTGAGGCCTGGGCACCTTTTCAGTCCCTCTGGCTACTCTTCCAGGCTTTGGTGTTCAGTTTGTGGCTGTGGTCCCTGATCAACCTCCTTGTGCCCAGACAGCTGAGACCACTTGATCTGTAGAACTGGAGGTTTGGTGACAGTGTTTGTACCACAGTGGTTTTTGCAGTACCATTAGTACAGGCTGGCTAGCTTTGCTGTGGGCAAGAGATGTCATGCAGTCCAGCAAAGGGATTATGGTTAGGGTCTGGGGTTTGGGGTTTTTTTGAGGTTTCATTTTCTAAACTGTAGAACAATATGCTCAGTTTTGGTGAGACATTCCTGCAGAGTATCACTCATGAGTGAGAGCCTTTTGGCAGCCTTTTAAATGCTGTGTAAAAAAAAACCAGGGTGAAACTTGTGGGCTTAAGGGGTTCAAGATTTGGGACATTGCATTTTAGGTTTTTCTTCCTAGAAAAGCTAAGATAATATATTTCTTATCTGTCAAACGAAAATGCAATACTCTACTACACACTGCTAGTCTAGAGCTGCTGCCTGTCAGATGTGAAGCAGGGAAGTCTTGGCCACTTCTCATCCTAATTGAAAGATTTTCATTTGGACTTCTTTTTGTGTGAGATGAGGAGTTTTTTGTAACCTGTGTATTTAGCTGTAGGTTGAACAACTGATTAGCAGCAATTACTGCTACCTGCCCCTTCCACTTTGCTGGCTTCTTGTTTTCTAGAGTCCCTTCTGTGTGTGGCACAGTGTGCTGCAGTGGCATGGCATTCTTTCCTGCCAGCCCTGCTGATGATCATCTTGCTCTGGGTTATCAGCACTTACTGGATCAATTTTTTGTGTGACACATAGAAACACATACTAGAGTTGCCTGTTTGTAGCAAAAAATGTAGACCAGACAGCCTGTTGTAATCTTAGGTGTAAATAGCATGAGTTAAGTGTTCCTCTTGTTCACATTCTTCAAAGGTTGCATGAAACTCAGGTTCTAAGTAGTTTGAATTCTGCCTTGTCATTACCAGTGTGCAGGTCCGGGCTCCACCCCCAACCTGTGTTTCCTTTTTCCTTTTCCTCACTATTCCTATTGACTTTTTAAGTTTATCTTGATAACCTTTTCTTATGTCATGTGGTAATTAACTTGTTAATGTAACAATTTATTGACTTGCTTAAAATTCTTCTTTCCCTTTTGGCTTTAAATGAATGGTGTTTGATTCCTTATAGGAAAGGAAAAAGATGGTTAAAGAAGCCCAAAGAGAAAAGAGAAAAACCAAAGTCCCAAAGCATGTGAAGAAGAGGAAAGAAAAGACTGCAAAAATGAAGAAAGGCAAATGAAATCAGCTTTGGCTCAGAGAGGGACGATATGTTGTGGATTAGTCAGTCACCATCTTTTTTTCTTTATTAAAAAATTAAAAATCCTTTATTTATATACATACAGTATAAACCATGAGGGTGGTTTTGTTAATAACACAGTGTAATTGTTTGAACAGAGTGTATGACAGGTTTCTTGATGGGAAAGAATGAGTCTTAACATTTGTGCCTGCTAAAATTCTTTACCTGTGCAGGTTTGACTGTTTGCAAAACTCACAATAATTTGTTTCTGTGTTCCTACTCCCCACACCTTCTTCACAGTATGGAAGCAAATTGAGCTCTGCAGGCTCTCACAATCCCCCTGGATAACCCTGCAGGCATTGTGCTTGCATCATCACTGATGGCCAAGTGCACACGTGGCTGCAGTCCCCAGTTTGACCTTCACAGACTCTGGTGCCTTTAGCTAGAAATCTTGTGAAAGAGGAACTGATCAGGGCTTCCAGATCTCTCTCTCTCTCTCTGCTCCCTTTCTGAATCCACACAGGGATTGATGGCACTCTTACATACAGCACTAATGTGAGTGTAGACAGTATTACTGGGGCAAGCAAGGCTGGTATTTCCTTAGCAAATGGGGATGTTTTGTTGGGACACTGAGGTGAAATATCTGCATTTTGGAAATTTGCATTACATCAGGCACAAGAGAGGAGCCAGCCTCTAACTTGGTAGTGAAGGAAAGAGGACTTGCAAGGCCTATCTGTATCCAGAGGTAAGGGAGTACAGTTGATGGCTCTTCCTCATAACACCAAGGGCTTAGATGCTGCCAGAAGCATGGACACTTAATTTCCTGCTTGTGTGCTGACCTATTCAGGCAGAGGTGGCCTCGGGGATGGCTGCCCTGACGTGGTAGAGCTGTGTTCATCAGTGCAGTGCTGAAGGTGACTGAAACAGTAACAGCTTTGTACTCTGTCCTTGAAGTCCCACTGGATTGGGGATTCTCCCTGCTGACTGACAGGGCTGTGGTGTGAGCATCTGCTGCAGCAGCTGTGATTCATGAAGATACTGCACCAGGAAGTGCATGTAGGGCCTAAGGGTTGTGCATGCAGTGGGGAATTGTGTCTGAATTGGTGCCTTTCCCCAGGAACAAACTGCACTGGGCAAACCTTGGTGTTTTTGGTGAAGTGGGATAAGCATAAGTGACTGTGAAGTTGTGTGTGCTTTATTTTGTGTAGCTCAGCAGTGTATGACTCCACCATGAAACTGATCCTTGGCTGATCAGTGTAACTTGGAGGTTGTCAGACACAGGAGACAGCCACCTCCTCTTTGGGTCTGGCTGCTCTGAAGACAGGGATAGTGCTGGTTCTTGGCAAAGAGCCTGGAAGCCCCAGAGACAGGGCATGTCCCACGGGGCAGTATTTACCTCCTTTACCTGAGGAGACACTTCAGAGAAAGGAGGTTGTTCTCATCTGTACTTGATGGAAGAGGAAATGTCCCAGCCCACATACCCTTGTCTTACCTCCAGGCCATGCACCACAGCCTTATCAAGTTTGCCTCGCTCTGGCTGTCCTGAGCAGGGGGGGTGATCCTGAATCTGTCATTTTGGATTGGAACCTTGCTGGCAGTGATGTGCAGCAGGACTGTCTGTGCAGGCTGTTCAAAGCATGAGCTGCCTGCCTCAGGTGTTTGCTCTAGGACAGGTGTACATAGTTGAGGTGTTGGCAGGGGACCTGAGGTGAAGCATAGCCAGAAAAGCCTGTGTGCAAGTGCAGATGGCCTGGGGGTGGCTGTAGTACTGGGTAACTGGGTATGTGCTTGTCAGGGTGGGCTGTGAGTGCAGTTCATGTGTCCTGGCCACTGCAGCCTGACAGGTACTAAAGTGAGGCAGTCCACAGGAATGGGGTGGATGCGGAGCTTTTGGGGCCAGAGCTGTGAGATGAAGCATCTTCCTGGTGATCCCCAAAGCAAGAGAATGGTTGAAGAACTCTACACCTAACTACCAACAGGCACCAGTCTGACTGGGTGTGGGGAGGATGAAGATGGGATGGCACGGCTTTGTATGCTGTGCTAAAGAAAAAGATTCAAAGTAGCACAGGTACTCAGTTATCCCCACTTTGACCCCACAGGTGAGGATCCTACAAGGCCTGCTCTGTTTGCCGTGGCAGTGCGTTTTTGCTGCTGCTTGGCACCTGTGCAGACAGAGTAGTTTCACCATATATACCAGTTCTATGTTTAAAAGCCAGCTCAAAGCTATTGCTTCCCCTTTATCTTCCATAATTTTCCTCCTACCCCCTCTTTCTCCACTCTCCAAGACTGTACTTGCTGGTAGGGCTCTTGGGTCTCTTGTGGACTATTGCAAGAATCTCCGTGGTAGAGCTCACCTCATGTCACAGCAGAAGCAAACAGTTGTGGCAGAATGGGGCTGGGGGTGCTGGTGGGCTGTGGAGCCAGGAGATGACCCTGAATGTCACAGCAGCAGTGAGACTTGTGCAGGTGTGATACCTACCCCTAAGACTGGGAATTCCCTTCTGTTGACCGCAAACATGTTCCTTCTCTGCTCCACTTCTCATTGGGTATTCCAGTGTCAAAGTGGAGCACTCAGATTACTATTTTCCCCCCTTTTGAATGAGAACATCTTTACTGAGTTCATCCCATAAAGTCCCTTGCTTTGTCACTGAGGCTTTGGGAATGTTTCTGCAAGCAGAGCTTTTGAGAACTGTCTGATGTGTTTTTCAAAACACAACTGTTTTGTTTTCTGCCTTCTCTGAAAATGGATTGCAGTCCAGTTCTGCCAGGCAAATGGAAGTTTTACAGCTGCAAAAGCAGAACTTTCAACTGCTTTAATATTCCTTTCTGGCTTAAAGTAGTTGAGGAGGATTGGCTTAAAAAAGGCAGGATAAGGTGCTTTGTGCAGAGGGCAGGTTGTGGCAGAATGCTGCCTGTGGTGTTTGTACCATATGGGTAAGAGTGGTCTTAAAATTAGCTGTCTAATCTGAGATGTTGTTAATTTTTATTATTGTTATTATCATCATATATATCTATATATAATTTTTCATAATGGGCTGAGCATGTGAAAGGCATCTAATTCTCAGGCACAGGTCAAGTGCTTGGAAAAATGCATTTCTGGGAATTTGCAGCCAGAAGATTTAGTGACATTAGAAAGCTTAAGTATGTGGAGTCGGAATACTTACAACTCTGTTATCAAGGATAAAAATGTACAGAAGCAATTAATCTTCCAGGGCCTTTCCAAGCAGTCCCATCTTTGCAGCCATTCACTGCGATTCAGTGGGAGGGGGCTGGAAGGAGATACTGCTAGATAATACATGTTAAGTTCTAAAAAAGTTCCTTTGTGAGGTGGTGGAATTTTTGGAGGGGTTCAGCCCCCCACCCCCCTGAAGTTCTGCAGCGCCATATGGCTGGTTTGCACTCTGAGCAGTTGGCACTAGGCTCCTCTCAGGAAGCTCTCACCTTCCTCTGAGGTCTGTGCCAGGCTGGTATTAATTTGTTGCTTTTTCCATATGATATTTTTTATTATATGTAGCAGTAGGAGCATTGGAAGGTGGAGTTTTGTGGAATCAGTTTCCCTGTGACAAAGCCAGTAAAACCAGCTTTGTAAGGATACATCTGCTCAGAGGGATTTGATTTCCATGCTAAAATATTTTGATTAAACAATGCAACAATGCACAACCAGCTGTGGCAGGCTGCATGCTTGCTTTTGGCCTGTGTGCTCAGGCAAGGGTCACCCCTGTGGTGCTTTGAGACACCAAAGAAGTGAGGCTGACATTTTCCGAGCACCAATGCATCCTGCAGATTTTGGTCACAGGTAGTGGAGGAGCTGATGATGCAGAGCTGAGAGAGCTCAGGTTAACTCAGGAAGTTAACTCAGAATTGATTTCGAACTTTCTAGGGCATTGCTGTAAAAATTAACACATAACTTAATGGTTCATTGCTTTCACAGTTGTAATTTTTGGTCCTTCTAAACTGCTAGGAGACTTTCAAAGCAAAAATGTTGACCCTTTGCCTTAGCATCTCGTTACTTTTCTGGTCTTGACATTACCTTATGTTCCTTGTGCTAATCTTCGTGTCCTCTAGAGGGAGAAGTAAGTTCATGCTCAGACTATTGGAAAGTGCCAAGGCTCCTTTAATATATGAAAAGTGGTAATTATGTTTCAATCAGCTACATCTTTATATGCATTTTGATGGAGTTGTACATGCACCTAGATGTTATTTGGGGTTTTTTCCTCCTGAATTTGTAGTTCTTGGACAAAAGTTTTTGAGGAAAAGGGGGCATAATTTGTTCTGGGCCAGGCCCAGAACAATGGTATTAATGCTGAGTTTAGGAAGAGGTTCTACATGGCACATGACAAACATCAAGGAGAATTCTTTCCCTCTGTACATATGATGAAGGTTCATGGTGAGAATCTAAAAAATATTAAGGATATCATTCTTCAGCTGTCCAAATTCACGGGCATAAACACCCACCTTTTGTGTAATGCAAGAAGTAGCAATCACTTTGCCACAATCACTAGCCCTAAACACAGTCTGAGTTGTTGACAGTTGCTGTTTTTTTTTCCCCCTTCCCCACCTCCCCTCCATGGTTATTTATTTTCAAAGGACTGACATAAGAACAAACCTGGCCTTTCTTGCTGACATGCAATGACCTGCCTCCAACCTCTGCAGCCTGCCTGGAACTTTAGGCTCTCCTAAGCAGCAGTGTGAATGTTAGACCTAGCCTGCAGCAGTAGGTTTAAGGCTATCTCTCTAATCTAGTCCAGAGATCCATGTCTGCAGCAAAGGCCATGAGGCTGGGACTTGCAGTTGGGAGGCATTGCTTGGGGATTTTGTGTGTTTCTTGTTTCCTTTTTTGTTTGTTTATATTTTTTTTGTTTTGTTTTCCAAACACAGCAGGCTATGGTTGTAGCAGCCTGCTGCAGAGCAGGATGAAGAATGGACAGTGACCCTTCCCCTGGCATTAAGACTGGGTTAAGGGCTGGCATGAAGGCCAGTGATGGGGACATGAGGACAGAAAGCCTGATTCATTGTTATCTTCTAGAGATTCAGAGCATTTGCTTGGCATTCCTGCTCTTGAGCATTCTTTTCATCCCCTTGCCTAATCTGAGCCTCAACCCTTGAAGATGAACATGAGCCCTGTGCTCTCTGCTGTCACTGTCCTCCTAGACTCAGCCAGGGCTGATTCTCTGTAGGTGACTGCAGCCTCCCACCCATCAGGTTCTGGGGGCAGATCTGGCTTTTTAGTGCCTCCAGCCCTGAGTGTTAACCCCAGTTCCAACTCTAGCCTTGCCCTGAAACAGGAAAGTCCCGTATTTCCCAGACATCATTCTGGGATGTATGATCAGCACCAGCCAGCACCTAAACAAGCAAGACACAAAGCTGGTTCTGCAGCCCCTTCACTCCATAATCTACACCCTTGATCAGATGGAGCCTGCAGCTTGCCAAGCTGGAAATGTCCAGAATCAGCCTAGTTCAGTGCTACTTCCAGGATCCAGAAATTAAAATCACTGTTCATTCCTCTGTGTCTTTAGCCCTGGCTGTGGGTTGCCTGAAAGATGGATGAGACTCAGGATGGACAGCTCTGTGAAATCTGCATGGATGTTTGATGCTGAATTCTGAGCAGGGAGATATTGCAGGTTTGCCACCAGTGCTTTGATTAGGGATGTGGGCAGCAGGTCTGAAAAGGTGTAGTATCTTTCTGGATTCTTCAGTGTGCAGCCTGGTGGTTGTATAGTACGTAAATTAAAGTTGCCATATTGATAAGGTTGCTGTTGACCTATAAATAGTCAAAGTAGGTTGTAGTCAAGGTTTGGACAGAGAGGGCTGGGTAAGCAGGCCTCTCATTACATCTAGGACTGAGTGCTCAGGTGAGGTTTGGTGTGTAGAGTTGTTTGGGGTAAGGTTTGCTCTGAGGTGGTAAGAGGAGCAGTTTTGGTCTGCATGCCAGGGTTTGCACTTGGGATGCTCAGAGCCCAGAGAGCTGTGAGTTGGCAGGAGGAGATGAAGGGTGATACTGACTAGAAATGGAGAGCAGAGGGTGTGCTGTTGTTGCTGTTTAAAAGAAAAAGTCTAATTTACATGCTTGACATAAGATGTTGCTTCTAATGCTTCTGCTCCTTGTTAGAAAAGGAACTTAAGGAATTGTTTGTTCTCTCTCCTTGTCAGGTTTCTCATTCTGTGGTCATCAGTTAGGCACAAGCTTGTGGAGTGTTAAGTGGGCATGTGTTGCAGAGCACTGTATCTCTCTGGGCTATGAAGAGGACTTTATGTGGACTTGAGAGCTACCACTGTGCACTGTAGACCTCAGGTGTGACAGACATCTGGGCCCTCGAGGAAATGTAAGGAGGTGGTGCCATGGCACTGTTCATACGTTTGCTGTGCTCTAATAGCAGTGAATGTGGGAAAGGCTCGTTCTTTTGGTGGTAGCTCAAGTGGTGGAGCAGTGGTCTGGAGAGACAAAAGTAGGATGGAAATAGCAATTGAAGAAGAGAAGGAGTTGTTACAATGTGGTTCTTCAGCCTCTTTTGCACCACTGCTTGCTCTGGATGCTGTGGCCAATTGGTATTTTCCAGTCCCCCTGCCTTAATGATCTGACCTTGTCTCATCTCCTCACCTTCACCACAGGCTGCACTCCAGCTACAGATGGGGATGAACAAAGGAACAGCAGGGAGAGTTGGAGACTCTTCTCAGGGTAGTTTTTACTAGTTTGAAAAGCCACACCCTGTGGGGGTTTGTGGCTGAGGTGGCAGATTTGCAGTGACTTGCCTCCGTGACATCAGGTGCATCAGTGCAGAAGAGGGTGCAAGTCATTACTGGGGATGGGTAGGGACCAGACAAAGGGCTCAGTCCTGCTGAAGGCTCAACTCCTGGTGCAACTGAAGGAAATGGAACTTTGAGCCTGAATTAAAATGGGGCTGAAGAGCTTGCAGCTGAAGAAGGGGTTTCTTGATCATGTCACATTTTTGGTGTTCTGGCACATTAGTGTGGAGTGGAATAGAAGAAAGTAAATGGCTCCTTCAAATTTGCTTTTAAAGCATTTAAAAGAAGAGTTGAGAAGAATCCATTGTGTGCTTTTTTTCCTTTCCCTGAGCTTCTAAGGATTACTGCTCATAGCCCTGAAAAACTAGAAAATACCCTATTTGTGAAGATCTCTTTTCAGCCATCCAAAGTGATTGCATTAAGATTTCATTCAATATTATACACATGGTGGAGAGAAAAGCCAGTACTGGTCTTTCCTCAAAGTTGAACAGGCTTCAGCCTGTAATGGAACTATTTATTTATTTGAGAGTGAAGAAAAGACAGACATAATTTGCTATTGCATAAAGGAATCAAAAACCAATTTGAACTTGCCTTCAGTGTTGGCTTTCCAAGTATTTCAATACAAAACTTTCCCAAGATCCTGGCAAATCCCCATCCCACTTAATTTATGGACTATTTCCTTTCCCACAGGTGAATCAGAAACACTCATCATTTTTTTCATGTGGGGAAACGAGTACCAATGTCCACAGATGCTACTGCAAAGTCATTTCAACTTCAATAAATAGAAATGAGATGTTGGCTTTCTGTGGCCAGCCAGACCCTTTTATAGGAAGCCCATCAATTACATTAAGTGCCCTGTGGCTGCCTATTGGTTGTGCTGTGCAGAATTAAAGGATTAGTTTGTATGGGATTAACAACCTGAGATTATCTCAGTTGGTCAGAGCATGGTGCTAATAACACCAAGGTTGTGGGATCAATCCCTGTATGGACCATTCACTTCAGTTTGACTTAATGATCCTTGGGAGTCCCTTGCAACTCAGAATGTTCTGTGATCTAGAAAAAAATTAAATATTTCAACAATGTTGATGCTGCTTCCATTGCTCTGTATATTGCTCTGGGAGATGTTTAATGGGTACAGTTTTTTGACAGTTGGTGAGGCTGGGTGATGTGATGTTTCTCTGGCTTTGTACTGGCTGGGATGGTGAAGTGTTAGAAATGGGAGCTGAGAGAAATTAAATCAGTTTGGTAGCAAGGCTTAAATGAAAGTGAAGTTTTGATCAAAGCATTTTGATCAAATCTAAAAGTAGCTGTTATGGGGAGGGCAGCCGGGAGAACTTCTGGTTCTGTACTGAAAGGAAAGGGGACAAGTGAGGGAGAAAAATAAGATGACACAACTGAAATCCTTAATGTGAAGGTGCAGAGTGCATAGAGTGATTGATCAGTGTGTGCTGTGCTCTCAGCCATGCCTTTAGGGTGCCAGTGCACCGTAAGAGCTCCTTCAGACTTGGGCCAGCTGTTTGCTGAAGATTTTGGCTACCTCAGAGTGATGTTAGCCAGGGCTACGGAGAGATGGAAGCTCCCACACCAACACAGCAGCTCTTGCAAGAGCCTCCAGTGGGTGATCCCTTCTGGGAGTTTGCTTTGTAGGGTGGTACAACCAGAAGACACAGAAATTCATGTGGGAAGGCAGCCAAGAGCAGGCATGTCACAACTGTGGCTTGTAAGGAACGGTTTCACTTCCAGGGTAGCCATATCCTCACATCACTCAGGCCATTGGATCTGGCAGGGTTCATCAGGCTGCACCAAACAAGGAGACTGGACTGCTTGTGCTTGGATGAGGCTGTGATCCCACTGTCTTGTGGTTGTCCATTTTGGGGCAGTTTGACTACAACACCTTGTCTGAGAGGAAAAGCTGCAGGGCTCTCCCAGGCTTTGTCAGTGGCAAGATGCACAAGCTGAATGAAAGAAATGGGCATGGGTGTAGGAGCAGCTACACAGTTCAGGGCTATGACGGAGTTTTGGGACAGACTGTTTACAAGCCAATTTAGTAGCTTGTCAGCATTTGTGTGAGAGGTGAGTGTGAAGGAGTGGTTTAAAGGAGGATGGATGTACACCTGGAATCCACAGGAGTGACACCTGGAATTCCTTCCTTTGTAAGAGAAGGATGATCAACTTTTGTGGGCAGGAGGTGGACAGCAGGGGATGCAGTGTTTCCATTACAAAAGGAGGATTCCTCCCCATCCCTCTTGCTAGTTACAGTGAAACCCTTCCCAATGCTACGGGCCAAATTTTATTCTCAGTTACACCCATGCAACCTTACTGAAGTCAGCAATTGTCTGTTTTGCAATCCTGGCCTGATGCAATAACTTGAGGGTTACACATCTCAGGTGTTCAAGACGTGCTTGCATTCCCAGCATGGTGACTGTGAATTGCACTGGACATGAAATTGCTGCTGCCCTGCTGAAGAATAACTGAGGTCAGTAGCATTGCATGGATGTAACTGACTGCACGAAGCTGGGAATACTCATGTGGCTTCTGGGATTTCATTGGGGCCCAGGAGAGACCAACCCATCCCTCCTTCCAGCTGGAATGCCACTTTCCCACATCAGACACTCCCTTCAGTAATTATACCCTTTTTAGACTCACCCTTCAGCAATTACTCGTCTAAGCCCTGCCTCGAACTGACATCATTGGAAAGTCCAATAAAAATATGGCAAGCTTTTAAACCATCCCAGGAAAGCAGAATGCTGTATTATTAGCAGCATTTCAATGCAGCTGTTTGATGATAATTTTCTTAACCTTATCTCTTAACAGGAAGAGTTTGAGTTCCCTCCCAGCAAACAGCCTGAAGGGTCAGCAAAGGCCCTGCCTCATCTTCAGTGACGTACTGGCCTGAAAGGGCTCCCTGTCAGACCCTTTCCTTTTCTTCTTTTTAACTTATCTTTGCTGTACTGAACACATTCTTCTTGAACATCCAATCTTGAGTTTCTCAGACCTCAAAATATTGTCTATGACTAAGTCAGTAGCTCTCCCAACTCTTGTTTTTCAAAATGCTTCTGTGTCCTTTCTTTCATTTTTTTAAAGTTTTATTTTCAAATTGACCACTTCTTTGAAAACATGAAAGCATATTCAGAACTTGCACTTGCTCTGGGAGAGACGAAACAACAGTAACTTGCTTTACTTTTAAAATTACTTTTCTTTTTGAGGGAGAAGGTGATAAAACTTCAAATTATTCCATGAATTAGACCCTCTATAAGGCCACAGGAAGTTATCACTATTTTTGTTACAGCTGAAGCTGAAGAGTTGAACCTGAATCAGAGCAGAATTGAAAGTTTTGGGGTTTTTTCCATTATGATCCTGTCTGAACTGGCATACGGCTCATCCTAATGGCATCAGAGTTTTTTGGGGTTTGTTTTTTTAATTCTTGGTTTGCATGGGAACAGTACTCTGGAAAAGAATTTTCCAAACAAATAATAAGAAAGGAAACTACATGCTTAAAAAAGTCAAGGAAGCTAATTGGAAAATTTAGCAGGGAACGATTCCTGCTCTGTAACACCTGATGATGGAAGCATGAGGCTTTGCAATTGTAAACAGATTTTCTTTCCACCCTGCTTGGCAATGCTCTTCATTTCTTGGGTGTAACCCTTTCATGTACGCAGCTGCACTCCCCATTCCCACAGCCAGGCATGCCGGGTAAAGCCTTTGATCTCTCCTTCCAGCCTTTGCTTGCTTGCATTGTGTTTATTACAACTTTGTCAACTCCTCCGGAGCAGGGTGTGATGGATGATCCTGGAGGATCTGCCCTCTAGATCTCTGTGATTGTACCGAGTGGATGGTTTCTCCCTGACAGGTGCAGGCATGTTGATTTAAAACCAAAACAAAACAAAAATCTTTTTAGTAAAGCGAAACCTACGTGGTGTTAACTCCTTCCTCTGCTGTCGTGCTCAGGGCGGGAAAGCAGAGGCTTTGCTGGGCTTCCATTTCTGCCTCTGGCACAATCACCCCTTTGAATTGCAAATGCCTCACCCAGTGCTGGCTCTTGTCATTTGGTACCAGCTGTGGCTGTTCCTCCAGAAGTGGGATGCACCAACCCCTGTTCCAGCTCTCTATCTCTTGGCAATGTGTTTTTGCTTTTCCATTTTTCTCTGCAAGTTGTTTTGACTTGTTTTTTCCTGTGGTACTGACCCACTGGCCATGGGAATCAAGGGGCTTCTGCAGCTTGCAGCAGGCTCAAGGGAGGGGTTAGATCAAACCCTGTACTCATGGCACAGTGAGGTTCCTGTTAACATAAATCTCCACACTCTACCCTGATAGATGCCTCAGACTGTTCAAAAGGTACTGCTTGTCTTTCCAGAAGCTCCCCTTCCTCCCAACTACAGTGGTATTTGCAATTGTTCATCGTGTTTGCAAAACACCAGAAGTTAAAACTATTGTCCAATTCTCTTTTTTTCCCTCTTCTGATTTATATACTCTGAAAACTAATTGCAGACCTCAGGCTCCTTGCAAATCATTAGTGTTTCTTCTTGATGGTTTTGGAGGTTGTAGCATGACTGTGATCAGCCAGAGCAGGAGCTTCTGAAAGATGTGAAATATGTCCATTCCTCACTTTTCATATTAAAGAAACTTTTAAACTTCTGAGGTGCTACACATGTACTCTTACCATGCCCAGGGAAATGCAAGAGGCACACAGGATACTTTGGTATCAGGGAGACCTAAGCACCTTTCCCATTAGCTTTGTGCAGGTGCATTGGCAAAACTGTAGTTGTCTGTTGCAAGAGAACGTGGGGCCATTTTCCGTATTTGCAATTTGTGAAGCAATATCAAAAAGCACACTTAAAAACATATATGTTATCTTGAATGTTTATGCAATTTGGAGTGAGGTGCTTTCTGTGCTTTTGGGTGGGCATGCATCACTTCAACTGATCCTTTCAAAAACCATATTGTGGATTTTTCCTTAATAATGGAGTAAAAAATAAGTCCCATCCCCAGTCCCCCATTTGATGCCTGGGGAGTTTGGATTGAATCGTGCATTGAAAGAAGATAATATACAAAGAACATGCGTCAGCTCAGCTACTTTTTAATCTGTTCCATGATTTGTCCACACTCAGCAGCTTTTTTTTTTGGCTGCAACAGAAAGCCAGGGCAGTGCTTCAGGCAAAGGCGTCACCCAAGCTACCTTAGTTGATGAAACTAAAGTTGCTTCCTGAGCATTACTGTCCTGTACATTGCTGGATGAGTTGGCTCTGCATCTGTGGCCAATTTGGATATCTGCAAGTGATTTACTGTGCTCTGAAATGCAGCTGCTTTGCGTACAGCATCTGATCTGGGACCACCACTGGGAGTCGTCCTTGCTGAAAGTGAGGGAGAGATTAAAGCCAGCTGAAGAAAAAAAGGGGTTATTTTTGTGGTTGTTCTGGATAGTGTTTTTCCATTAATTCTTTTCATAAAAGATGGAAAACTCTAATTCTCTGAATCATCGAATTCCAGTTTTTTTCTGGTGGTTTCCTTTTGGTAGTGAATTATTGGGAGATGGCAGGAAGACATGCAGAGAGCTGCCTCTTCTGAAGCCTGTGCAAGAGATTTCAAAACAGGAATTAAAAACCCCAACATTTTTGTGAGTACTCAGGCCTGAATTAGCAGGGCAAATTCATTTGGATGCATTTAATCTTGATGATTTGAAGGCAGCAATCCTCCAAGGCCTTGCAAATGGGGAAACCCCACAGGGACAAGCTGAGAAACAGCAGGAATCCCATCTCCCTTTTCTCTTATTTTCTCATAGTTATCTGAGATACAATGACTACCCTCCTCAGAAATGTTTAGTTATCATGTTTGTTGGCAACAGAGTGTGTGTCATGTAGGTACATGTGAAAGCATTTGGTAGGAATATTACCAATATTCCCTGAAGTGTTACTTAACTAGTACTTGGATAGCAATCCTAGATGCAGTCCTCAGCCAGTGTCACAAAAAAAGTATGGCCTGTCAAGTATAAATGTGGTTATTAATGCAGGGATTAATACAAATTTTTGTCATGCAGAGAGGTACTGACCTTGTCTGTGCTGATTTGAAATTAAGTACAAAACAACTATGATCAAAGAGGTTCATCAGAAAAAAATCTGTACAGAACAAGGTCAGAAAATACCATGTTTCTTAATTTTAATGAAAGCAGATGGTATTTTCCCAACTTTTGAGCCTCTGTAAGAAAAAAACCCAATAACTATTTTTCATCTCTTTCAGTGAAAATTGGTCTGTGTAAAAATGTGCCATAAATGTCCTCCTTCCAACCACAATTCATTAATGTAAACCTCATGAGTCTACTACTAGGACATATCCATCTTTGACTATTTAGACCATTAAGAAAAAAATCCCTTTTGATATTTGTTCTGGCGGAGAAGTGAAGATAATACAAAGAATGTTAACATATTTACAAAATCCAGCAGTGCTGGCACAAATATGGAAGTGTCCTAAAAGAGAAAAACACATGCAAATGTGGAGTGCTTAGCGTGAGAGTGTTAACATTTTGGAAAGAAAGTAACAGACTTATTTCTTAGTTATTTCTATGCTAAGTTAGCATACAGGGCACTATCCCACAATGATATTTCTGACTTGATTATGGCTCTTTGTGTACAGGCACCTAACACTGAGATGTGTGTTTGCAAACTCTAAGTAGCAGGGAGGGGGGTGCACGAAATAGGTTCATGTCTCCTGCATATTTTTGGGTATGAATGTGTATCGGACCATTGCTAAATCTGATGATGTCAGAAGAGCCTGTGTTCCACACATGGGCATTGTGCATGTGCATGAGAAGACAAGCATTCCTCAAGCCAAGGTCATCCACAGTTCCATGTCTGACAGAAAAGCCAGGTTGCCTCTGGAAGAGGCTGTGCTGCAGGATGCCCTGGTACCCCTCTGCTTGGCTTGGTTGATTGTTCACTCTCTGGGGAGGGGATGGGATGGGGAAATCAGTTACTAATGATGATGATGATGATGATTGATTGGACTGGACTTCATTTCAGTCACAGGTAAGCAATGCTCACCAGAGTCAAATGCAGCACCAGCAAATGTGTCAGGCATTCAAACCACTGATCTGCTGGGAAAATGGAGCCTCCAGGAGCAACAGGAGGATGTCTGTGGAAAGCCTCACTGAACTGGGAGATGATGTACATGTGTGCTTACTGAAATCAGCGTTTGGGTGGAGTATAAATCCTAATTTTTATAGGTACTCTGGTGGATCTGTTGTATTATGTGTCCATAAATACCTGTACAGTGTAATTACTTAAAGAGCAGAGTCAGTTACTGGAAGATTACTGCCATGGTAATTAAAGAGTTATGGAAAAACAAGGAGCTTTCACCAATTACTAGGAGAGATGTCACCCCTGGGGTCAGGCAAAGTGAATGCAGAGGCATGGCCATAGAGGGGTGTCATCAGCGGGGTGAGAAAATCTGCAGGCAATTGTGGATGCATGGATGGATGGATGGATGGATGGATGGATGGATAGATAGATAGATAGATAGATAGATAGATAGATAGATAGATAGATAGATAGATAGATGCTAGAGGCTTCCACCAACAGCTGTGACAGTAAGGAGAGAGGGAGGCACTGTAGCTCTCTCCTGCCTGTGCTCTTTCACGAGGCCCTGTGTAGCCAAAGCAGCCCATTTTGCTCCATATCAGTGGCAAGAGAAGAGCAGATAGGAAGAGCAAGACATTGCAGGACTTGCTCCTCCATTCACAAACTTTATAGTACTACTTCCTGTATTGTAGAAAGGTTTAAGCAAGTTTGGGGTGCCCTTCATGCTGTAGGAGCCTCTTTCCAGAAGAGGACAGAAGCTTATTAAGTATGTGGAAGCAAAACTTGGTGGGAGGAAGAAACATTATCACTATCCCATGTCATTAGGTGAGATCTGGGGTTCATCTGGGGCTGGGTGGGAGCTGGGCACACAGAGAGGGATTGCTCAGCATCTTCCCCAGCTAGATAAAAGGGTTTTCAAGTAAGGAAATGGATTAAATAAATCATCAAATCCAGCAGGCACTGGATTTCCATATGCTGCAAACTGTCCCTTGCCTTTTTGTTCCATTTGGGAAAAAGGAGGTAAGAGTAGGATGAGGCTCATAGAAGCAACATCCTGAAGGATTGGTTTCCATGCAGCCATGGGGGTGACTCACAATCTGGGGCGTTGTAGCAAAAAGGACTGGACTCTCCTTGCATCACCTGGAGACACAATTCTTCCCCATCCCTTCCCACAATGGAAGACACTGCTGCTTTTATTTGGGCTAGCCAAGAGTGGAGCAGGTCAGGACTAGTTGTAAAAGAATGCGTTCATCCATACCAAAATGAAACATTCTAGTGAAAATATTCTTGTAGCAGAAACTTATCTGGCCATCTTAACTAGGAAAATCTTACTGGGTATTGCAGTGACAGTATGCATTTTCCTTCCTTCCCTCTTTAATCTGTTGTGTCACTTTGCAGGCAAGGGACAGTGTCTAGCTTGGTTGAGAACTTCCTGTGATATAAAAGATAGTATTCAGTGTTCATTATCAGTATTGTTTGCTTGGATTATATTGTCTTTTCAGGTTGAATACAGAGTACATTAAAAAGCACACAGTAATAAAAAGCAACAAATAATGGAACTGTAAATGTATTTTGGCCCACTCTTCAGCTGCTGTAAATTATTCTGTATGCACTAAAACCTCCTGATAAAGTGCTGCCTTTTTACATGGCATGGTAAAATATATGTTAATGCAGGTTTAGGAAGATACATTAATAAAGCTGAAACCATGTGACAGGCAGTTTGATAAAGTGGCTTCAAATAAAAAGCTTTTGATAGAGGTATTTAGCAGGATGGGTTTAGGAGCTCTCTTTATGTGCTGATTATTGCATGCACTTTTTGAGTCAGAAGGAAGGCAGGATTAAAACCAGAGCTTGTCTGAGAAACATGTTGAAGGATGACATTTGGTATTGGCAGGAGGCAGCAGCATTAAATGTCATTAAACACTACACACCAACTGTGTTGCTTCACATGGAACTCCTTGGCATTGGTTGCAAGGCACAGATTGGGCACTGAGTCCTTCCCTGAGCTTCTTACCCTTTTTTCCTTGGCCTGGTATGATAATGAAAGCCCTGGCCCCGCTCTTTCATCTTGTCCCACGTTTTCCTTTGTTGATGTGGAAAAGGAGCGAGGGAGGGGGCCTGAACTGGAGAAGGAGAGATAAAGCAAGTTTGTTTTTGGCTGAGTCAGAGGACAGTCAGATGAAGAGTTTTCTTAGTAACTTAATAGCTGCATTAATCACTGGAACTGCAGCTACTCCCACTGATGGCCAGAGAAGGGCTTCGATTTCGCACAGCTTCGTGATACCAAATGAGTTCTCTGCAAAAGCGCTCTCCTAGCAGGTACAATTAGAGGGCTTTAATTGGCATGCAGGCCATGTGGAAAGATTTTTAATTATATTGCATTAAATACAGCCCAACCTCACAGAAGGAACAATCTCTTTATGTCATTTCAGATTAAGTGAAATTATTTTGTATAGTAGTGATGTAATAGGAGCATCCCTGGGCAACTGGCTGAGAGTGGCTATTTCTTTAAATGAAGTAAGATCTGGATTTGGCTGTGCCAGGTTCATGGTTGGACTTCATGATCTAAGAGGTCTTTTACAATCTAAATGAGTCTGTCATTTAAGATAATGCTAATACTTTATCACACTGCGTGTACTGACAAGGGGCTCAGTGAGAAGCAGTTTGGTTTGGACTGAGTGAAATCATGGGTTGAACTTGCAGAAGTTTTTCACTGTGTTTAAACACCCTTGTGTCAGGATAATGTAAATTTCTCCCCCTGTTTTCTTTTAATGAAGAAACGAAGGGAGAGGTAAGATTTCTTTGGTGAACAGTTTATCCCAGTGGAAGGAAGTTCAGCGCTTTACCTTGGGCTTTGGCAAATGCCTGTCTGAAGATTTTTGGGCTCCTAACTTTCATCTGGATCCATATCCATGGTTTCCAGGCAAAGTTTTTCTAAAATAGCTGCCTGAGTAACTATAAAATCTAGTGAAAACAAATGGGACTCACTAAGGCATCTCTGAGAAGTTTCCTTTTAAACAGAGGAACACTTTCCTGGGGGAACAAAAATGACAGATTATTCATTTTTCTGAATGAAAATACCACAAGGATGAGGGAAAGTGGAGTAAAAGATCACAACCCCCTGAATTATCCTGAAGTCCTACTCCTCTTGTTGATGCTGCCAGTATTAGATCCCCAAGTGCTGCACTGTCTCTGTTTCTTTTTGTTTGGATGTTCTCAGGCTCTGCTGTGGGTAGGGATAAGTTCAGAGCCTCTAGAATCAGTCCCTTTACTTTCTCCCTGGTGGGTCTCCTGGCAGGGCTTGCACAGGGGGCCAGGTTGCAGCAGCAGAGTCTTCCCAGGCTGACCTTCCCTCACCTCTTTGCTGGAGCTGGGAACTGCTGACAGTTCCCACCTACAAAAGCCTAAAGGCTTTGCTTTCTGCCTGCCCTGTGCTTGCTGGGGCCAGTGTGATGTCTGAATGTGAACAGCACACAGGCTCCAGTTTCTATTGCCTGATTGCCCAGAGCATGTGGGGTTTTATACATCCCTCTAAAAGTTATATCTTCTCAATCTCCCTAAGTCCCACAGATGAATGCAGACAATCCCACCTGCTCCTAGCACCACAGTTTGGCAGTGCAGGCATTGCTCCTATACAGCCCCATTGCTGCAGGGTGTGTTTTGTACCACCACAGGCTTTTTGGGTTTTTCCACCCCTCTCTCTCTTTCCTTTTTGTTGTTGGCAGAGTGATTGCTAACCTGGGCAGTGATTTTCAGTCTGGAAGGCAAGTGAGTGTCAGGGAGGAGCTGGAGGATGTGCAAATAGAGAGTGGCATACGTTCCTGGCTTGCTGGTACAATACTGCAGCAGCAGACCTGTAACTGCCAAGGGAAGTGGGCATTTCCTCCAGTTTGGAAAATGGAAAGCTGACTGGATCCACACAGCAAAGCACTCCCTCTCCACTGCTGGTTGTCCATGTGGGTTTATATTCAACTTTTATTGTGGTCCCTTCTGTAATCACAGCTTGCCAGACCTGTAAAAACAGCGCCTTGTGCTCCCTGCAGGACTGACTGATAATTGCTCACAGCCACCAGTGGCAGAACCAAGGCAGGCAGGCAGCCAGGGGGCATGTTCCCACCTGCAGCTCATCCAGGGGCATGTTCCCACTTGCAACTCAGCATGAAAGATGGCTTATTGATAGTGAGGAGATGGCAGGGTAGGAGCTACCTGCCTCCCACACCCATGCTCTGTGCTAGGGCAGCTCCATGGCATCTGTGTCAGGGGTGCATGTGTGAGCCAAATTCCCCCCTCCTGGCTCAGGAAAAGGGCCTGGCCTTTGGAAAGGTCAGATGCTGTGTGACTTCAGAAAGAGTCAGTGGGAAATAGTGGGAAATAATTCCTGGGGGAGTCTAGCTTGGCATGTTGATGTAGCTTCTTGTAAAGGTGGCTGTACTCTGAGAAAAAGTCTTGGCTGGCCAGTTGAAAGTCCTTTACAACTAAATGTGTGATGGAAATACTTTAAGGTAAAGGCTTGGAGTACATGAAAATTTTTATGTGCGACCTGTTTATCTATTCTTTGCAAGCTTACCCTGTAGGCTGTCAAGTATCACCTACCAGAGGATCTGCAATATTCCTTTGAAAAGATTGATTTCTAGACCATGGACTGTTTCAGAACACTTCTCATTAATACAGGGGAG
Source organism: Alaudala cheleensis (assembly GCA_013398995.1). Classification (NCBI taxonomy): domain Eukaryota; kingdom Metazoa; phylum Chordata; class Aves; order Passeriformes; family Alaudidae; genus Alaudala; species Alaudala cheleensis. The sequence continues at coordinate 44,841 of VWYE01003873.1, forward strand.
AAAAGAAAAATTATTCCTTCTGTTCTCTTGAAAAACAGATGATTCTAAGCACTGTTACAATCATACTCATCAGAGCATTATCCAAACTTATTTCTCATGAGCAATGTTTCTTTCTGAAGACCATGGCTGGAGGGTGAGTGCTGGAGCTAGATGAACAGAAAGTCTGGACAAAATCTGAAGCCTCTATGCTCCTTTCCCTTTTGAATGTGCTCACCCAAGCTTTCTACTTTCCACACTGATAGACTTTCCTAGCCTCGCTATTCCACATGGGGATGATGCTCGATAGCATCGCTCCAGCAGTCACATGAAGAAGGGAGGTGGGCCAAGGCCAGCAGGGGCAGGACAATGTAGACATAAAGGAGATAAACCCACACAATAATTGAAACCTGCAGCTTCTGTGATCCAGTGGTCAGCTGCAGTGCAGCAAATCCATCCCTTGTGCACAGCTACTGATATCAACAGATTTAAATGCAAGATGTGTGGTGGAATCAAACGTTTTTCTAATCTGGTGATTTTCAGATTAGCATCCAGGATCACAAGTTGCAGAGAGACCACTATCCTCCTTGCCTCTCCCAAGCAAGTTGCAGGAGCCTGGGGAGAGGGCAGGGCCTGCTCTCCCAGGTGATACAAGAGGGAGCAGAGGGCCAGACCCTTACTCTCTTTACATGTCTTTTAATTAGCTGGAACTCAAACAAGCTTATTGAGGACTGGGATAATTTAATTTCATATGTTGGGGGTTGGAGGCCTGCCTGTATTCCCTAGTTCTTTAGAACAGGGGTGAAGACAACAGATATAAAAGGAGGGACCATGAATGGAACAGGCTGTAAAAAGAAGGTAATTGTCTTGATGAGATTGCAGTTTACAAAGAAACTCAGTTTATAAATATAGCAACTCTATAATCCAAAATGGAGTTTCTGTGCCAAATCCTTCTATGTTAGAAATAAACCTATTTCATCGTAAATCAGAAATTTCTCCAGGCAGCAAGTTTGTACAAACTGAGCTTATTTGCCAGTCACTAAAATTAGTGTGCAGTTCTTTTGCACCTCAGGAGACCTTGGTTCTACTGCGCATAAGTAGAAGAACTAAAAATTCTGCCTGTGATGTGGATAGACACTTACATTTCTTAGTCTAAGTTAAGAGATTTAGATACAAGAATACCTAGCTGGTGTCAGACAACACCTAGCCTTCTGCTAAGTCCTCCAAGGTAGCATAAGCATGGAGTGCTATTTCACAGGATGAAATTAATTTCCTTTTCTCATACCAATCCTGCTTGTTTCAGTCAGGGCTCCTGGGGGCAAAGGGACCATGCTGCAGGAGGACCATCATGAGGATTTCTTGGTTTTGGCCATGCCCCACGTTACCCCTCCTCTTTTCAGGAGGTAAGTTTGGCAAGAGCCAGTTTTCCAGTGTGCCAGGCCTCCCTCAGGATATGCTGCCTGGCAGGGTTGCAGGGGGAGGGGAAAGGCACAGCAGCTCTCTGTTGAGGCAGCACCACTTGAATGAAGCATGCCTGAAAAATTCCTGACCACAGATCTGCTGCTAGCTGCAGCAAGATAAAAGGCTTATTTTATGAAAGTAACACATTCCAGTGTTGCTCCTGTGAGTCAGAAGATGGACAGCATGGGCATGAGGGCTTGCTCTCTTTGTTTGAGTCCATCATTTTGCATCTATAGGATTAAATGTTTATTATTTCTGCTTAATAACAGATCTTGTGACCATCCTACCTGGATGTGAGCCACGTAATGGGGGTGTAATATGCTTTGTTATTTAACTGTGGTTTTCTCTTTTGTTGAAAGACGTTTTTTGGAGTATGCTATTTTCTGAGGTCAAATGCAAGATCCAGGAGTAGAACTGTGGTAGCTGGGATGATTTAAGGGTAAAAGAGAAAAAAGGTTTGTTTTTTTGACTAAAAATCTTTTGTCAGATCAAGTAATGTGGCTGGAAAGAACGACAAACTTTCCACTTCAGTAGCCCTTTGTCATGTCTCTTTTTTTCCACCTAAGCTTTCCTAGCTGGTCCCATACAAGGTGCCAATTCTCCCACAGCAGGGCAGGACTCAAGTGCTCTCCCACTATTTGCTAATCCAGGGATAAGGGGAAGTCAAACTGTCAGCTCCACAGACATGTGATCCAAAATGATCCTTTGAAGATGATCTTTCCCTCTTGAAGCCCTTAACCACCCAACATACAGTCGTCCAAAGCAAAAGTGAGAAAAAGCCTTTCTTTCCAAAAGTTATGCTTTAACTCAGCCACAAAATGTAGGTTTGATAAAAGATTAGATTTACAAGGTGAGATTGCATAGTTTGCCATGTGCCAGGGACCAATTATATTATCAAACCAGTTCCTTCTGGCTGTAAAATTTAATCTCTGTGAAAAGTAGCCCACTGTTTTAAGCTATGGCTGTATGCACAATAGAGCATACTTAGAAAATGGTCTCTGTTACATCTCTTTCAGCCATCTCGTGCTGGCATATCCATCTGTTTATTGTGTCTGCTGCTTTCCTGCAAGGTAGTGGTTTGCTGACCTTCAGTGTCTGAGGGCATTCACAGATAAGAAGAAGATGTGGAGAAAATACCTTTCACTTGAAGCAAACTAAGATTCCTGCAGTTGCAGGGCTGGCAGTCCACAGCTGGATGAATTTCCCTGCTCTCTTGTGCTGCAGGCACAAGCTGCATTTTTGCAGGCTGTGGGAGCCATGGGATCCTGGGTCTCTGTAAACCTGCTGGCTTTCAAGCAGCAATGAAGTCCACTTTGAGCCCTGTGCCTTTCCATGTCTGCATTGCTCCTGAATCTCCATGTTGCCTTACAAGGTTTTGCTGCCAAGGCTCATACTGCACCACAGTTTTACTGAAGTAAATCCTTAATACAGGGCCAAGCTGCCCTCTGCTAAAAAAATTACAACATTCATAGAAAGCATGTATTCTATGCAGAAATATGTTGTGTTGCTCTTTTCTGCAAGAAGTGACCAACTTTCTTCTTGCAGGTATTAAAGAGAAAGTAAATATGTCTGGAGAGATAAGATCTGTAACTCATGCACAGAATTTTTTTCTTGAATCCCTTGAAGAAATGACAAAATGTATTCTTTCAACAGAAATCATTGGTATTTAAAACTTGCAGTAAAAAACCAAAATGGTATTTTTGTATGTCCTTGCTTCACATCATGGATCATCCTAAGTGCATCTATTGCCAAAGCTAACCTTTCTTCCTGCCATGCTGCCCCCTCACATCACCTCTCTCCAGGTTTCCCTGGCTCCCTGCACTGAGTTTGGAGCCTCTTGCCTTCAGAAGCGATGCCCTCCCTGACCCGTCTCTGTATCTGCTCACACATTCCTCCCTTATCTTGCTCTCAGGCTGCTCCAGATTCCCTCCAGACCATAGGCCACACTAGACCCCACGTGTTTACAGAGCCCAGCTTGGTGCCTTCTCACAGAACTGGCTTTCATCCTGACAGTCATATGACCTTCCTCTCTTTTTTCCAAAACCTTCTATATTTGCATGAACCCTTTAAACAGCGGCATCCGAAATGTTCCTCCATCCATCTCCATATTTGTAAGTCTGCATACATGATCAATGTTTATATTAGGTAGCTGTTATGCTATTCTGAGTCTGTTCTAGCTGTATTTTACCCAGGCTGTGGTGACCTCTGGGCAAAAGCTCTGCTGTGCATGTTTATAAATCATTAAATACGCCATTGATGCTCAAAAAATAAGAACATTATTCATCTTTGAAAGGACTTTGAAATTCATTTTATGTGTGGAAGCAGCTTAAGAGAAATCTGTGGGGTGAGAATTTAGTCAATAAAGTCAATGGGAATTCTGCCAGAGGGTGTTTTTGAGTCTCCCAATTATTGTTGTCTTGTTGCCGGTTTAGGTTATTAGTTTGCTTTGATTTTATATAGATAAATATTGTCTATATTGAGCTCCCTTCCTCTCTTAAATGTCACAGATTCAACTGTCTTCTGGCTTTGTAAATTTCTAAAGTTGACTACATTTTACTTGTTAAAATGATGCGACCTCAATGAAGCATATTTTTTTCCCAAATGGGTCACAAGGGGCAACCCCTCCTCTTTAAGGGCAATATCCAGCTCCAGGGAGAGAAGACTCCAAAATACACCGAATTCTTGTTGCTATAACGCTCCTGTGCCTAAATACGTGGTGCTGTTACAAACTTCAGCCCTGTAGAAACCCTATTGTTTATCACTGCGAGAGGCTCCACCCCAAACAGTAATTAGGGTAAAGCTGCTGTCATAAATCCACTGGCATCCCAAGTGAAGCCGCTGTTCTCTGGAAACAGAGGATATCTCCTCCTTTTGCTGCTGGTCCTTTGAACTTCCTGTGGTCAGGGAATCCTCCTGGTTTCAGCTAGAATAACAATTATGAAACTATCCCTGCTCTCCTGGCGGTGGGTTCATGTCTAATTAACTTTAACAGGAGCCATAATTTTAAGAGTGATTTCTCAAAAGCGTTATAACTCAAGACAATTAAGGCTTGAGAGAGAGCGCCAGAGACAGGGAAGGGAGGAAAACAGAGGCACTCCTTGGGGCAGGGCACTTCATGCGTATTAAGGAGATGTGACTCATTCCTGCCTCTAGTCCCAGCAGAAGTAATACCTTCTGAATAAGTTCTGCATGCTAGATAAAAACTTGTTTGCTGGTGCAAAAATTGTATCGTGCGTGTAAGAACAAGCACCCCGATGGGCTATTCCTATCAAAAACAAGGCCATACAGCTGAGGATTTTTCAGCATTGGTTGGTGTAAATTTTGCACAGGGTTTTCAGCTGTGGAAACTTGTCAAAGTCTGCAGAAAAAAGGGGATTAAGGGGAAGGAAATGCCAATCAATGAATAAATGAATGAATGTAGTCGCTCTACTGGAGTAGGATGTTTTTATTCTTGTTATGCATGAAATATGTGCTAGTGTATATAGAATACACCCACCACTCAATTTGATAGGCAAAACCTGATTTTCTTGAGGACATGTGAAACTGTGAAACTAGAAGGGAGATTATAGCAATGTAGAACATGAAAATCCTGGGGACCTCTAGGTCTGACTTTTTGTGTGTTTATTTAAAAGTAGCTCTGCATGCAGTCCTGTATATACAAGAGGTATTATCTTAAGCCAGAGCATCCCACAGATCTCTCATAGACATGATGCCAAGGAGAACAACATCTCCATGCATGAAGGATGAAGCCTTCTGCAAACATACGGGAAATCAGGTTTTGTGAGAGAAATCTGAAGTATTTGTTTGAAATCTGAAATATTTTTAAGGAAAACTCCTGCTGCTACCACAGGGGTGATCCCTCTCATTACTAGTAGCATGAGGATTCTAGAGGAAACAGAGTGGTTTTTTACCACAAAATTGGCTCAGAGCAAGTTTAACTGAACAGAGGCAGCCAGCGTCCACAAAATCCCAACTGATGTTCCTGGGGATGGACTGTTGCTAAACTCACAGTGGACTATTTCACTGAAGGACTGTATCCACAGTTTCCCCCTGGAGCAGCCTTCCAGTAGCCCTGCAGGAAGCTGCTCATCCACTCCAGATGAAGCAACAGAGCAAAATGAATATCTCAGTGTGAGAAGAGCCTGTGAACGAGCCTACACAACCCCTGGTCTGCTCGGGAAGCAAACCCTGACCGCCTCGGGAAGAAAAGTCTGTCCTGGGGAGTGGAGCACCTTGTGTCCTCGGAGATGGGACCTGGGAATTCTGTGCCCTCTGGGAGGGAGAGGGTTGATTTTCTCAATGTAGAAGCCTGGGGGCAAACCAGCATATGAGTGGTATGGACAATCAGGGGCCCAGGAGTGAAAGAGGGAGCAAACCACAATGATAGTGTAGATGTGTCCTAAGGATGATGTCTAATGGTTTTACAACATATTGTTGTAAGCAATGAACATTCATCTTCAGCTGTAAATCAGCTTGTTTGCTGTTTACTCGTAGGAATTTTGTATTGTTTTCTGCTTGTTACATTTCTAATGTTAGCATAGCTGTTATGTTGTCTCATCTCATTAGCTTTTTAGCTCATTTGTCACCTCCCAGAGATGCCAAAATACAGGGGAGATTTCAGGAAAGTATTTTGTCACTATTGTTACTGGCAAAATTATGACCAGCTTTAATGTTTTAGGATGCTTGAATGTGAATATCACTAACACTTGGACACATCTATGTCCCTTATTTTTCCATTATAAAAACAATGCTGACAGTTTCACCTTTTCATAATTGCAATCATCCAGCAACAAGAAATAAATTTTTAAAAAATGCCCTGGCAAAAGCCTTGTCTTCATCCACCCAAAAGGCAGAAGTATCAGGCTCTCTACTGAGTCTGTCAGAATGTGTGTGTATGCTGCTGAATAATAAAAGAAGGTGATTTATGTCCTCTGGAATGAGGACATTCCAGGGCAGATGTGGTGGTGGATCATGCTGCTAGCAAACCTTTTTGAGGGACAGTGGTGAATGCAAAAGCTTTGTTACATGAATGAGAAGGTGTTGATTGGGAATAGTCAACATGGATTTACCAAGGCTGGATTGTCATATCACGCAGGCTTTGCAGGACCTCTAGAGGTCTCTCATCCCACCCCTCCACAAAGCAGGTCCAGGTAAAGCAGGTTGCTCAGGGTCTTGCCCAGCTGGATTTTGAGTTATCTCCAGGGTGGAGATGCCACAGCCTCCCAGGGCACCTGCTCCAGTGTTTACCCTCATGGTAAACTTATTTTCCCTAATATTGACTGGGAATTTCCCCTGCTTGATAAAACTGATTGCTCTGTGTGATAAGGGAAGAAGAGTGGTTGTTATCTGCTCTGAATTTAGCTTAATGTTAGGCATGATTTCCTAGAGCACCTTTGTATCTAGGCTGGAACATTCTGGTCTGAACAGGTGGATTAGTAGGTGGGTGAAAAACTGCCTTGTTTTTTAAACTTAAAGGGTTCATATTCTGCCTGGAGGCTTTTATAAGCAAAATTCCTGAGGGATCTATTCAGGCAATTTAATATGTTTGTCAGTGATGTGAAAGTGGAGACAGTGTGCACCCTCATCAAGCCTGGAGCTGACACCAAACTCACCAAAGGAGAGTGACTGACACGTGCCAGGGCAGAAGTGCCTCTCAGGGAGACCTGAGCAGCTGGAGAAAGGGGCCAACAGGAACCTTGTGACATTTGACAAGGACAAATGTGAGGTCCTGCAACTAGGGTGAAGCAGCTCCTTGCAGCAGTACAGGACGCTGCTGAGCTCTGCAGGCAAAACTGCACTGTCCAATACACAGGAGAGTCTCTTCCTCCTTCTGCCCAGAACCACTGCATAGGAGCTCAAGAGAGGCACAGTGTGTCTCCCATGTCACTTTCCATGTGCCCTTGGCCCAGCTCACAGAAAGGCAAAGCAAGCCCCAAGTGCTCCTGCCTCTTCCAGAAGAGCCAGGTTGTGCTTCCTCTTGTTCCTGTCTGCATCAACAAGGTGTATTAGCTACAAAAGCACAAGAAAGCACAGTGCTCTACATGGCAGTCTAGTTAATAATTATTATTTTATTGCTTTCTTGCGGACAAAACCTTTTTCAAGGATGTGGCTAGAGTCTGTCCTGGAGGTGAGGCCGTACCAGTCATGCAACTGGCAGGACTGGGCTTGTTCTTAATTTAAACTCACACTACATTTAACAGAATGGCATGGGGAACTGATATTTCTGCTTATATTGAAGGAAATAGTGTATACAGTGTGTTACATAGTCTTTCATATTGAGTGGTTTTCTAGTACCTGTTCACAGGTCTTTTAAACCCTCCTTGAGCACACTTAGGTCACTGAGACCTATGCACAAGGCATAGGAGGCATTTGTACTGTGAGCTGATCTGGATTCCTACAATACCATTTGGAGGTAATTTTCTAGGAACCCATGCAGAAAAAAAAAAAAAGACTGTTGACCCCTCAGTGTCAGCATAGGAGCTCAGAGCTATGCCAGGAAAGTTAACACAAAGTAATTATTTTTCTTCATTGTTTCACATCAGAGTAATTTTGTATGTAGAGGGTTGACTCTGGCTGAATGCCAGGCACCCACCAAAGCCATTCTATCACTCCCCTCCACAGGTGGACAGGGGACAGAAAACAGAATGAAGGGTTCATGAATTGAGATAAGGACCAGGACAGAGATGATTCACTGAATACCATTATGGGCAAACCAGACTCAGCTTGGGGATAATAACTGAACTGATTACTAACAAAATCAAAGTAGGATAATGAGAAATAAAATAAATCTTTAAAACATATTCCCCATCCCTTGCTCCTTCCCATTTCTACCTCCTCTGCCATGGTGGCACAGGGTCACAGAAAAGGGGGCTATGGTCAGGCCATCGCAGGATGTTCCTGCTGCTGCTCAGAGAGCAACTTCCCCTGCTCCAGTTGGGGTCCCTCCTACAGGAAATAGTTCTCTATGAAATTCTCCAGTGTGAGTCCATTCCATGGTAACAGTTCTCCACAAAGTGTTCCAATATGGGGCACCTTTCCACAGGGTGCATTCCTTCAGGCACAGCCTCCTCCAGCATGGGTCCCCTATGGGGTCACAAGTCCTACCAGGAGACCTATTCCAGTGTAGGCTCCTCTTTCTACAGGTCTACAGGTGCAAAGAGGAGTCTGTTCCAGGGGGCTTCCCACAGGTTCACAGGCATCCACCTGCTCTGGTGTGGGTCTCCTCCATGGGCTGCAGGGATACAGCTCCTGTGGTCTTCACCACAGACTGCAGGGGAATTTCAGCTCCAGCTCCTTCCCCACTGACTGTTGTCTGTAGGGCTGTTCCTCTCACATATTCTAACTCTGTTTTTCTCTGACTGCAAATTACTTCTGCAACAACTTTTTTTCCTTCTTAAATATGTGTAGTGGCTTTAGTGTTTTTCTGCTGTGAGATAGGATTAAGAGAAAGCAAAGCAGGATCATTCATTCATTCATAAAGCCAAACTTGACTTTCTCATTGGTGGAGCAAGGTGTCAATCTCAGGTCCTTGCAGGTACCTATTTCCTCTTTAACTAAAAGCTATGCTAAACCATGACAATATGTTATCACAAAAGTGTTACTTTCACTCCTGATTAACTTAGCCTTGGCCTGTGATGGGTCTGTCCTGGAATTGTCTGGCACTGGTTCTGGGGAAGCTTCTGGCACTTTCTCATAGAAGCCACCCCTGCAGCCCCTCTGCTGCCAAAACCAGACCATGCAAACTCAACATAGATGTCAGCCTTGCTTGTTCTTATGCTGCTGATCATGCAAAAATTGAGCATTTTTATGGAAACAGCTGATGTTTCCTACAGGGACCTAAATCACCCTAGCAGAAAAGTTGATCTAAACAGAAAAAAGAGGAAATAAAACAATAACTTTATTTCCTACATATCTCACTCAGACCTACTTATACAGAGAAGATAGTGTAGATACCCATACATCCAAATCAGATGGAGAGCTGGAAAGAAAACACTGATGCAAAGTAGCTTCTTTAGCATCTCATCATATTAGGACTTTAATTCTCTGGTCTCTTTATCAGACTTTTATAATTACATGGAGCAGAGAATAGAAGGCAGAAAACTAAATGCAATTGATTCTGTTATTTGAACTATAAGGTTCGTGGTGTAGGTGTTTAGGGAAGAAAGCAAAGCACAGCAGCTCCTGAATGCTGAGCAGCACAATTGCAGTGTTAAGTGAGGAGGAGGAGAAGGAGGTGAATATTCCAAGTCTGAGAGAAACTTAGGCAGCACTGGAATTTGGTCTAGACTGAGAACATTTCCACACTTACATCGCCACATCTTGAAAGCTGCAGAAATCACAGATGTTTCATGATCCCAGTGGCTGCCTTGTAGTATTCTGGTCCCTCTGATGATACCTGCTCGAGGTTTAAATGAGTTCTAGCAATGGTTGTGCTTTTCTAATGGAGGAAAATACAGCTGGAAAAAAAGAGCTCCCATTTCTTATCAACATGACTCAGCTGGAGGGAGGAGAGAGGCTGACTTCAGCTTCTCACTTCTGAATTTGTCATTAGAGAGTTAAGGGGAGTGTGTAAGAGGGAATGCTGCCTCTTTTTCCTTTCTTTTCTCACTTGTATTGCAAACTTGATAGTAACAAAATCCCCTGTTGAATGATGAGAATAAAAAAGACTCTTAGGAAACTTTCTGAAGTCAAGTTTTATTTATTTGAAAAGGCTTTTCCTGTACCCATCAATTCTTGAAGCTGCCTTTGCCAAGGAGCGCAAGGTCCCTTTGGTGTGGTGAGCTCTTGCTGGCTGGGTGTACAAGCATGCACAGCTGGAGCACACAACACTGTGATAACATCTGGAATTTGTACAGAAGGTATTTTGTTAAGGAGGTTTCCAATCCTACCAGAAGATAAATTGCCCTCCGTAGCCTCAGGGTTTCGGAGAACAAAATATTCCTTAAAGAATGACACCTCCACTGCTCAGCTGTGAGAAGCAGAGCTTCTGGCACAGTAAAGAACTGAATCTTTACTTTCCCTGGTTGTTACCAAAGTAGTTGTGGTATGACCCACAAATTGAACATGAAATGACAGGTCTGCTTGCAAAAACTAGTGCAAAGTGAGTTAATTGGCATTCCTTTGTATATATTAGATCCATTTCTCCATTTTCCTCCACAGTCTAGTATATACCATAGAAATTCAGCATATGGGAAATGTAAATTAAAATATTCTTATAAAGTTCTCCCCTTCTCCATTAAGTAGGTAAAGATGCTTAGAACCTTTATAACTACTCTGATCTGGTATTCCCTCTTACAAGGTATTTTAAATTATGGTGGTAACATTTTAACAAGGCTATCAGTGCCTCAGGCCAGTGCCATAACCCAGTTATTTGAGATGTTGGGATGACAAACATCTGTTACGATGTGCAACCTTGCTGATGGAAGATTCACTCTAATGAGGGGGAACCCAAGGTGTCCACAGGGCAACTGTAGAGGCTCCCATTTGATCCTCCACTTTCACTTCAAAGAATGAGGGCACAAGCAGAAGAAAGGGATGGGTGTCAATAAAACCATGGTGCTCCTTATCCCCTTGGGCTTGAAGACATCTGGGTGTAAATTAGAGCAACCCCAGTGTGAAGATCCTTTGAGAGCTTCTACTGTCCTACTTCTCACCTTGTGCTGTGTGTGATTGAACAGCTCTGTGGTACCTAACACCAATTATCAAACTGTCTGAATAATGACGGGCAGATGCACCTTGCCAAAGGTTCATATTTTACTAAAAATAATTTGCCTTCATAAATGAATGCATTTTGCATTCATGGCATATGACTGAAAAGATTTCTGTCCAACTACTAAAGAATAAATAGTCAGAAATAGGCTTGTATTGCTCTCAGCACTATTAAGTATCTAGAGAGATGTTAACTTCTCAAGCTCTAGCAAACATCAGCAGGTGTTGGAGAAAGAAACAGAATGGTGAAGTGAGACTTTAAAGGAACCATCATAATTAATTAAAGTAACATTAAATATTTGACCTTGTACAGTCACTGTTCAAGTGCTTTACTTGCAGCAACATGAAATCAAGAGCTGTGTAGAAATACTGTGTGCATGCTCTGTGGGTCATGGTAGGAGGCCACGCTGGGAAGACAATGTCCCATGCTGGTCTCCTCCACCTGAAGCTGAAGAGTGAGGCATCCTGAAACTTTTTGTCTGAGTAGTCAGTCAGGTTTGACAAGGCTGACACATCCCTTACCACACCCTCTACTTTTGCATGGTATAGAAGGAATTGTGCAGTCCTAAGCTTCATTCCTCTTGATAAATTCAAAGGTTTTTTTTTTTCTTAACCCTGCCAGGGACTGAGATGGTAATATTCCAGGGATCGTCTGAAAGGAGCATAGCAGCTGTTCAGGAACCTGGAAATGACAGCTCTTGGCAGGCAGTCCTGGACTTAACTGGACACAGGCTCACAAGTGAGCACCTTGTATCAATCGTACCCTGCCCTCCAAAAACTCTCCAAACATTCACGGGGGCATATCTACATTTTAATGTGCATTTTGCTGCAGGGCCCTGTACGTCTGCCCACATTTACATTTGAGTGTATTTAAGATATATTTTCCCCATGACAGGGCTATAGCTGAATAAGTTGTCTGAGCTCTCTCAGTTTGAGATTAATGTAATTTTGGACCATGCCTGCTGTTGCTCAGAGGTCTTCCTGCTGGCACCAGGCTCTCTTCACATGCACAGAACAGCTCAGACTCCTGAGTGTTAACTGTCAGTTTTCTGGGGAGGATTCTGCCTGAGCAAAGGGAGGAAGTGGAAATTCCCAGGACTGACTTTCACATCATCACAAACATGGACTTTGTGAATGCTGCCACGCAGCCCAAGCTGCCTCTTCCCAGACAGCCCCTGCACAGGAGGGGTGGTGCATATCAAGCACCTTACAAAGACACACTGCCAGATCAGTGGCTTGCACGTGCCAACTTGTCCTTACTGCCCAAAAGTGTAGGAGTTAGGAACACATACTGGTTTACCTGGATGATTTGATCTGTTTGGAAGGCCAGAGCTGGTTTCTTGCAAGCTACTACAATGGAAATCAGTTATCAAGTCATATTCAGATTTATACTTTGAATGTCAGATGTCACTGGTTATCAATGTGTTTCAGCTACTTTAAATTTATTTGGTTCCTATCCAGGCAAGGAGCGCATTAAAGAGAGGATGCCATTAAATAAACTTGTGAGTTTATTTCACGAAGAGGCCACGTGAAATAGGAGGGGCTGGCAACTACTGCCAAAAGCAATGAATTAACAAGCCACTGAGGGGAATTTCAGTGTGCCCCTGGGAATTCAGTTCTTAAGATAAAATACAGAGGTTTCCCTGGTATAGACAGGAGCAAACACAGCGTGTTCAGTTCAATTCAGGTAGTGTCCTGAGTAAACACCCACTTATCCAGCAGCCTAAGCCTAAAATAGGGCTTTTGGGTCCACTGTTTGGGGTTGGAAGGAGCCTTTTATTAAAACCAAAGAGATATGCCTAGCATTAATATAATGTATAAAGGAGATTCCCTCTGCTTACTGAAGCAGTCATCAGCTGCTGACATTTTGCGTCTTTGGAACTGCTGTCTCCTAATATCCTCATGGTGCCTGCAATTCTAAGAGAGGCACATTAGGAAACAGGGCTGCAGTGTAGACCCTAGCTCTGGCTTGGGTTCAGGTGCCTGTAGGGAATATTTTATCTCCTTTAAACTAACTTGCTTAAAGAGGGGCTCCTAAGATCTACAAAATTTTAATAGATCCTTACCTTAGGAGACAGAACTCTGCTAAAAGAGATTAACTACAAGCTCCAAATTACCACATTTTATTCTCTCCTACACGTAGTTTTCCTTGGGAGGAAAAATCATACAATCATGGTTTGGTTTGAGATCAGCTACTTCCAACCCCACTGCCATGAGAAGGGACACTGAGACTGCAGTTTGCAGTTTACTGGCCATTTCTCAAAAACTCCTTGATGCCAGAGAAAGTCAAGGAGCTTAGGATGTGGCCTTAGAGATGTCAGAAATGGGCCTTTCCAGGAATAGTGGAGCAAGGTTTAAGTGAGATCATCCAGCTATTACACTGGTATTTTCATGCATTTAGATGAATTTAAAGCAGTATCTATGTGACTTGATCCTGCTTCAAGATGACTGAGTCCAGCTAGGGTAAGCACCCAAGAAACACTATTTCAGCAAATTTAATTATTTGTATTTATTTCTTTCATTTCTGTATTAAGATATCTAAGATAGGAGAACAGTGCTGCTCACAGCATCATCTCAGTCTTATCCTCTCATCCTCATTTCAGTGGGGCTAATTTTGCAAGCAGGACCACCAGAACCCAGTCATTATTTAAGTATTAAAGGATTTTTCTGTGTGAGCAGTGACTCATCCAGGCCTCTGGGTGTTTCACACACACACTGTCTCCATCACAGATAATGGTGTGTCTCACTGAGCTGGCACACCAGTCTAAGCTGAAAGGTGGGGCTGATTGGAGGCAGTGCTAAAACTCAGCAAGAACCTCAAATCAGTGTAATACTTTTGGATCTCTAAATATGCATAAATATAAATGGACAGCTTTCAAAGGGGAAAAAAAAGCTTTATGTTTGTATGTCTAAATACAAATGCCTGGCTTGATACACCACCATGCAAAAATCTGACTTTTATGCATATTGGTGGTACTAATTCAGAGATCTGTATTTATGTTTCAAAAAGTTTGGACTGGAGTATCAAAGCACAAAGTTCAAGTTTCCCTCATTCTGCATTTCCTGCCTATCCTACATCTGTTTTCTACTTTTTTCCTTCCTTCTTTACAGCATTAAGCCTCTATATTTGTTTTTCTTACTCATCCTTGTTTTGTATTCTGCTCCCTTATGGCTTTGAAATGTAATGCCAAACCATCCAATCGTGCAGATGTAATCTGTATTCAAAACAGCATCCCAAATCCACATATATACACAAATATATATGTATGTCTGTATACATATATATATATATGCACTCATATATAATGATTCACGTTACATATAGTGCAGCATATGTATTACAATATAAAAGTCAGTGCATGACTTCACATATAATAAGCCACCTTGCATTCTGCCTCTTCGCAGCGCTCCTTACAGCTCCGGGCGGTGCCACCAGGACGCCCTTCAGGACCAAGCAATCCCACGTTTGCTTGGAGGAGCTCTTATGCCTCCTCTGCACCACACTTTGCCCACCACCTCCAGCAGCAGGGCAGGGTCTCATGTGACCTGTGTCATGGTGCTCCCACAGAATCCCAGCAGCTTCAGTGGCACTGGGGAGGACTGCACTAGTTAGGTTTTCTCTTGAATAGTTTAGGAAGTGTTGATATGTTTATCTAGTTGTTACTTACTGTCCCATGACCTATCGCCTGGATTTAAAGTACCAGGAAAATGAGGAGTGCAGAAAAGACAGGAACAGGCCCAAGAACTTATACATAGTGTGGGCTGCTGGTAATCTCACACAAGCTTAAGAAACTTCCAGCAGGCACGTTGTCACAGAGCATCAGATGGCTGATATGGCTGGCTCGTGTACAACACATCAGGATGAAAGCCTCAGGATTATTTCAGAAAAGCCTGGCACGGTTATTCATGAGTGACTGACCATCTTTGTTTTCCAACACCATGGCCAAGTGGCCATACCAGCTGAGGCAGTGCCACTGAGACTAGCTAAGAAATGGTGCTCAATTGACACCTGAGACTAATCCGATGGTCACTGGCTGGCAACAAAGGCCCCTCTGGGCATCCTACAGACAAACTGCCTCTGCCAACACCCTGTACACGCATGAATGTGTTAAAATGCGGGTGTCTCCTAAGATATGGCCTATTTGAAAGTGAAACACAACTTTCAAAGCATCAGAAGGCGGGAATCAAGAAAATCTGAAGGGAAAAGACAAGTTTAAATGCCTGTTTCTGAGTATCTTCTTAGGCACAAATGCAGTCAGTGCATGGCATCAGTCCAACATTTCATGCACTGGGGCTCAAGTTTCAGCCCTGTTTCAGAAATGCACTGGACTTGAAGTGCCCAAAGCCCTCTTGAATGTGGGACCCTGTGTATTTTGGAATGGATGAAACACGCACGTCGTTCTCCCGACGTGTATCAACACCCTGCGATGCACAAAGCAGAGGGCAGCTGCCAGCGAACCGGACTCATCCTCGACGCAACGGTGCCGATTTACCCAGCGCTGCCTGGTTCAGGTGCCGGGTTCTTTCCGGAGAGGCACGAAGGTGCTTGGTGTCGAGGGCACCCTGGCCCTGTCCATCCTCCCCGCAGCGCTCCCAGCCCCCGGGCGAGCCGCCCCACGCTCCGCGGCTTCGGCCGCAACTCCAGGGCAAGCGCCAGCCCGCAAACACAGGCTCGGGAGGAAGTTCCAGGTGGACTCCAACCTCTACTGGCGACTCCTGAGGGTAGCACAAACACCGGGAAAGGTGGTGGAAACACCGGCGCGACGGTGACAGTGGCCGTGCGGTGCCCGGGCGGCCACCGGGGAGCGGCAGCGGGGAGCGACACGGCGGGGGTCGGGCGCGGCGGGGCGGCGGCCAGGGCCGCGGAGGAACCCGGGGCGGCCGCCGAGGAGGCGCGGAGGACGCAGGCGAGGCGCGGCTCCACGCCCAGGAGCGCCGCTTAAAACCACCACGGAAAGGTGTGGCCTCGCCTTTCCTCTGCCGGCGGGGAGGGGACGGGACGGGACCTCCGCTCTTACCACCACCGCCGTCGCCAGCAGCCCTCGCCGCCCGCCCGGCTCCGCACCGCGCTCCTGTCCTGCCCTCACCTGCGGGCCGCCCCGACGCCCGGCTCCCGGCCCTTCCCCGGCCCTCGGCGGACTGCGAGGGAGCGGCGGCACCGCGGCGGGCGCTGCCGGCCGTGAATGCCTTTCCTGCCGTCGGGCCCGGCTCAGTGTCCCCGTAGCTTTGCCCCTCGCTTTGCCCCTCGGCCCCGGGCGGCTCCCCCGCCGCCATGAGCATCAACGGCGGCTCGCACCCGCGCATCAACACCCTGGGCCGCATGGCGCGGGCCGAGTCGGGCACCGACCTGCGCTACGAGATGAGCTCCCACGTCGTGGGCGGCGGCGGCGGCGGCGGCGGCACCACGCACACCCACAAGACCTACTACTACCAGAAGACCTACGGCGGGGACTACGCCTCCGACGGATACGGGTAGGTGCGGGTCCCGTCGGCCCTGCTCCCTCGGGGCCACCTTCGGACAGCTGCCGTGAGCCCGCTCGCGGTGGGATTCCCTAGGTGCGAGCTTGCAAGTTGCTTTATCCTGCTGTTCCCTGAGGCGTCTTAACTTCTGAAAGGCTTTTAAATGCAAGCGAAGAACTTATTTTCTAAAAGCCGCTTTTGGTGGTGACTCTCCTTGAAGAGAGTAGCAGGACTGCAAACAGTGTCTCCCATTGCCGCTGTAAATGGGTCTGTGCTGGCTTTATTGACCCAACAGTTCTGTGCTGATAAACCCCCACTTTGCTCAGTGACGCAAAGCAAGCTGAACTGAAGTGAATTGCTTTATACCCCGTACACCCAGGCTCTGCCTTCCTCAAATAGTTGCATAACTAGGGCTATAAAACCATTATAACTAGTGGGAAATGTTTTCTTGTTAAATTTTGAGTTTGTTTCTAGCTTATGTGAGGCCTGGGAGTTTAAGTCATGATGTTTTATAGAGCGATCCCTGACATTTGGTGACAGGGGGCAGAGATACGTGACAAGCAACATTGGTCTGCTCTCCTCACCTCTTACCTTTTTAACTTTCTGCTTGCCCTGGTGCTGTGAGCACAGTCATGATCTTGTAGGCAGGGTGCCAGCTGTGAATCCTGGCTTGAGGTGTGCCTGTTTTCATGGATGCAGCTGTACCAGCAATCTGTGCACATCAAGTCTGACAAGGACCTTCTGCAGAGTGCAGTAATCATGAAGACTTCTCCATTTATCTCCTTGTCTGGGACTTCATTGGACTGAAAAGCAATTACAGTCACTGAAGGAAGCAGTGCTGGTGTGTGGTACAGCACCATCACAAAGCACAGCTGGTGATGACTGGTTTGTGTGTGTGGAATGGCTGTATTCAGTCTATTGGTCTAATTATAGATGCCACTGACTCAGGAATTGATGCAGAAGCCCTGTCATGTATTTTGTGTTAAAATTTAAGCCCTAACTTTATGGATTGTAGATAATTGGATTGCAAACGGGTGAGAATTAAACAAACATAGTAAATAAATAGCAGATGAGAAAGACAGGTTTTCTAGATCCATATAAGCAGATCTATAAGTGGCTGTAGAGAATTAAGGTTATCCTAGAGAGCACAGTGTGCTCTGTTTGGGTATGTCAGACCAGTTGCTAGAGGACCACTGAATGAATGACAAAACTTGCATTCTATGGATTTTTTGTTTGTTGGTTTGCACAGTTCTTAGTTTTAGTTCTTTGTTTGATTTTTGGTTTGTTGTGTGCATAGGTTAGCTACAATGAATTGCAGCTAGAGCACATCCAGTTACCAATACAGGAGTATGGGAATATCTATTTATTGCTATATAATAAGAACAGTTCAGTACTGTAGCATTGGGGAGTGCACACACTAGGATTCCAAAATACCATTACAAAGATGCCTGTGTCAGGATCTGTCTTGCTGGTGGTGCTTCATTGCAAATACCTTTACTGTTTACAAGAGACAGCCATGAAAAATAAATGGCAGTGTGTTTTACTTCCTGGCCCTTCTCTTTTTTGCTCACTTTACACTGGTGCAACTCTATTTGGCTTCACCAGAGTGATTTCCACTTCACTCCCAACTTTCACTAGAGGAGAAATGCTTTCCTTTAATTTAGCATTCTATGCCTATAGTTACATATTTTAAACCAGTCTGTAGTTTGTTAGGCTCTTCTTTCTGTAGCATTCAGTGGTAGTGTAGCAAGAGTGGAAAGGACAGACTTGATCAAGAGGTTAACAACCTTTTATCAGCATTCTTTCATTTGCTTTTTATAACGTGATATTCAAATCTCCTGTCTGGGAAGATATGTCTGGCAAGGAGGTTGCAATGAAAGTTCCTGCTCACTTTATTGTGAGACTTCTGGGTGGAACTGAAGACAATTATTATTGAGATTAAAAAAATATATATATGTATGCATTTACATATTGTTCTATGTGAAAAAATCTGACCATACCTAATACTTAAAATATTTTTTGCAACAGAGTGAGTGTGTTTGCCACCTTACTGAGTTGCATAGGTTTATTTTTAAGCAATGCTGATATGAGTTAAAATGTGTCTCAAAACAAGTGGTTTATTGACAGTTAATGAAAAAAAGCCTGAAAAAGTTTTGCCTGATTTTGCACGTGTGTTTGTGTGCAGAAAATCCACCAAATGCTCTGCGTGTTGTGCTATTGGGATCGGGGCCATCATCTATGGAACTGGTTTTATAAATTGCATTTAGCCTGACGTATTCAGTGCCAAAGTTTAGTGGCATCTACTGAACTCAGAAAACAGAGGCTTCTTTTTTTCCATGGGGAAGATCACTCTAATTTTTAAATGCAGCAGGATTCAAGTTAGGGTCTAGTCTTGTAAGTTTTGGGGCGTATTCTGCCAAACAAGTCTGTGCTGAGTGTTACATTACTCACAGAGCAATATGAGACGCTCCCTACCCTTAGGGCTCAGCAAGGTGCTTTTACAACATTCCCGGTTTCTTCTGGTTTGGGAACTCAGGATGAGCTTGGCCCGGAGTACAGATACTCAGCTTGACAGTGACTCACACGCTGCTAAACTGCCAGTTCATCAGTCAAATATTTATCAGTGCCTTTGCTATGGAGATAGAAATTCTGATAAACCATGAGAAAATAGAAAAAAAAAAAAACAAAGAAAAAGCAAAGTCGTGCAGTTTTATTTGTCATTGCTGAGATTAGGGGAAAAAAATAGCCTAGGATTCACGGTCACTGAGTGAATTAAATTAAAGATTAATTTACACCGTTCTACTTAAGGATTAATATAACTTCTGTGCTTCAAGTTAGAAAATGAGTTAGAAAATTACCTCCCGTGCCCTGACGCTACTTTGAGGAACCAAGAAACAAAGTAAACGTGGAGAAAACCGATTCAAAGCCACACTTTTTCCTTTCCCGTCAGTCTCGCAGGGATCTGTAGAGTCCTGGCTAAGCGGAGTGGTGCTAGAGCTGGCGTGGTGACTTGCCCTTTGCGCTGCTCAGACGGCGAGGGAGGAACGTCTGCATTGTTGGGGAACACCTGCCCTGCCGGCAGAGCCTGTGCTCTGCCTACCAGGGAAATGGTGACAAGAGACTCCGGCTGTACCTCCCCCAGGCCTCTGTTCCGCAGGGACGTGCATGTGTGAAAGCCCCCGTCAGGAGGAGGGGGTTTGCTGCCTTTCGAGCGGCTGCTCTCCAGCAGAGGAGTATTTCCATGGTCCGGGCTAGAGCCAGGGTTTGGCACCTCCCTCTGCCGGAGGCGGAGGTGGGAGAGGCAGCGTGTGAGCAGCCTGCTGCATCGGGCAGGGACGGCCTTTGGGAACGGTCCTGTTGGCTGCTGGTGATTCATACCAGTGAGAAAAAGCATGAGGACTTTCTGTGAACAGGTGTGGTACAAGCCCTTGTGAAACCCTGCATGCTGCCAAGGCACTAAGCCTCGGGGGTCCTAATAAGTCAGTAATTCAGTAGTGACTACTGAATTGGACTACTGAATGGATTTTTGCACATTTTTCATGGTATATAGAGCCAGATGCAGAGGTCTTTTGAGGTTTCCAGCCATCCTGTAAACCCTAGTCTATGTACATACTTGGCAGATGAGACTAGTTTGGTGAGCCTGTGGTGTGCCAAAACTGGTCCTGGTTAGAGCAGAGACATATGGGGAGAACTCTTGATGATTTAACAGTCTGAATTCACCTCCTTTGAGGCAGAAGGGGGAAAGCTGGACTGTAGCATTTTAAGTGCTGGTTATATTCTTGTGGATGTCGTGATTGACCACCTTGATGCTGTTGCGTGCTCCAGCATACACACACCCAGCTGGCAGGTGGTGGCGGATGGGCGGGGGTATGTGCAGCCTCTGTGCTGGGAATGCAGATTCCAGGTCAGGTTTTTCTTCTAACTTGCCTTCCCTGGGCATACCAGGTAATCCCTTTGTGAATCTTTTGCTTGTTCAAACAAGTTTGTGTGCAGGGGGGTGGGAAGTATGAATAAAAAGAAGTGCTAATTTTTTGCTCTTGTTATGAGAATCATTCAATATTCTGGACCTGCTAAAAGACTTTCTTTTGAAGCTTCCTCCATTTTTTGAATGAATAAAAAAAATCTAAAAGCTTTGAATTTTTTAAAAGGCTAGAAGTTTTGTGGAGGGCTTGGAAAATTCAACAGGGATTATTCTAATTTGTTTTAAAAAGTATCTTTGGGACAAGAGCAACCTCTTTGTGCTCCCAAAACTTTAGGGAGCTATGAAGCTGTGGGAAGGCTCCTCAGAACTGCTGGATGTGTTTCTGTGTCTCCTTTGCCCTGCTTCTCTGGGCACTGATCGCATCCTGGATAACCCAGCAGCCTCTGGATGAGCAGTAGCAAAGGCAGAGGCCAGAGCAGCCCCCACAGTCCAGGCATTTGTGCTGGGGGTGTGCAGGTCTTGAAGCAGCTGGAGGCAAAGGGAAAATCAGAAAGTAGCTGGCTTCCTTGCCCCTTGGGTTCTGCTGTGGTGACATCAGCTCCCACAGCAGGCCTTGTGAGGGTGCAAGCTGAATGTTTAGAGAAGGCATTTGGTTTATTCCAAATGCATCACTTGGGATAATTTTTTGATTGCTTGAACAAGTTGGTGCCAGCAGTACTTGGCCCTCCTGTGTTTTGGGGGATGTGGGCACTGCTGGCATGTCTGTCTCTGCTCTCTGAACTCATCATATGGCCTTGAGCATGTTTCTCAGCCCCTTTCAGGAAAAGCTAAACTTGTTTCAGTAGAGCTGGAAGTCTTGTAAGGATCATGAGTACTGCTCATCAGTTAAACATTAGACCAGGTACTGAGGATTCAACAGTAAAGTAATGGCTGGATTTAGCTCAGTTGGGGTAGATTATAGCAGGGAGGTGTTGCCTGAGCTGCTATCCTGCCCAAATTCCAGTGGCAGCAGGGGTTGGGCTGTCCTCTCATTTCTCAGGGAGAGCAGGAGGGTATTATAGCAAGGGAGCAATGTGTTCTGCCTTGACATGCACTGAAAAGGGTGGCTCCTCTACAGAATGATGGCATGGAGATGCTATGCCTTTCCTAGGGCTCTCCTGACGGTGGAGAGCAATAGGCCTACATTTCAACCTCCTAAGTAAAAGCAATTCATCTGTGTTTTGAAGTGTTTTCGTAATTTTAAAACAAAGACGCTACCCCCTTTTGTTTTCCTTTGTTCCTTTAATAGTTAATGACTGTTAAAATTAAGTTATTTTAATAAAGAACTCTGCTTAATAGGACCTTTTTGAAATTCATGAGCTGCTTTCTAAATAAATGTCATGGTCTAAAATGAGTTGTAAGGACAAATACATACTTAAGGTCAGAAGCAGTCCAGTCTGTCTCACTCAGCACTGTTCTGCAGGGTTCACAAAACCAAAGCAGTACAGCACGTAGTCAGGTTATTGCAGATGTGTATGTTTATTAGTAGTAGACCTTGCACTCTTTTGTTATGAGTCCTGCTAAGAGACCAGCCTCTAGTTCTTTCAATTTCTGCTGGAATGGTTGATAATATATGTTGGATTTACCAGAGTGCTGTAAAACAAATGAAAAATCTGCCCATATTTTCACTGCATGGTGTGCCTACAGTGTTGGATGCAACAGATCCTATTCACAGGTTCGAGGTGTAGATGCTGCCAGAGTTTAATCAAATTGTCATAGCAGCAGTAGGTGTTACAATGACCCAACATTACTCTAAACTTGTTCAGTTTCATGTAAACAAAATGAGACAAAACAAGAGAGACACTGACAAAATACCATGTAAAGTAACCCACTTAATCTGTGCTCTCTGAGAATTGTTGGTATCCTTAATTTTTCTAAGGGACATAAATGTATTTTTATGTAGCATGTAGGTTACATGTTTTTACTTTAAAAATCCAGCATTGTTCTTGCCTCTATGCTGTGACGCTGTCTAGTATGTTTCTTTGGTCCAGTATTTTCTGTGTTTGGTATGGTTTTACTTTGGCTGTCTGTTTCCTGCTGCTTCAAGGTTGGTTGTCTTACTACTCTGAATTGGAGTTCCTGCTTTGGTCTGCTCATCCCCATTAAAAGCCTGTTGGCTTCATTAAGAGGCAGATAATACTGAGAGTCTTTGAAACTGCTAATGAAGTTCCTGTGACATGGGTGAAAAGTATTGAAGATGTGTCCCTGTGACATTGTGGTAGTGCCAGCTGATGTATCATCAGCATTTGTCTGTTGAGTTATTGTCTCACTAAGTATTTTTATTTTTTAAGTTCAGAGATTGATTTATGCCCTTGAGCATGTTTGTACAGATGAATCTCCTTCAGATTTGAAGTTCTTGATTCCTCTTGCCTTGGTGGAGCTATGCCATCAAACATCAGCTCCTATGCTGGCATCTGCTGTTTCTGGTTGTGCCCAAATAACCCCATGTGGCTCTGTTTGGTCTTCTGACAGATTTGAAAGCCAGTGCCTCTAGCAGGCCATGACCTTTTTATCGTTATCATAGGATTGATCTTTGTATTTTCACTGGCAAAACTGGCTAGATTTTTAACAACAAAGACAGCATTAATAAAAGAGTGTGCTCTTTTCTGTTTTCAATTTGTAAGCTCGAGCTTCTGCCATTATTTTGGTTATGTCTTTATCTGCTGGATTGGAGAGCCTTAAATATGTGCTGCTTTCTTCTTGAGAAGGTCCCCTTGAACTGTAAACAAGTAACTCGTTGTTACTCTATTTGAAGACCTAGATAGGGCGTACTCAAGCTTCTCATTTCAAGGCCTCTGCTCTTGCTTTTGAAGCAGTTTTGTATGTCTATATTTAGCCACCTTCAGGTTTTCAGTTTTTTAAATTATTTGGGCAATAATTATGGAGATGGTGTTTAAACATCTTCAGAATGAACACAAAGTGCTTGTATTTTTACTTCTTTATATTTTAGTTTAATAGTTTGGTTTTCTTTGAAAATAGCTTTTCTTTACAATTTCTTACCATGTTATCTGTACTAGCTATTGTTTAGACCTCTTGTCATGGTGGAGTAAAGTCTTTGAGCTCAGTGAAGTTACCCTGAAGCCAGTGGAGATAGACTGACTGGTTACAGTATAAATCTGGTCACCATCTATACTTCATTTGGCTTTAACGGATATCCAGCATTTGTAGCTGCCAGAACATGATGGAAAAGGTGATTCAAGAAAATATACTCTTCCAATGTTCTAAAAAGAGAAAATTGCTTGGAAGGTTCCTCTCTCTTCTTTATTATGTTTCATTCATGAGGATAATTGTGGGTGTAATTAAATGTAAATTTCAGATTCAGTCAGATGTTTCTATATCTAAACACAGCAGTGATGCCTAAGGAGAAGAAATTATTTAGAAAAGGAAGCTGGCACAAAACCATGTTATTTTTCATAATTGTTTTCTTTAAGCCGTTTCCAAGATACGCAGGGGTGCATAGCACAGTGGGGCGCAGCGTTTGTGCAGCCAAAGAGTCACAGAACAAGCTGGGGGCTGCATGTGTACAGCTTGTTTTGTGTCACCCAGTGACTCTGCAGTTGTGTCTCTACACCTCTGAGGGTCTGGTATGGGGGAAGCTGCTGAAAAGTTGCTCAAACCTTTGCCATTTGTTCCAGATGAGCTGATAGGAGAATGGCAGGCAGCTGATGCATCAAAAGCACATGCTGCAGAAGAGCTTTTAAAAATATTGGATGTTTCTCACCACTCCAGGGATTTTGCCAAGGACAGTGCTGCTTTTTCATTGTCACAATTCCTTTTGTGAAGGATGGTCTGAGTCTGTTCAAGTCAGTGGAAAGATTTCCATTGAATCCAGATTGCTTGCTGGCTCTGAGTTGGACAGGTTCACACTGGTCCTCTCATTGGAATTAGTGTTGTAAGGAATGTTTGTCTCTTCAGTGATTTGTAATGGAAAAGGTTACCTACTGTGAGCACAGGAGTTAGAAAACTAGGCAAGGCTTGGAAACACCTTAGCTCTTACTTTCTGTTAATGGTTTATTTTAGTTACACTGGCAAGTGTTTGGGTTTAGGAGCCGCCTGGGCTTGCATGGGAGGTCTGATCCCATCACCAAGGAATGGTTCTTCACTAGAAGCACCTCACCCCCATTCAACTATAGCGGCTCACTTTGATGGCTGAATCCTAAATGCTGGAAAAGCAACCTTCTGGCAGTATGGATGCAGTAGATTATGTGCAAGACATCAACAATGACCTCATTACCTGCCTTGGTTTTTTCCCCCACTAGTGTTTTTAGTTCTGGAGTTTTACTTGGAGACTCCAAACTCACACTTTATGTATTTGTAAGAAAGCATGTCCTCTGACTCCAGGCCCTACATCTATTTTTGTAGTAGCTTGTGTATCTTGCAATTCATTCCTAAGTCACTGCACTAGCTTTGTGCATTTCTGCTGATAAAAGGGCCCTTATGCTTGTGTGGACTTGTGTGCTCCTGTGCCTGCCTAGCTGAGGATCCTGCTTTCCTTGTGTGCCCTGACATTTGATGGCTGGTGTGATAACATGAACAATTACATCACACAAAGGCTATGCTCTAATGTATTTACTTTAACAAAGATTGTGAATAATTCATTCTGGCTGTAATGCTGCCAAAATTTTGTCTATCAAAGCTACAAATACCTGTGCTGGAAGAAAAGCTTTTTCCTTTATGGCATGCCAGTTTCCATGTTCTGCTCTATCCTGTGGCAAAGTCAGTCCATGCCTGCTGTTGCAGGACTGTAAAATGGCTCTGCCTTCTTGGAATTGTCATTGAAATTTCACAGTGCAGTCAATGTGTGTTGTGTGTGTGTCTCTGTGAACTTGCATGAGGTGGATTATTCTGTGTAGCTCCTCTTAAGTGTTCTGAATTTGTGTTTCTTGTATTTCATCAAAACGTGCCATTGCTCTGTATTTACTTCATCTTTTTCTCCCCCACCACAGGCAGAATGGGACCTGTACCATGTCCAGACGCCAGAACACCATCCAGGAGCTTTTGCAGAACTGTTCGGATTGCCTGACACGAGCTGAGCTCATAGTGCAGCCTGTGAGTGCTTCTTGTGCTTCTTATCCAAAGTGATTAAGAATATTACATGCATACTCTGTGTTGTTATCCGGCCTCACAGGCTCTGCTGCTCCATCTTCTTTCTCCCCTTTCAGCTGTTTGTGTGGGCAACTGGGAGTGGAATGACAGACCTCTTTCTTAGGTCTTCTTCCCTCTGCACTCTGTTCAGTAAAACGGATTGAAATGCATCTGGTTAATAAAAGGGGTCTTCTTGATTTTTGAAAAAAAACCCAACAAACCCACCCTCAAATAGATTGTACTGCATCTTGTTTTTCAGTTTTAGATCAGGACTACTGTCAGTGTAACACCTGTAACTAATGACCACATACACTCTCTTAGTGTGTTCTGTAGGATATTGTCATTGTTTTCAGGGCTGTAATGAACCTGAGCCACCTTAGGAAATACCTTTATTAACTTTATTTCATTTTTTCCAGATGATTCCTAAGGAAGTAAATGAAACTAGATTAAAGTCTTCCTGGCTGTTTCAGCTCAAATACATACAGATAATCTCTGCAGTATCTGATACAAACCCAGAGTGCCAGGTGTGGGTTACTCACTGATGCTAAAGTCACTCCTGGCAAACATGGGGTGTCCTCTGTTCCTGCTGAAGTCGGAGGAGGTGCAGGGTGGTGAGTGCATCCTGCTGTTGAGGCCACTGAGATGTGAAATGCTTTCACAGTTCTGGCAGTAGATGTGATTTAATGCACACTTTTGGACCCTCTGTGGACAGAAAATTCTTTCAGAAATGAACTCTGTGGTTAGGAGTTCATTTCCTTTTCAGAGATACAGGACGTGTGAGCATGTTTATATAAAAATCAATGCCAGAGTAAATACTGCCTTTTGTTCAGGATTAATATTATTCCAGTGAAGTTGAAAGAAAGAGATGTTTAGTTCCAGCTTGGTGCCACAACATGCATTGTTTGCTTTCCTTCTTTCTTTTCTTTCTAAGGGACAGAGCAATGAGGTCCATAATATTTTATTTGCAAAATCAGGTCACAGCTGCATTATGTTTTGTTCAGCATGGCTGTGTCAGTGTGGGATGAGGTCAAAGAGCCCTGTCTTCCTGGTTGAAACACCATGACCATGCTGGTCCAACTGCACTGAGAGGGAGCATGGAGAATTGTCCTAGACTTTTGATGTTGAGGTGGGATGCAAATGTGATGAGGCATGGAGCTGGACCCAGGCAGAGGGTACTGCTTGTGTTTTTGCAGGAGGGGGAAGTCTTAGAACCTCAGGGAACCTTGTGGAAAATCAGGAGCAAAAGCTACCATCTCCTACTAGGACAGAGTTTCCTTCTCATCTTCTAAACACAAAAGCATAATGTCTTAAGAAGTTAGCACACCATGTGAAGGCCTGGCTCCTCTGAAATAAACATCAAGATGTGCTGCTCTTTATGGAAAGTTTTGTTTGATATTACATTTTAATAATTTTCGTACGTATTTTATTTTAATGAGGACTTTCCAGTGACTATGGATCCTTTGGTAGTCAGCCTTCTGCTAGTTAAAACTGGCAGTCAGAGACCTGGCAGTCGAAACTTACCGTGCTTCCTAAAAAAACCTCCATCCTCACAACATCTCTTTTAAGACAACCAAAGGAAGCTTAGATGATGAATGTTTAATTTAATCTCCCGTCCTTTTTTTTTTTCATTAGGAATTGAAATATGGGGATGGTGTCCCACTTAGAGGGAACAGAGACCTGGAAGACTGTTTTGCCCAGGCAAATGACCAGATGGACATTCTGGATGGGCTGATCAGAGAGATGAGGCAGATGGGCCAGCCCTGTGACATGTATCAGAAAAGGTATTGTCAGGGAAGGGTTGGGGTTGGGAATGTGACTGATAAAGTTTGTGGCATCTCAAAAGCTCACCTCCCCTTGTGTTGCAGGATGTAATAGAAATCAATAAGGTGGAACTAAATCTGTTTGGTCACCTAACATGGAGAAGGGTCTTGCAGTAATATATTTCTGATAGAGATTCATGCCTTAGTTGTCTCCATGAAATCTTAGTTGATATATTTTTTCCATGGTCTTTGCTTTCAATGCTATTTTGAATAGTTGGTGGTGCAGTAGAAGATATAAATTGCATTATCTGTGTGTGTTCTGGGTGTTTTGCTCACAGACACTAAGTGTTTCCTTCCCTTTCAGGCTGCTTCAGCTCCAGGAGCAGATGCGTGCCCTGTACAAAGCCATCAGCGTTCCCCGTGCCAGGAGAGCCAGCTCCAAAGGCGGTGGCTGCTTCTCCTCTCAGAGTGGCTCGGGCTGGGACGAGTACACAAAACGTGTCACAAGTGAATGTTTAAGCTGGATGAGGCAGCAGAAGGTAAATCTGTGTGAAATCCAGGGACAATGCTAAAACTTGGTGTTGTTTATGAATGTCACCTCATATGTAGAATTATTTTGGATGCCAGTAAAGATGCACATGAATGCTCCCATGTTATTCCAAGCTCTTCTTTTTCCCTCCCAGTATTGTACATATAGTCAATTCTCACTGAAATTCAAACATGGATTTGGGTCTTCTTTTGCAGAGGAAAAGGCGTGGAAAAGAGATTTGAAAGCTAAATGGAACACAGGTGTTAACGTAACAGAAGGCATTGGCATGTTTGTGTTAGAGATTATTGTGCTCAGTATTTCCCTTCTTCCTTCCTTTGATTCATATTTATTTTAACCTTTTACACAGACAGGACCATCTTCACAGATTTAATCATTGTCCAGTATTTTAGAGTTGTTCTCCCCCTCTAGTCTGTCTTTATGACAGAGAGGTAGAGCTGATTACCACAGCACTAGGTTTTCAAAAGTCAGTGCTGAAATGCACACAGAAGTGCCAAAGCTACTGTTTGCTGCATTCTGAGAACAAATTTGCCAATTCACAGCTGTT
This sequence comes from Alaudala cheleensis, assembly GCA_013398995.1. Lineage (NCBI taxonomy): Eukaryota > Metazoa > Chordata > Aves > Passeriformes > Alaudidae > Alaudala > Alaudala cheleensis. The sequence continues at coordinate 73,346 of VWYE01003873.1, forward strand.
GCTGATGTAACCTGGAGTGGAAAACACACGCTGTTTTTGTGCTGCTGAGGTGAAAGTTGTGTGTTTAAATGAAAGTTGTAAGTTTGTGGCTGGACAGCCCTTTCTGAGAGACAGGTAGGGAGGATGGAACAAGGTGGCTGAAGTCACACTTTGCAGATCCCTTGTAAACTGAAATTGTATTATTTTTATCTCTATTAGGTTGTTGCTTTGCAATTCTGTTATCATTATCTGCGTATGACATTTGCCAGGTGGTTCTGTCTTACTGAGCTCTATAGAACTGCAGTATTTTTAAGTGAGTGCTAGTTATAGTCTAGTCTTCCAGCGTGGCATGTTTTGGAGGAGGAAGGGGAAGTGGAGATGCACTCCTTGAGTGGTAATGTGTATGAGCATTGTGCCTGGACAGCAACAGCCAACATTATTGCTCTTCACATGCTGTGGGAGAGGAGGCTGATTGTCAGACCTGCCATGGCTTGAGGAGTGATGTTGGACAGACTCTGGGCACGCTTCCAGTGATGAAAGATGGTGAACAGGCTGCACCTCCCAAAGACACCACGGGATGCCCTGCTCAGACACCCCTCTCTAAACACAGGGAGCATAAGCAAGTGCTTTATAGCTGTGTTCCCACACTAAACCTCCTATGAAAGTAAAAGGCTCTCTCTCTTTTCCCCTTCGTCTCTACAGCAAAGCTGAGGTGGGGCTAGTAAGCTCTTACCTTACTGGGAAATTTTATTTTGAACTTGCCAAGATGCTGCTTCTTTCCGTTGTGCTTTGCTGTGTCCCATTACTTGCTCACATTGAGACTAGGATAATGTTTCCCCTGGTCATGTGGTGAGATGTGGGAAAAAGTTCTGAGCAGTTGCAGTCTTTTGCTGTTTTTCTGGTTTTTGTCTGGTTGGTTTGCTGGTAGGAGAATCAGGTGGTAGGGAGGGTTGGTCAAATTTCCAGTGCAGGACTGGGGAAAGAGCAGTGAAATCCAGACATCCTTTGTTTGCATATGGCAGCCAGCCACGACTGCCACTGTTGCTACAGTCTCTTTAGACTGTTAAAATATAACAAGAAGGGTCAAAGTCCTCTAACTTTTAAATGGCTGAATGAAAAATGGTTTCATTCCTTGGATCATTTTCAGCACTGCCTTTGAACCCCTACGCTTGAGTTCTGGCTTTATTGTCATCTGTTGACTCATAGAGATTTGACTCCGGGCTGGTAATTATCAAATTCAGTCCCAGCCCAAGATTAGGATACCTCTTTCTTTACTGGGCATGTGCACAGACAGGCATTCAGACAAAGTTGTTTTGTGTCTTTGCAGCATAAAAGAGGATTTGGAGTTTTTGGAGCTGAATTTAAAGTTAGGTGGCTTGTAATATTTGAAAAAAATGAAACAAGGAACTGCAGTCAGTTTTTGGTAATTAGCAGGTGTATTACTGTATTTCAAAGCTGTTTCTAGTCATTTTCACTTGGCATCCTACAATAAATGTTGCCAAAATGCTAGACAAAAAACACTTTTTCTAATAATTTAAATTTATCTTATGTGGAATTTTTTTTTAGTGTGAGTGCATTTAACTGAGGTTGTTGAAGTTCACATAAGCAAAATTAAAATGGAGATCTGGTGTACTGGCCTACAGAACTTTACTGGGCATTTTCACATGAATTGCATTGTTTGATAAAATCATGGTATGTTTTCAGAGTGATAAGAAAGTAATTTTACTGTAGATCATGAAGTAACAGTTTGGTCCAAAGAAAACCAGATGTAAATACACTGAGTGTATTTCATCTAGTGTAACTATAAACAACTGAAATATTTTTCCTATTTTGTTTCTTCTGCTTTGGGAGCCAGTCACACAGTTTAATTGATGGTATTTTAATGAAACTGTAATCCCCCCTATCCTGAACTTCTCTTTATTTCACTTTTACTCTACTGCATAGTCTGTTTCCTTCAGTTGAATTCCTTTATGCTCCAATTTAGGCAGTAATGATGTAAATGAAAGTAGCAATCCTGTTTCTTGTTCCTAGGTTGAAATGGAGCAAGTGAAGTGGGGGTTTGATGCAGCATCCATTGAGCAACAAATTGGTGACCACAGGAGAACTCACAATGCCATTGGAGACTATCGTTGGCACCTGGACAAAGTCAAAACAGACCTGGTAATTACTGTCCTCCCTCACATTGTTTGGTCTAGGTATATAGCATTGGCTTACTGGTGTTCCACCACAAAAAAAGGAATGTTGAGAAGTTCATCCTCTCTTCAGAAAGCACTGATGTCATGGTAGCAACCACTTTCAACTCTTAATTCCTCGATAATTTTGTGTTTCTCTTCTTTCCTCAGAGTTTTAAAATAAAAATTTAGTAGCTATTTATCTTTTTGTTGTTGTGCACCAAGGCTGGCAAATAAATGCTGCCTTATTATTTGTGAGACATATCACAAGGAATTATTATTCTCACTTGCTGCCTCAGTATATTAAACAAGAAAGTGAAAAAATAAGGTGGATGTTCAGATGCAGTCTTGAGTAATCAGGTTTTTTTCTGTTGAAAATACCCAAGTTTTGGGCTAAGATTAAAGCTTTTTTTAAGTTACTATTTTTGATATTATTTTCCTTTTTTTTTTCTTTCCTCTGAGACTTTTGTTGATACTCTGAATTTTGTGATTGAAATAAAGAAATGACTGAAAATGCAGTGTTAACTTCCTCTCCTGCCAGCCCAGCAGTTAGGTATAGGAGAGAGGAGGCTTATTTAATTTCCATTAATATTTTCTCTTATTTGACCCGAGAGAGTTCAATCTAAAGAAAAGGTAGTCTGTTCTGGAGCCCTGATTTCTCAGCCAAGCTGAAGAGTGAAAAGGATTTTGCTCCCTTTGCCCTTCTGCTTCAATAGGAAAGGTGATAGTCTGCCCTGTTGAATACCAGTTCAAAGGCTGGGCATGTTCCCAGCCACAGAAATGGGGATAAAGACTGGAGCTGTCTGCTCATATCATATTTTATACTAGTTCACAGTCCTAAAGCTTGCTCTAGGACTAGCTGGTGTAGGAGTTTGGTGCAGAAAGAAGTCCAGTTTTGAGTGTTGTTTTTGTATTACAGATTATGTGCAGACTTGGTTATACACCAAGCATCCCTGAGAGTAGTAAGTCTGTCCAAGCCTTGGTTTTGTACTTCCTGAGTCATCCAGTGGAGCAAATCTGCTATTGACAGATGTCTCTTGCAGGCATTTGCAGGTTACCACCTGCAATTATGATGATATTGACACTGTAAAGGAAATACCAGCAAATAGGCAACTTGTAAAAGGCTCACTAAGTATTTGCTGTCTCTGTTCCAGCGGGAGAAAGCTGCGGTTCATCAGCTGGAGGAAGAATACGAAGGCCTGCTGGTAAGCATGGGATGTGGCCATTTCTGAGACCCTGTTTGCTTTATTAACATCTAAGTGATTTTCAAGGGGCACTTCAGGTTTTGACAGAGTGACAGATGCACATTTAAATAATTCTAAGCAGTAAACTGAAAGTGCTTTGTAGTTTCTGAAAGATTCATTTTGAGTCGTGGACTTGAGATTAATGCAGTGCCTGCTGTATAATTGACTTATTCTCACAAGGAAGTTTCTGGCTTGCACCTGGTGAAGGGAATTGGTCACAAAGCACGTGATGAGTAGAACTCTATCTCCTTAATGGGAGTAAATGTCATCATGAAATTAGGCTGTATATGGGGCTTAAAAAGTTACTCAAAGGTGGGACTAGAACCAAATTCTGTGTAGGGCTGTGCATCTTCCCTGCTGTGGATCTTCATGTAAAACACAGCGAGAATCTTCTGCAAATGGTTTATTTAACACTTGGGATCAGAGTCTGATTCCTGGCAACCTGATTTCAAGTAACAGGATGTGTATTATGATGTGAAGACAAAGAATTTTTTCTGGAAGTGTCAACTGTGCAAAAGATGCTGCTGTAACATCAAGGATGTACTATGAGCAGCAAATGCCAGTAAAAGGATGTTAAGTGTTCAGACATTTCTTTTACTTCCCTCCATGCCTTTTTGCTTGCCTGCTACGTGTCTGCTACACGTGTGTTTGAAATAACTTTGAGAAGCTGCTGACATCAAGTTCCCATTGTTCTGTAAATCCTGACACGTTGTCCTCTGTCCATTGCCAACAGGTTTCATGGTTCAATAAACCCAGGCACATCTGCTGTCCATTGCCAACAGGTTTTACAGATGTGTGGGTTTTACTGTTCTTTTATTAATAAAAAAAAAAAAAAAAAGCCGTGATCTTGGCTTCCCTTTCTCCACCCAGCTCAGGCATTTATGTGTTTATGGCTTCTCATTTCTGTACTCCCTTGCAGAAATATTCCTTTGAGAGAATGGATCAGCTTCGCCAATTCCAGAACCTCATCCAGGCCACCAGCAGAGAGATCATGTGGATCAATGACTGTGAGGAAGAGGAGCTCCTCTATGACTGGAGTGACAGGAACACTGATATTGCCAGGAAGCAGGAGTCCTTCTCTGTAAGATAGCTCAACCTCCCTGTGCTTTTCATCGGCCCTCTCTTGGAATAGTCAGGGAGGAACAGCCTCTCTTGGGAGAGACTCATCACAGGGCATTTCTTCACTCTTCTGAAGTTCCTGGGGTTTTTTATCAACAGTTTTTGATGAAGTACGATTCAATAACCTTTTCAGTCAGGACAGGACATTTTTTGGAGGATTTTGCTCCCATTCAGTGAGTTGTCATAGTTTATTTTGACCTTGGAATGTGACCTTTTGGTACAGTCCGCTACAGACCAGTGATCACCCACAGCTTGTGCTCACAGTCATTGTGCTGGCATGCCAAACTAAGGAATTGATTCAAGCAGTTTTAATTCCCCCTGTTGGGACTATGCAGGGGTCAGAGGTCACTGTATTTTGCCCTGATTGTCTGTCACCAGGAAGTAGAGCTATGCTCTTTTCCTCTGATGGTGCTGCCAACAGCACATTGCAGGCATGGTCAGCTGTAGTTTGCCCTGCTCTTTTGTTGTCTGTGGGTGTGTAGGGAAATTGAGCATGTGTTTGTTTAACCAGTATTGGTGCTGATCACAAAATTGAAAAAGGAATGAAAGTTCACACTATTATGAAGGTGCCTTTTTTTTTTTTTAGTTCAGTTGTTCTGGATATTGCAAGATGCAGTCATTTTTGCTTCCATCATTCTTAAGAAAGGCAGAACTTTGTGTGCTTTGCTCTCTGAAACAGCAAGCCTAGAGACTAGAATTTAGATGATTGCACCTTCTTTGATTCCACTGTCTTCATAATTAACTTCAGTACACCTAATGGAAACACTTTATAGTGTTAGAGGGGATAATTTTACATTATCACAGCTATCTGGGAAATTTTAAGCTAATCATCCTGTGCAGTGTTCCTTTGGAGTTTGTTTAATGCTGTGTTTTGGTTATTTAGAAACGTATGAGTGAACTAGAGCTTAAAGAAAAAGAACTCAACAAGCTAAAGCAAGAAAGTGACCAGCTAGTGCTCAATCAGCATCCTGCTTCAGACAAAATCGAGGTGAGTTAGACTTTGTGGGATTTCACTTGCTCCTTTACTTGCTACATGGGAAAAGTTCTCAGTGGAAGTTCACATACAAAGTGCTGCATTTGTGCTCAAGAAGGGTTTGCCTGCCCAAAATCATGTCGGTACACCCGGCTGTGTGAGCTGCTCTAGTCAGTGTTACTACCTTCCTCTGCAAACCTGACCATTAACAAGTGCATGATGATGGATGCAAGTAAAAATTAATTCTAAGCTGAGGGAGTTATCTGAGCGTGTTGAAATTGCTGTATCTCATTTGAGCTGACTACAGTGCAGCAGAAGTTATGGTAGGAAGGCATGTCATTGCTGTTCTGCTCTCTTAGTAGGCATGTTTTGAAAAGAGCCACAGCCTTTGTTGAGGGTTTATGTTTTATCCAGGTGCAAATACTTTCTGCAGCTGAAATTCATAATGCCTTTCTACAGCATAGCCAAGGCACTTTTGATTTCACAGCTTGGTGTATACTTACTTTTTAATTTAAAAGGCTGCAACAATTTGGTAGATTTCATTTTATTAGGAAATGCTGTAGTTGTTGCAGTATCAAGAGTGTGTAAGAACTCTGCAACTGAAGAAGCTAAAAGGGAAAAAAGTAATTCTTTCTGCCTTTTAGTGTGTTTACTTGGTTAACTGTTATCGTATGGTGTAAAATCCTATTTCTCCTGTAGTCAGTTTCTCTCTTAAAGGGAAGATTTTTTAAGCTCTAGCAGTGAAGTGAAAGTTGTGTGGAGTTTTTGTAAAGACTATACATCATGGCTGCTTGAGTATTTTGAATATAAAAACAACCAGCATAAAATATCATGTTTGGAAGTGTTCCCTGAAAAAAGGAGAACATGGCCATTGCAGCTGAAATAGCTGATTTCCACTATTTGCTCATTTCACCCCTTTTTGTTAATGCTCCTGGGGTTTTATGTTGATCAAACAAATTCAGGTCATGAACAGATTTCTCTTTGTGTCTCACAAGCAGGTTTTTAACTCATTTCAGTTAGGTGGGTGCTTAGAAGATGTGAAACTATTTGCATGAATGATGCTGTTCTGGTGTGTGTGAATTTGTTTTAGCAGATTTTTTATTTGCATTTTGTGGAGCTTAGATGATTTTGCTTGAGCCTAGGTGTGGGAGAGGGATCAGTGTGGTGGCCTGAACTGTGTATATTACATATGTGTATGTTTTTCTTAGGCCTACATGGATACATTGCAAACTCAGTGGAGCTGGATTCTTCAGATCACCAAATGTATTGATGTTCATCTGAAGGAGAATGCAGCTTACTTTCAGGTGAGAAGTGACGTGGAGAATTCACACCACTTTTAAAAAGTGTGAATCCCATCAAAGATATATTTATTGTTCATAGCACACTGTTGCCATGTTACAAATGCTACCATTGTGCCAGAGGTGAACTGGGATTTCTCATTAAAGGAGTCCATCGATTTTTAGCAGACTTTTTAAGATCTACTCACAGCCAAATTCACAACTTTTCTCCTGTAGTTCTTTGAAGAGGCCCAAGCCACAGAGTGCTACCTGAAAAACTTACAAGACTCTATCAGAAAGAAGTTCATCTGTGATAAGAGTATGTCACTGCAGACTTTGCTGGAGCAGATCAAAGAGCTGGAGGTACTGTCACACTTGCCTGACAGGTTATGTTCTGCTTTTCTGGGAAATCAGCTGCCCTCTTTAGATACCAAATGTAAACCCAAGTTCACTGCAGTGTTTAAATAAAGTACTGAATGAACTTGAGACTATTACATTTTTTAAGTCTGGAACGAGTCCAACAAATTCCCAAATTTCTGACATGCTAACAAATGAAAAGGAATACTTTTATCCTTAGATGGTGGAATACATTTTGCCTCAAAGGATAAATGCAATTGATAAATGATTCATCATGTCACTCTATCACCGTAGACTCTTTGAAAGGTTAGAAATCAGCTTTTTTAGCTGTTTTCTTACCATAAATTAAGCACTACAGTCCCAAATTGGAGAAAAAATGGTCAGTGGTGTAAAAGGCCAATTGATGAAGTCAGGTTTGAAAGTGTAATTGTTCCCTTTTTTTGTTAGCATTCATTTTGTTAGATTCTTTCAATTTATGCCTGTGTTTCTTAAACACCACTTTAACCACATTGAAGATCTGTATGAAAAACCTGCTATGCAAATTTTGCAAACTTAGCATCTTGCCAGAGCTGCAAAGATACTTCATTAGATGTTTCTCTGCTCTTTTTCAAACTGCAGTTTTACATTGTAGGCCAAAGACTCATCCCATTGGAGCTAAAGTAAGTTTTGCCTACTATAAACTTCAGATGTATCCTTCTCTTAATAAAACAGCATGAACTAGATGCCTTTTCTTCTTAGAATAAATTTGTAACATATAATTAATCTTTGCAGAATGAACGAGAGAGAATTCTTGAATACAAGAGGCAAGTGCAGAGTTTGGTGAATAAATCCAGGAAGATTGTGCAGCTGAAGCCACGTAACCCAGACTATCGAAGTAACAAGCCCATTATCCTCAAGGCTCTGTGTGACTACAAGCAGGATCTGGTAATGTATCCCTTTTTGGCTGTGAATGAACATCATCTAAACTAGAACATTGCAAATTAGTGAGCAAACCATTGAGCTGATAGGTGTAACCCCTTTATCTGCTTTTGGTCAGCTTGAATTTCTTTGACAGAAGAAGCTCTGCCTTTCTTGCTGTTATGAATAAACAAGTAGGTTCTTATTGATTAGTAAATCTGGTCAAAATTACTATTAATCTATTAGATAGCATTAATACTTCAAATTTCATATTACATATTTCAAATTAGTACTTAAAAGTCTTGTTGATAATAGGATTGAAATTGTTGTACAGATGCCTCTCAGCATCCACACCTTTTTTTTTTTGTTGGTGATTGCTCACCTTTCCAGTGCCTCTCTGGATCTTTAGGTGAACAATTAATCTAATAAAAGTGAGGAATATATAGTTATTAATTGGTATTCCCATTTCTTTTCTGGACGGACTATGAAATGAATGGTGATGTTTTTTCTTCCTCCTCAGTACTGTGGCTGCTTGGGATTTTTTTTGTGTGTTTTTTCCTTAACAGTAAACTTAGCTGTGCTTTCTGCTTGTGTGCCTTTTCCTGCACCTGTGCCTGCCTGGTGTCAGGATTGCTGGCAGTTGGAGCTGGTGAATCTGGCTCTGCCACACTCACTCTCAATCACTTTGAAAATATGGATGCAGCACTAAATATCCTCATGCCTTCAGCTCACTGGCTTAAAGCCATACGTGATTGCACAGCTTACCAAACCATGTGTCCACATTCAGTCTTTGTCAGGGCAAGCCCCAGGTCTGATGATCTACCAGACTGGCAACTGCTCACTCTTGGGCCTTTTTGGGTTTTCTTCGCGTGGAAAGCAGATTCAGGGAGAAGGGGTTGGTCTGTCTGATCTATTGCCCCAGTATGAAGCTGAGATGCACACCCAGACTTGGCAGCTGGGAAGCAGTCCTGCTTCTTTGATCTAGGTGCATCTTCCTTGTCTGTCTCTCCTGGAAGCCCCACCTTGCTGAACTAACTAAGGACAAACATTGTTCTGCCTCCCTCACAGAAAACGGTGCGCAAAGGAGATGAGTGCATCCTGAAGGACAACAACGAGCGCAGCAAGTGGCTGGTGACCGGCCCTGGAGGAGTGGACATGCTGGTGCCATCTGTCAGCCTCATCATCCCACCCCCCAACCCACTGGCTGTGGATCTTGCTACCAAGTGAGTTGCTGCCTGAGTTTGGACACTTACCACTGGGATTAGAGTTCACTCAAAATAGCAGCCAGTCACAAAGTATGTTCCGTGCCTTGATCACAGTGCACTACCCCTGCCCCTAAAGGTGGGGGATTAAGGACTAGACCCTTGACTTGAGGAAACTCACTTCAGTGAAACTTGCTGGGGTCTAGGTTGGGGCCCAGAAATGTTTAAACATTATTGTCTATGAGGTTTTTCTCATTTGTACTAATGAAAATCATGTATAAATTAATTCCCAATATTTTTCAAGTAGAGAACGAGCCTTAACACACTCTACGTCTGGTGGATGTTTCTTGGGATGTTTTGTGGCTGTGCTAAAATGACAGATGTATTTTGATCATGCTTTTTTTTTTTTTTTCCTCTCATGCCAGAATTGAGCAATACTATGAAGCTATTTTAGCTTTGTGGAACCAGCTGTATATCAACATGAAGAGCCTGGTGTCCTGGCATTACTGCATGATTGACATTGAGAAAATCAGAGCCATGACTATTGCCAAGGTAAGACACCAGCTGGCCTTGCCTGCAGACCAGAGACATCTATAATGTGATGTCTGCTGTCCCAAGCAGACCCCGCAGTATCCTGTGCTGATGTGTGTTCTACAAAACCATGGGCCTTCCTTTTGCTAGGTTGCACAAACACTTGCACATATGGAAGTTGTAATTTTATTAAAGGAGAAACAAAATGCTTTCCTTGTGTTTTTTTCAAACACAATACAGATAAGCAGGAAGATTAGCTAAGGGAATTGATTACATATTTGCTATACTCGTTCCCACTGTACAAGAGCATGGATAAACAGAATAAGAGGTAGAATTTCAAACTGCTCTTGAGTTATGAAATGATGGTAATAAGAGTATAATAACTCAGCAGGTACTCTTAGCACCATACATTTAGAGGCAGCCTAGTTAGGATTTATTCTAAAGTGTGATTACTTTCGGTTTTTTAATGTATTTGTTTGTTCCTTAATGATTAACTAGTCATAAAGCTTCCCCAGTTGCCTTCTTTTTTTTCTTTCTTTTATTTCAAAATTCTCTTCTTCCTTATTTCAGCTGAAAACAATGCGCAAGGAAGATTACCAAAAAATAATAACTGACCTGGAGATCCATTATCAAGAATTCCTCAGGAACAGCCAAGGCTCAGAGATGTTTGGTGATGAAGACAAACGAAAGATGCAGTCTCAGTTCACTGATGCTCAGAAACACTACCAAACCTTGATCATACAGCTGCCTAATCAACCACGACAGCCACAAACAGGTTGGTTGTCATCCTGGCTTTTGTAGAGTTTGGATTGCTGGGGTTTCTCTGTTCCAGAAGTGGCAGGTGGTGCATTCTTTTTATGTGAAAATGTTCTCTTCAACATAGGAATGGGAATATGTTGAAGAACTGTTCTCCTGTCTCCCAACATAACAAAACTGGCCATGCACAGGGGAAGATTTTGTTCTTTCTTCCTTCAGTGGGATTCTGAGAGTAGTGCTCCAAAATTAATGGAACTTGCTGTGAGAATAAATTTAGTCCATTTGATACGTTTTTTGTTATTAGGAAGCAAAACCTTACTGCTGCATTTTTGGAAGCAATTTTATATTTTTGTGAAGGAGAGATTTCATTCCCTGAAACAGCTGCCTAAGGGCCCAGATCTGCCACCTGTTCTCAGTAGTACACATCAACTCAGTGCTTGGATCACTTGGGCACTTGGCTTCCTACATGTTGCTGCTCAGTTCTCTGGCAGTTGATGCTTACCCAATTCACTTTACAGTGGTCCCAACTGAGAGCTGTCCCGTGGGTTCCTCAAACACCATTATTGTTAATGAGAGAAACCGAGAGCATGAGAAGCAGGAGGCCTGGCTGCTGATGGAGCTTCAGAAACTTCGGCGTCAGATTGAAGCTGCTGAGATTCAGATGGTTCAGAGAGCTCCTCTTGGAGTGGATCAAGGGGCTATGCATGACTTTTCAGCCAGAATAAAGGACTTAGAGGTAACTGTGGATGTTTGTCTTTGAGCATCTCAAGCTCAGTGTGACTCTGTGCTGCAGTTCTGTTTATGATCAGCTGGGAAGGACACACATCCTGTACAGAAAATTCTCAGTTGGAAGCTAAACATAATGATTTGGATTAGAATTGACCTTCCAAGTAGAAAAAGTTGACTCTTGAATTTTAAAATCAAATTCTGCCAGACAAAGAATACAGAAAGACTGATGTCAGGTGGCTGTGAGTTCATGTTAAGCCTCATCCAGAGTAGAGTGCCATAAAATTCCCTTTCCAAGCACTTCCCTTAACCACCTACCTGTAAAGTGCTGTCTGTGGGATACAGACTGGATACAGAAGACTTACTATCCCTCTCCTGGCTCTTTAGATTTGTAGAAGACCATGGAGAGAAGATTAGTACAAAAAAGGTAGCAAGTTGAGCATGTGAGAAGTTCCCATGGGACAATGAGGTTGCAAAGGTCTCAAGAGCAGAAGGATCTTGGCATATCAGAGTTGGGCTTTGGAGTGCAGATGCTCAGAAAGACATATGACCTATTGTGAACAAAAAAGAAACTTCTGAATAGTGCTTGCCTTGAAGAAAGCCAGCTCAGCCACTTCTTCAGTCCTCAGTCAAGCCGAACAGACTGCTTGGATAAGGGGACCAATTCCCTATTATTCCTATGAATAGGATAGAGTAATCATTCAGCCAACCAAAAATGTGTAAACCAGGCATTCTCTTTTTCCTTAGGGTGTGCAGAATGACTCTCAAGTAATGGCTGAAACCCTCAATAAGCATAAGGACTTGCTGCCTAACTTCAGAGGCTGTGAGAAGTATGTGTACTTGCAATCAGAGATAAATGCCCTCTTTCAAAAACTGGAGAATATTAATGGTGTTTCTGCTGGCTACTTAGACAGGTAAGTAAATGGAGGCTATAGCAATAAATAATAATTTTCTCCCATAATTCTTAGTCCAGAAAGCTTCCTTCTGTTACTAGTGGTGTAAAATTACACCTTCTTCTCTGCAAATTGTGTACATGTTGATAGAAATGGATACTTAGGTGACTTTCTTCTCTTTTCTTTAACAAAAGAAAGTGAGAAGTGTTGGGTATCAGAAATTTCTCATTAGCCTATCATCTGCAATTAATTAAAAATGTCGCTTTTTCTTCCTTAGCCCATAATGAATTTGCCTTGTATCATTTATTTTAGCTTGAATGCACTGAGGTGTCTGCTCCAGGTTATTCTGCAAACAGAAGATGTGATCAGAGTTTTTGAAGTCAGACTGTCTGAAGAGGAGACTGTTCCTCTGGATCTTGATAAAGTGGAGGCTTATCGGGCTTGTCTGAAGGTGAGGGGCCAAAACCCTAGGACACAGCAAAACAAAATTGGCAGCCACAGCACTGATCTATTGAGCTGGGGAAACCCTTCCAAAATCACAGGAGATAGAAATGCTCATCTTGTTGTATTTTATGTGTAGACATATAGTTTTGTAAATGAGGCACAGTGTTGCTGGCTGGTCAAGGGAAGGGGCTGTCCTGCTCTGCTCTGCACTCATACAGCCTCCCCTTGAGTCCTGTGTGCAGTTTTGCATGCCACAAAATAAAAATTAAATAAAGTTATTAGATAGTGTCCTAAGGGGGGCTGTGAGAATGGTGAAAGCAAAGCTGTATGAGGAGTGGCTTGGTCTGTTCAGCCTGGAACAAGAGGAGACTGAGGAGAGACCTCATTGCAGCTACAGCTCCTTCACAAGGGGAAGAGGAGGGGCAGACACTGACTTTTCTCTCTGGTGACCAGTGACAGGACCCAAGGGAACAGGAAGGAGCTGTGGCCAGGGAAGTTTAGGTTGGATGTCAGGAAAAGGTTTTCATCCAGAAGTGGGCTGGGCACTGAAACAGGCTCCCCAGGGAAGTGGTCACAGTACCAAGTCTGACAGAGGTCAAGAAGTGTTTGGACAATGCTCTCAGGCACAGGGTGTGACTCTTGGGGTGTCCTGTCTGGGAGGACAGGAGTTCCAAGGCCAGGAGTTGGACTCAATGGTCCTTGTGGGTCATTTCCAGCTCAGGAAGCTGTGATTCAATGAAATTATTGAAAGTAATATGTAAGTTATTACTTCTTCCACCCCCTGGTTGTTGCTGCCCCCACAGCAAGGACAGCTGTGTGGAAGGTTTCTGTAACCCATTTCTGTACACTATTATCTGTGTTTATTTATATCTCTAGTGAATGAAGATTTGACGTATCTCCATTCTTGCATAGAGCCTTGTTAATTGCCCTTGTTGTCCTCTAGGTGTAACAAGTAAATTCGAGTGTTATTGTGTGTCCTGGTTTTGCTACAGAGTCTATGTCAAATCTTAGAGTGTATCCAGCTTGTACAAGGGGGAAAGGGAGATAACTGCTTTGCTGAGCACAAAGTTGGCTTGCGGATCCAGTCTTTTATCCACCTTTATCTGCTGGTCCTTTTGTGCGCTGAATGCATTTGGGAGAGCAAGAGCTCTTTCATTATTTTCTGTTCTTACCTTTATGGGGAGAAAGTGTGTAGGTGGTGCAAATGGAGCACAACCCAATCACCTTTTTATCATTTCAAATGAAAGATGCAGTTCAATTGCTGGGAGTTGTTCTTAGCTGGTGTATATTTGAGCTACACAAAATAAAAGCCAACCAAAAAAAGCTTGAGCATATCACTGAAGGCTGTAGCCATCCCTGTGACTGGGGGATGCAAGGCAGGGCACTGTCTGCACTGTATATTCCATTTAGTGATGTCCACAGTATGCAAGTATGTGTACCTAAGCAAGTGTGTGTGTGAGGAAACATTTATAAAAATGTAATAAAAATGTATAAAAAATTTATGAAAACATAAATAGGAAAAAAAATCTGCTGATTTTTAGGTGTTTAAAAACTGGATATGCCACTCCCAAGGCTTGATTCCACAGCTGTTGCATGTGCAGGAATCTTTTATACTTCAGTGAAATTTCCTACTCAGTTGTTTCTAGGAACAAACAAGGCTCTTATTCTGCTCTGGCAACTGCTCTGTACAGTTCTGAGAAACTAAAATGTTGGCTTCAGAATGTAATAGCAGAGGGCTTTGGTTTAGCAAATTATTTAGTCTAACTTTACACACATTTTTAAGCCAAACTGTTTACCAAAATAGGTGTTTCACTTTAAATAGGTTAAGTCCAGCTGACACAGTCACCCTAGGACACACCACTNTTGTTTCGCTTTAAATAGGTTAATTCCAGCTGACACCACTATGCAAACCTTATTGAGTTAAAAACAACATCTTTAGATCCCAACATACTGTGCTTGCTGTTAAATTTGTTAAATTAACAGTATCTTCCCAAGAATAAATTAAATTACAACATTTTGGTTTTTCCTCCAGAAAATGAAAGCTGACCTAAATATGAAGAAGTCATTACTGAATACCTTGGAAAATGAGCTGCAGAGGACACTTCAGATTCACTCACAGTCTTGTCAGTCATACACCCTGTATGACATGGACATTGGGAAGTACTGTGACAAAGTTACCCAGCTGATAGACCGCTGGCAGAGGGCTGAGAAGCAGATAGATAACAGGTTTGTTCATGTTTTCATAGCATTTTCCTTATTGCTATTGCCTCCAAGATCATCTTAGCAGTGAAGTCTAAAAGAACTGATGCGCACTAACCTTTGCTTCCAAAGGTCAAATGGTGACTTCAGGGCAATAAGACTCAAGCAACTGTGACTAGGTTGAACATACTTCAAAAGGGATTGTGTAAGACCAAGTAGAAAAATGTTGTCAGCTATGCAAATGTCTAACCTATGTGCTAAAGAGTTGTTCCAATTTTTTTTTTTAATTCTTGCTAATGTTCTTGGATCAAGTACTTCCAGTCAGCATTTTCCCCCTGAAAAAAAGCAAGCATGCTTATTCCTCAACACCCTATACTTAAAGGTTAAAAAAGTAACACTAAGAATTAAGTAACAAAATGGAACCTTGAATCTGAATTGTGAACTGAAAACATATTCTGATTGTTTGAGTGGGAGACGTGGAGGTTGGGGTATGGCTTGTTTTAGTTTGTTTTATTTTGTTTTTATCTGAGGAAAAAATGTAGTCCTAACTGGTTACTGGCTCTTCAGTGAAAATTGAGAATAAGAGTACTGAAGCCAGTGAACTTGATTTTTATTACTGCAAGTTTTATTTATCCCTCACTTTGACAGGAAGGCCCAACCTCTGTGTATTACATAGTTACTCAACAGTGAAGTATTAAAACCCCATATTGGGTGACTAATAACCAGTACAATTCTCATTTATTTAAAATTTTTGTTCAGAATCTCCTTTTCAGAGCTTGACCACGGTTTTATGTAAGTTTATTTCTGTGCCTTATTTCTGAAAACTGTGTAAAGAGAGAGAAAGAGAATGCACTTTCAATTTTGACAGGTTTTTCCCTTTTTTCCCCCTAGATCATGGGATTTAGAAAGACAGATCAAACAACTGAAAACCTACCGAGATCTCTACCAGTCTTTGTGCAAATGGATCTGTGATGCCAAGCGCCGGCAGGATTCTATTGAGTCCATGAAGCTGTGTGATTCCAACACTATCATGAGATACCTACATGATCAGAAGGTATGCAGCACCTGAATGAGTTGTCTTCAGTTCTCTGGATTTTAAATTGTTTTGCTGTACAGAAAAGATCAGCATCAACACAGTCTGCAGTACAGTGGCCTGCTTTGGATTATAAAGTATGCAAGCTACCAAAAAACACCACATATGTAGAAGGCAGGAGGGAGGAAATATTATTGTCCTCATTACTTTCTGTCAGCACTGCAACAGATTATGAACAAGACTGTGTTTGGCTGCTACACATTCACTGACACTTTAACACATCAGCTTTGAATTAAAGGAACTGTAGGATGGTGCAACTTATGGGACAAATTACAGCACAAAAATAAAAATCAAGTAAATACATCTGAGCTAAAGTCAAGGAACTCTGCCTTCCCAGCTCTGGGGGTTTTTCAGCTGCTGGGTGTTCTCTCTGAGAAAAACCTTCTTGTGCCCAAAGAGCTTGCTGTTGCAAAAACTGCCCAGCTACAGGTCATTTCAGGTCTCAGCCTCAGGGGCTGCAGTAGTCTCCTGCTGCAGGTGCTTTCTGATGGAGGCAGTGTGTACAGGAGGAAATACTGGTAAATCTTACAGGAGTGTTTCATGGCTCACTTTTCTCTTGACAGAACTTGCACAGTGAAATCTGTGGGAAGCGAGACAAAGTCGAGGAGCTTCTCAAGCATGCAGATCAGTGCTCTGCTGCAATTAAGGTACTTGGATCTCAGCATTTTTGTGGGGTGTGGTTTTTCATGGTCAGGCACATCCCATTGTCTCTGCTCTGCTGACGAGTGAAAAGTCAGCTCCCTGATGTGTGTGTACAGAAATTGCTGGGGTGAAGTACTTCTGAGTACAAAACACAATGATAGCAATTTGTGTACTTGCCAGCTGAAGACTATGGGATCATGCAGCAGATAACATTAAGAGCTTCTCTTCAGGTGAATCAAAGCTTCCTTCTAGCCAGACCCAACTTTCCAGTTCACATGTTAAAAAACATAAGGAAGTCAAGAATAGATTGGTACTTAATGCTTTAGGTCTGATCAGGATCTTATCTAGGAGACAAGACAAATGCAGATTAGCTGGAAGAATAGTGTGCAATAGCCATGAAAACCAATAACATACAGAGGGAATGGTTTTGTGGTCCTTGCATTTTTATGTCACCTCTATAGCCATGTTGTCTCCAGCTCAGTCTTACTCTCTGTGACAAAGATTTTACTATATATGTGACATGGCATATGTGATACAAAAGAGATGCAGAGACAGTTGTTTCTGATGAAGTTTTGGTGGATAAACACTACTTAGACCAGTTACTCCCACGAATCTTTTTCATCTCTGTGTAGCCCTCAACTTACAGGAACAGTTGTCTTCTTGTTTTTGTAAAATGTTTTTCCTCTTTTTCCCCTTGTCATTCTCCTCCATGAATCTCCACAGGGGTGTTTGAACTGATGAGCTTCTGTTTATGACAGAGGATCATCTGTACATGGTCAGAAATATGAACAAGGGAAAAATGTAGCTTTTCATTAAGAAAACAAAACAAAAAACCCCCAAAAACGTGCATTTTCTGAAATAGATTGACAGAGAATTCTTCAGCAGCTTCTAAATGGGCTTTGCTTTTTCTCTTGTTTTTCAGGATTATGAACTTCAGGTTGCTTCCTACAGTTCAGGATTAGAAACATTGCTCAACATACCTATCAAGAAGAGTGTGGTTCAGTCTCCTGCAGTGCTGATTCTGCAAGAGGTACCTTTCATTCCTCCTCTTTAAACTTCTGAATACATTTGTTTGTCTGTGTGAGCCCTTGTGAATCATGCCCAGCTGTGTTCTAATATTTAGCACTGTCACTGGTAATGTGCTCTAAGCACAGAAGCACAACAAATTAGTGCAGAACAGTCATTGTGCTGTAAAATCAGACCTGGGCTTGTTTAGACATTAGATTAGCCCTCAGGAATTTATCTCATCCCTATGCAGTGTCCCCTGCATACATACTGTGAGAAAGGTAGATTCGTGCCCCAAGTGGTTTAGTCACTTTCAGCCTGGGAATTAACTGCTAGTAAAAATTTAACTTGAGTTACTTGTGACTGTCAGACAGGAAGAGCATAATGAGCCAGGGGAGGAAGGCTTGAATTTAATATCACATCAGCAATGGGGGGGCAAACAATTCTGAAAAACCAAAAAAAGGTGTGGATTTTTTGTAAGGAAGAATTTACACTTTTGGGATCCTCAGAAAGTTGTATGAATTTGTGAGGGGGAGAATCTGCTTTTTACTTTGTTGAGTAAAAAAGTAACTTGTGTTTGCTCAAGTAGATTGGAATCCTTAAAATGGTCTGAACATAGGTATGTTCATGTTTAACTCTGGCACAAGCTGCTAACAATTCTGTTTCTTTTCAAGGCTAATGAGGCTCAGTCCCGCTATATAGAGCTTCTTACAAGATCAGGAGATTATTACAGATTCCTGAGTGAAATGTTAAAGAGCATGGAGGATTTGAAGGTATTCTAACTCTTTTATTTTCTGTAGCTTTCATTTTAATCACAGATTAGAAAACTATCACTGATCAGAGGCAGAAAGTACAGTGTAAAATAGCTCACAAAACTATATCCAGACCTCAGAGGTGTCCTACAAAGGAGGCATATTAGCAGTCATGCATCTTTTGTGAAAGAGTACAGTGTTTTACAAAGTGACCTCCGAGGTCATGTGTGAAGTGAGGTAGAGAACTGGTCTCCTTGGTAAGTAAGGAGGTGCTCATCAAGGCACATGGGTGATCCTTCCCTGCCCATCCCGGCCTTGACCTCAATGACAGCACAGCTACCTCAGTGCTGAAAACTTGCTCCTCATGACTGAGGGCACCTCATTTTAGACCATATTCTGAAGTGTTTTGAAAGAAGCAACTTCTGATTTGATACAGCTCAGTGAAACAGAGAGACCCATTAAAGAAGTTGCACATATGGAATGTGATTTTCACTTGTTTGAAAACTGGGGAGGCTCTAAAGGTGACTATTTCATACTTTGCTGGTGGACTTCTGCTACACCACATTTTACTATCAGGAATGCACCTCCTTCCCCCTATCAAGTATCTTTTCCCCTCTGAAAGTTATTATATGGTGATTTCTGAATAAGATTTGAATCTGAATAAATGGATTCCAATGTCTTGATGACATTGAATAAAAAAGGGGGTTTAGCTCTCATTGAAGCAGTGAAAAAAATTATTTTTTAGTTGTCAGTGTTACAATCAAATATATTTTATTGCATGTAATGATTTTGAAGCAGTCGTCACAAATATTTATGGGAGTTTTTCTGTTTGTTTTTCTGCTATCATGTTGCAGATGAAAAACACCAAAATTGAACTCCTGGAAGAGGAACTCAGGCTTGCTAGGGATTCAAATTCAGAGACAAACAACAAACATAAATTCCTGGAGCAAAATCTGCAGAAGTACCAGATGGATATCTCTCAGCTCAAGGCAAAGCTGATGAGTTTGGAAGAAATGAAAAGACAAGCTGAAATGGATGGAAATTCTGCTAAGCAAAACCTAGACAAATGCTATGGCCAAATAAAGGATCTAAATGACAGAATAACCAGGTTGACTTACGAGATTGAAGATGAGAAAAGGAAAAGGAAGTTGCTGGAGGACAGATATGAGCAGCAGAAGAATGACTATGACCAACTGCAAAAAACAAGGCAAAATGAGAAAGACAGCCTTGGTTGGCAAAAGTTAGAGTCTGAGAAGGTCATCAAGGAGAAGGAGTACGAGATAGAAAGATTAAGGGTTCTTCTTCAGGACGAAGGCACACGGAAGAGGGAGTATGAAAATGAGCTGGCTAAGGTAAGAAACCAGTTTAGCGAGGAGATGAGTAATTTAAAGAACAAGTATGAAACAGAAATTAATATTAAGAAGACAACAATCCAGCAGATAGCTGCACAAAAAGATGATGATGCAAAAGGCCTCAGAGCCCAGGTTGACAGACTGACAAGAGAGAACAGAGACCTTAAGGATGAGATCGTGAGGCTGAATGATGCCATTCTGCAAACAACAGATCAACGGCGGAGGGCAGAAGAAGATGCTCTCCAGCAGAAGGCTTGCAGTTCTGAGGTGTCACAGCAGAAGCACCAGCTAGAGCTGGAGCTAAAACAGATCATTCAGCTTCGTGGGGAAGACAACTCGAGGTACAAGCAGGCTCTTGAGGAGGCTGCCTCAACTATTCAGGATAAAACTAAGGAGCTGGAAAGGCTCAAGCTTCAGCTTCAGGAAGAGGCTAAAAGCCGATGGGAGCTTGAAAATGAATTGGCTAAGGTAAGAAACAGTTATGATGAGGAAATTATTAGTTTAAAGAACAAATATGAAACTGAGATTAATATCACAAAGAACACAATTCACCAGGTCACCATGCAAAAGGAAGAGGAGACAAATAATTATAGAACACAGCTGGATAATGCCATGAGAGAAAATAGGAATTTGTGTGAGGAAATTAGGAGACTGAAGAATACAATAAGTCAGACAACAGATAATCTACGGAAAATAGAAGAGAATGCTCAGCAGCAGAAGGCAGCTGGCTCAGAGCTTTCTCAGAAGAAACAGCAGCTGGAGATTGAGCTAAAACAAGTTATTCAGAGACACTCCGATGAAAGCATGCGGTACAAACAGTCACTTGATGATGCTTCTAAAACCATCAAGGAAAGAAACAAAGAGATTGAAAGGCTGAGAAAGTTGTTGGATGTAGAAACAAGTCAGAGGAAAGAAGTGGAGGATGAGAACAGTCAGCTGAAAAGAGTCCAGTTTGACCTGCAGAAAGCAAACACGAGTGCAACTGAGACAATTAACAAGCTGAGGATCCAAGAGCAGGAACTGGCCAGACTGAAAATTGACTATGAAAGAGTTTCACAAGAGAAAAAAGGCAGGGATCAAGAAAGTGCAAAGTTCCAGAGCACTGTAAAAGACTTGCAGATCCAGAAACATAAGCTGGAGGAGGAACTTTGCAGACAGAACAAAAATTTAATGGAGGAAACGTCCAGGAGGAAAAAACTGGAGGAGGAAATGGAAGGCATGAGGAGATCGCTGAGAGACCAATCGGTTAAAATAACTAATCTCACACAGCAGATAGAGGAAGTATCTATTGTAAAGAAGAGGAATGAAGATGACCTTAGACACCAAAGAGAAGTATTAGATGGTCATGTGAGAGAGAAGCAAAGATACATGGAGGAGTTAAGAAAGTACACATCTGATATTGAGGCTTTACGTCGTCAGTTGGTCCAAGAACAGGAGCAATTAAAGCAGGCTCACCTACGATATGAGCACTTACAGAAATCCTCTGAGGAAAAGAGCAAGGCCTTGAATGAGTGCAAAATAGAGATTGAAAGGCTCCAGTCTCTCACCGAGAACCTTACCAAGGAGCACTTGTTACTGGAGGAGGAGCTGCGAAATGTTAGATTGGAGTACGATGACCTCAGAATGGTCAGAAATGAAGTTGATGAGAAAAATACCACCATTGCTGAACTAAAGAATCAGCTTCAGATGAGCAGCAAGCAAACCCTGGAACTTCAGGGGCTGCTTAATGATTTACAGAAAGAAAGGGAAAAATTGAGACAGGAAATTGAAAAATTCCAAAAGCAAGCTCTAGAGGTATTCACACATATTTTGATCCCAGCTTTACTGTTTCTCAAATATATAATTAATTGCAGTGTCAATCTGAACAAATTAATTCACCCTTTGCTGTTTGAAGTCACTCTACCTGTGACTAACATCCCCTTTATGACCCTTCCTCTTGGCTAAGTTTTATTTTAAAATGGCAGGATTTGGCTACTCTCTTAGCCTCTTTAGTCCCTGGGAACTGTTCTAGGGAGCCATAAGCTCTCATCCCCTAGGAGAGCCTTGTTCTCAGGCCTTGCCTAAGAAGAAATCTGTGTTCTGTGCCAGTGTTCAGCAAACCATCCTAGGGAAAAAAGGGAGCGCATGGAGTACTGCTGTGCTTTAACAGTTCCCTGCTGGCTGTGTGCTTCCCAGGCTGTTTCAGCTAGGATGGGTTAAAGCCATCCTTTGAGGCTGACACAAACTAACCTGGCTGAAACCCCCAGAACCAACAAGCTGTCAAGGTGCTGATCAGCTGGGTAAGGTGTTGACTCCAAGTGAGGATTAAAAGTCAAGTTGTCAGCTCTACCTACTCAACTAAAAGCCTATTTTTCAGGGACTGTTTTGGGGATTTATGTTCCTAAGTCACTAATGGCATTTGCTAATTTTATTATTGGCCCTTTTTCCTTAAATTTAGGTGGCAACATAAAGAAGTTAAAGAAAACATTTTTTAATATTTTGTTCCTCTGCCTTATTTCTTGTACAAAAAGCTACTCTTTAAATATGTACAAGTGAGCTCTTGTGAAAATGTTTTTTTTTCCTAGACTTGTCCCTTATATTTCTTTTCTCATATCCTTTATTCTGAAAATCCTAATACTGATATTAAAAAAATACTAACATATAATATTATATAACACCTGTGCATATATACACATATATATGCATGTATTGCAAGTACATTAACTTGTATTCAGTTTAATATGGATTGCATACAAACATGCATGCTTGTGGGTGTTTGTGCATATGTGCATATGAAGACACTGCATGAATTAAAACAGAAAGCAACGCAGGTAAAATTGTTTGGAGTGACATGTGAAACTAACAGGAAACCAAAAATTGAGTCAGATGTTTCCTTTTGCCTACTATGACCAGTCCTTAGCTGATGCAAATTCCCCTGGATTAGTAGGACTGCCAGGACATCTGCTGAGCATCAGGCTATTTATGAGTCTTAAGTGCTCTGTGTATTTGTCAGTGTGCTGTGAGAAGTATCAAAAAGTTACAGAGAATTAAATCAGCTGAAGATGGAGGCTGTGGGTAACAGAATGAAGTCTATTGAGTCTCTGGCAGTACTAGAGACACTGTAAGTGAAGGGATAATGTGCCTTCTCTGGTTTATGTGTGTCCATGATTTTGGATAAGGCACTGCTGTGACTAGAATGTTTTCCAGGGGGAGCTTGCTGCAGGTTAAATGACAGGCTGGAGAGCATTGTAGGCGGAGGGCATAACTCTAACCAGCACAAACTCTAACCATCCTTTCTTGGTTTATTTCTCCTCCACAATTGTAGGCATCCAGTAGGATTCAAGAATCCAAAAATCAGTATAGTCACATTATGCAAGAAAGAGAAACCCTGCTGATAAAAATGAGTGCTTTGGAGCAAGACAAAGCCAGACTGCAGAGATTAGAAGAGGAGCTGAACCGTTTGAAAGTTACCCTGGAGTCAGAATCACGCTTGAAGCAACGCCTGGAAAGTGAGAAGCAACAAATTCTGAATGATCTCAATCAGTGGAAGAGCCAGCACTCCCGAACAGAGGAATCCATAAGGAAGATCCAGTGTGAGAGGGAGAAAAGTGAGAGGGAGAAGAACAGTCTGAGGAGTGAGATTGAAAGGCTGCAGATGGAAATCAAACGGATTGAGGAGAGATACCGGTGCAGACTGGAAGAGACCGCTGTCAAAAACCAGTCAGAGCTGGAGTCAGAGCGTCTCAGGCTGCAAAGAGAAATTGAGAAGCTCAAGCAGCGCCCATATGGGGCTCACAGATCTACACAGACCGAGGAAGACTTCTGTATTGATGCCTCCAAGCTGGTGTTCAGTGGGCTGCGGAAGAAGATCACAGCCATGCAGCTGTATGAGTGCCAGCTGATAGACAAAGCCACACTGGATAAACTGCTGAAGGGGCAGCGGTCGGTGGAAGAGGTCGCGGCTGACATTGAGCCCTACCTCAAAGGGGCAGGTGCTATTGCAGGGGTGTCCCTTTCGCCCAGGCAGAAGTACTCTTTTGTTGAGGCCAAACGGAATCAGCTGCTAACAGCAGAAAATGCAGTCCTGCTCCTAGAAGCCCAGGCAGCAACAGGAGGTGTGATAGACCCACATCGAAATGAGATTTTAACAGTGGACAGTGCTATCGCCAGAGATCTGATTGACTTCGATGACAGAGAACAGATCTATACAGCAGAAAAGGCTATTACAGGATTTAAGGATCCTTTCTCAGGCAAAACCGTGCCGGTGTCTGAAGCCATCAAGAAAAACTTGGTTGACAGAGAAACTGGAATTCGCCTGCTTGAAGCCCAGCTGGCTGTAGGAGGGATTGTTGATCCTGTCAACAGTGTTTTCCTACCCAAAGAGATAGCTTTGTCTCGCGGATTGATTGACAAAGAGCTGTACAGGATGCTAAACAACTGCCAAGGCAATACAAAGAACTTCATTGATCCCACCACCAAAAAGGCAGTCACTTACATGCAGCTGAAGGAAAAATGCAGGATTGAACCACACACTGGTCTGCTCCTCCTTCCAGTGCAAAAGAGGAGTATGTCATTCCAAGGGATAAGGCAGCCTGTCTCAGCAGATGCACTGCTTGAGGCTGGAATCATTAAGGAATCAACAAGGAATGACCTGGAAAGAGGTGCAATTACAGTGGAAGAAGTGAGTGAGAGAATTATTGATTTCCTTCAAGGCTCTAGCTGTATTGCTGGTATCTACAATGAGGCTACCAAAGAGAAGCTTGGCATTTACCAGGCCATGAAAATAGGTTTGGTTAGGCCAGGGACAGCCCTTGAACTCCTAGAAGCCCAGGCAGCCACAGGATTCATAGTGGATCCTGTCAGCAATGTGAGGCTGCCTGTTGAGGAAGCTTACAAAAGAGGCCTTGTTGGAATTGAATTTAAAGAGAAACTTCTCTCTGCTGAAAGAGCTGTCACTGGGTACAAAGACCCAGAAACTGGAAACATCATTTCCCTGTTCCAAGCAATGAACAAAGAGCTCATAGAGAGAGGCCATGGTATTCGTCTGCTGGAGGCCCAGATTGCTACTGGAGGGATCATCGACCCCAAAGAGAGCTACCGCTTGCCAGTGGAGACGGCCTACAAGCGTGGCTACTTCAATGAGGAGCTCAACCAGATCCTTAGTGATCCAAGTGATGACACCAAAGGGTTCTTTGATCCCAACACAGAGGAAAATTTGACCTACCTGCAGCTGAAAGAAAGGTGCATAAAGGATGATGCAACAGGACTCTGCCTTCTGCCCCTGAGAGAGAAGAAGAAGGTGGTGCACACCTCACAGAAGAACACCCTTAGGAAGCGCAGGGTGGTCATTGTAGATCCAGAAACAAACCGGGAGATGTCCGTTCAGGAGGCGTACAGCAAAGGTCTCATAGATTATGACACCTACACAGAGCTAGCTGAGCAGGAGTGTGAGTGGGAAGAAATTACTATCACAGGATCAGATGGCAGCAGTAGAGTAGTCCTTGTTGACAGAAAAACAGGTAGCCAGTACGACATCCAAGATGCCATTGATAAAGGCCTGGTGGAGAGGAAGTTTTTTGACCAGTACCGTTCTGGCAGCTTGAGCCTGACCCAGTTTGCAGACATGATTTCCTGCCGTAATGGCACCGACGAGGTGTTCCGTCACGAGTCAGTCACTCGGTCTCCCACCGTGCTGAGTGTCAGGAGCTCTTCTTCAGTGATCAGGAGTGGTTCTTTCTCAGAGACCCCAGATGAGTGCAGTCCCATTGCAGCCATATTTGACACAGAAAACTTGGAGAAAATCTCCATTTCAGAAGCTATACAGCGGGGCATCGTGGATAGCATCACTGGGCAGCGGTTACTTGAAGCCCAGGCCTGCACTGGTGGCATCATATGTCCTACCACTGGCCAGAGGCTTTCGCTCCAGGAAGCCACTAGCCAAGGCATCATTGATCAGGATATGGCCACACGTCTCAAACCAGCCCAGAAGGCCTTCATAGGGTTCGAAGGCATCAAGGGTGGGCGCAAGAGGATGTCAGCAGCTGAAGCAGTGAAGGAAAAATGGCTGCCTTATGAGGCTGGGCAGCGGTTCCTTGAATTCCAGTACCTCACTGGAGGCCTCGTGGACCCGGAAGTTCGTGGAAGAATAACTACTGAAGAAGCCATTAGGAATGGATTGATTGACGGCCGCGCTGCGCAGAAATTACAAGACACCAACAGCTATCCCAAAATTCTGACCTGCCCCAAGACCAAGCTGAAAATATCCTACAAAGATGCAATGAACCGGTCAATGGTGGAAGACATCACCGGGCTCAAACTGTTGGAAGCAGCCTCTGTTTCCTCTAAAGGCATATCCAGTCCCTACAACGTCTCCTCGGCACCTGGCTCTCGCTCTGGCTCTCGCTCTGGCTCGCGTTCAGGCTCACGCAGTGGGTCTAGGAGAGGAAGCTTTGATGCCTCAGCAAGCTCTTCATATTCTTACTCATACTCAACCTTCAGCAGTGGGTCTATTGGGCGCTAGTAACAAGTGAGGGAATGCATCTGCATTTTATCATTTAGATTATCCTATATTCCATTTACTAAAAGAAAAAAAAAAACTCAACCACCAGCAAAGTAACTCAAAGCAAAGCCTTGAAGTCTTTTCTGAGTGTGCTACACTTCTCTTCTAAAAAAGCTGTAAAATGCTTGAATGCAAACTTACGGAAAATATAGATTAGGGAATGCAAAAGTAATCTGTGTGAATTTTGAGTTTCTGTTCCCATTTCCTTTTAGTCTTTGGATTTTAATAGGTCTCTGTATATTTTAAATACTGTGTCATGTGCCTTCTCCTGTTACCTGTAACTATCAACCTATAAGGTGATAACTGAGGTTTGAAAGTCTTGCAGTGGTAGGACAGAAAGTGCCCTTAATACTGGTTTAGAATCTATATCATAAACATGAAACTGTCTTTCAGATGCTCTACTTCTTTATGTTTGGCTAGCCATTTTCTGAAATATAACTTGGTGGATGTAAAGGGCTATTACTAGGCTGGGCTTTTGTCTTACACAAGAAAAGGAAACATTTTCTACTGTTTTGCTTAATCTCTCTGTAACGAAGAAAATAAAATAAAAAAAAATCGAACTGTACCATGTGATGCATTCTGGACAATAAACTTCTGAAGTTTTAAAGTATTTGGTGTGTACTTAATAATTTTATCTGTGGACATTCTTGGAAGTGCAAGTTAGAGAACCGTTTTTAAAATAAGCAGACATTAGCTTTGTTGTAAAAAGTGTGTAGGCACATTACATTTCATGATGCTGAGCCATCACTTTTATGAATAAGGACTTCTGATTCTGATTTTTCAGTAGCAAAATGAAGATAGCACCAAAAATGGAAGCTATGCCCCAGAAGCAGAATGCCTGTTTGCACATTTGTTTATAGAGTTGATGATGATAATAGAAAGCATATTTCTTCTGCTTGTGATAACCTCATTGTCTCTGCAGCTACAAGGGACTGAGTCAGATTCTCCCTTACACATCCATGCAACTTTGGACAATGAGCAGAACAAAAAACTGGCTGGCTTAGCTGGCCAGCTGTGGCACAGGAGCCATCATTCTAAATCTGAGCAATTACCTCTTGTAATATCCCTCTGCCTCTTCTGTTGTCTCTGAAAGCCTAGGTTGAGAAAACCACGGTAGGGTTTCAGTGCTTGCATGGTATCTCGCTGTCACCAGCTTTATGTAGGCTGCTGGCATCCTGCTGACCCCTTTTATCTGAGCTGAGAAACCACAGCAGGACTAAATGACCATGGTATTAGAGGACACAAGAGTGATTTGAAACCACTTCAGCCAGTGCAAAAAATGACTTGTATACATGGAGGCTGTCCTGCCCTCTCCCCTGTGGCACACAGTGCAGATACATCCGGCTAGGCTCAGTGTTCTCAGCAGAGTGATTGATCAGCTATAGGAATTTAGTATGGTTTATACAGTGCTGTAGTGACAAAGCTGTTAGTATAATTTTCCAGTAGCTGAAACAATTTCTTCCTTTAAGTTGTTCAAAACACATACCTCCCTTTAGCCATGAACTGTGTAGGAACCCCGTTGCTCTTTGAATTTTAATTGCTATAGATAGAAGATGATGGGCATAAATGTTAGTGGCTGTTAATTATGTTGCCTAATTTTTTTTTTGTAGAATGTTTTTGATCTTGCTGTCTCTGGACAAAGTTTACCCTCTAGTCTGATAAACATTTTCAGTGTTTCCTGAAGATGAGGGCTGTGTATAAAATCTCTGCCATATATAAGGTATCTTCAGTTACTGGGCTAAGAAATTATTGGGACTCTTAGAGGTCAGTGTTAGATACCTCCACATAAAGTAGGTGAGAAAGTGCATCCTGTTTTCTGTGGAATCTTCACAGCTTTGGAGATTTCTCTCTAGCTGAGTTTATTAGCTGTGCCACAGAGGAAGAGTCTGAAAGGCTTTCTGACTGCTAGGGAGAAACAACTCTGTAAAAAAAAAAATCACTGCTTAATTGAATCTCACATTCTGCAGCTTTAAATGACTGTAAGAGTAAAGCTGGTCATTACTAAAGGAAAGCTCACTGTTGAGTGCACACCCCCCTGCAGTTTGCATGGGCTGAGAAATCCTGCACACTCCACAGCAGGCTGGGCTTACGTTATTTATTCAAGGCATTCCTGGCATCTCTGTTAAGTTGTTTAAGGCTCCACCTTTGCATGCTACCTTTCTTACTGCTCAGCCAACATTTTATCCTCTCATTGAGACCGAAATAGGAGATGATATCACAGAAATGATGGTGGCAGTGCTTTCTCCTTGCACACATTCCAGGCTGCTAGTGTGGTATTAGTGGTGGCTCTAAGTGGAGGTGTGTGAGGTGTGTGAGACCCAGGTGCTCACGGTCCAGGTAGCAGCTGAGCCAGAGTAGGCAGCAGGTGGGGCAGGACACTGCTAATGTGGGATGCTGAAGAGATGAGCGGAGAGTTTTTCTCCACCGTCAAAAGGTGCTGAGGAAAGAAGTTTGGAAGAATCTCTTTTTTCCATTTACAACCCTGTGGGGAGGTCAGCTGGCAGAGAGAGGCAAGAGAGGTGAGCACACCCAGTGGGGCAGTGTGGAGATGGTGTTTGCAGCTGTGCTCAGCATTTCTGGGCTAGGAGAGCCTTGCCTGCGGGTTGAAGAGTAGGAAGGCTGTGGTTTGTTGTAGTGGGGTGTAGCAGGAGCACGGGTGTGAGTTGGGGGCTGCTGCTGTGTATTTGGGGCAGGTTCACAAGATCTGTAGCCCTTTTGCACCAAAGGTGGAACGAACTCTGTTCATGCATTTTAAAAAGAAAGACTGGCAACTTTGGATGAACTCTGCTGCTGAGACAGGAACTCCTTGATATTGAAAAGCCTGAGTGTACCTGTTGATTCAGCCTGTAGCTGTGAGCACTTCCCTGTTCAGGAGGAGCGCTGAGCTGGGTGTACTTCTTGGCAGCCTCACACTTTGCAGCCACTCCTCTGAATTTGCTGCCTCTTGCTTCCTCCTTGCGCCTCGGGGTAGGCGATTCTCACCCTGTTCAATGGCAAATCTGCGCTCCCTGTGCTGACTCGGCTGCGGTGGCTGGGTAGGGTTCTCATTAGGAGGCCCAGCTCTTTAGAAAATTGGTTTTTGCTCTGAGCAGGATAGCAGTTTATTCACGAGGGTTTTACTGACTGATTTAATGTTGCAAATTTGTTGTCCTTCGTTTTGAGGTTGGAGAATGACTGCTGGTTAGGGCCCAAATGTGTGTAATGCACCATTAGTTTAGCCCAACACAGCAGTGCTCAAGACATAGTTTTGTCTGTCTCAAGCTATTTGGAAATGTGCACTGTCATGGTTAATTAATAGTCCAGCCATATGAATATGGCAGAGGGGTGGGGAGATTTACAGAATAGCAGCAATATGACTTCGTATAGCAATATTTAAATTACTAGCAAATTATAAGTATTTAGGCAGAAGGTGGGTTTTAGTCAGTTTTTGGGTTGAATTTGTTCCAAATTTTATACATTTTTATAATATAAATCTGGAAGAATATTTAATTTTGCTGGCATTTCTTTGATGCTCAGCTGTTCTGAGATGAGCAGAATTTACATGCTGTGTAATGCTCTCAGAGTAATGCTACACTCAAAAGTACTGTTTTTACATGGCCAAAAAATACGAAACTAATTCCTGCTGCTTGGACCAGGAGTGACTCTGTGAGACTGGGGTGAAACTGTGCTATTGTAAAATTTGAGGAGGATCCAAGACATGCACATGAGAGATACCAGTGAGGAGTAGGAGGTCAGTGGAAATTCAGCAGCAGAACACTGGGTAAATGCACGCCTTCTCTTAGATTCTCCAGTATGTGCAGCACCCTCCTCATGCAGGTCATGGAATCACTGAGGGCAGTAGAAACCTCTTAAGATCTTTGAGGCCAACTGTTAACCAAACACTATCAGGTCCATCACCAAACCATGTCCCTAAGTGCCACATTTAGGGCTTTGGGGTCATTGCCACTTAATCACCATAGGGCGATAATGATCCTCTCACTTAAGGGAGAGTGGATGTGTTGTTTGGCACTGAAAGGCTGCTGAGAGACAAAGCATCTTTCTCTCCCTTTCCTTCAACAGGCATGCTTGTGCCATTTCTCTCACCAAGGCCTAGGCACACATCCCATTGTTTGCCTGCGTGGTGGGAACTGTAAGAAACTCAGTTTCTTACAGAGGTTAAATGAGTACTGACGTTGCAGCACAGCTACAACAGTAAATACGTGGAAGTTGCTGCTGCTGAGTACTGATATTTGATTACAAATAAGCCCCATACTATACACAAAGCTTTCCACTCCTAAAACATTTCATTTAATGGTTGAATTGGTGGTAAATAGAGGATGAAAGTATTCCATAAGAGGTGGCTGTCATCCAGTGTGAACATTACCTCCAAGACCATGGCATCTGTCTAAGCCAGAGAGACCTCTGCCTAAATTGCCCTTTTACCTCTCACAGCCTTCGTCTCTTGCAGGACACAAAATAAGAGGAGAAGCACATCTGGCCACATCTCTTCTTTGTGAATTGACCCTAGGGGCTTTTGGATTCCTACCTGCTTTCCCAGCTGTTTCTTTCACTCTGAAAAATCCTTTAGGTCCTCTGGGGCTAGGCTCACCATTAAGTCTAGGCAGATTGGGTTTCTCTTTTTTAAAATATTGCAGATTTANCAAAGTACTGGAAAGTTTTTTACAAGCAGCCAAGGGTAGAACTGGGATAGTGCTTGGTTTCTTGGCTGAGCTAATGAGTTTAAAAACATAATCCAACATAATTCTTTTTCATATGGTTTTATTTTAAAACTTTATTATTAAATTCAATTCAATTTTAAAATGTTGCTATAAATATTTACATTTAGGAAATAGCAGGAAAATCTTTAAACCTCTTTAACTCTTTTTTTGTCTGTAAATCTGTTCACAGCACTTAGCACATTTCCAAATAGTAAAAATGATCTAGTATTGTCAGTTTTTCTGGAAAATTATCTGAGAGGTGTATATGGAGGACAGTAGAAGGAGCACTTATCTATAGCCTGGAAATCTTAGAGTCTCCATTTCTCTCAGGTGGCTGCTAGAGATTACAATCTAATCTTGCCAAATGTATTCCACTTGTCTCTGGACCCTCTGCTGTGCAAGTTGGAAGGGGAAGAGTCCCAGCATTGTTAGACACATTTGACAACACTGGTCTTTGCAGATGGCTTGGTTCTATTCAGCAAATCTTGGCATGGAATGCAATTTTTTCCCCTGAAATTTAATAGGTCTCTTGTGATCTGACAGACCTCAAAACAGAGGGACAGAAGTGCTTTACATCCACAGAAGCTTTACATTTACAGAAGCTTTACATCCAGCCTGCAAAGGACTCCTATGTGAACAGGTTATCTGGTGTGGGCAATAAATGGCACATCCCTCAATATGATTGATCCAGATGGTTCCAGAAAAATACCTTGGTATACCTGTGTATGGTACCATGGGCTGGAATATCTAAGCTGCCTCTACTAGAAAAACTGAACAGGTTGTTTTACAACAGGTAAAGGGTGAGCAGGCTCTACTGAAGCCATTTGACAAAGTGGGCATCTTGAAGGGATGTACTATCCCATGACTGATGTACTTTGCAGGCCAGGTTAATGGGAAAGCCATGTGCCTACAAACCCTTGATTTGGCAATTTGAGGGATCAGGGTTGGTTACCCTTATCTACCTGTGATGCCATCCTGTATTCCAGCACTTGGGATGGACGTCTGGGTATTGCCACACCTTCTGGAGTGGTTCCTAGTGTTCAGGTCCAGAGTCTGCACCAGATTGCTCAGCTGTCAGATGACATCACAGGACTGATAATTGGTAAGTACAGGGAAAGAGTTTGAACAACTCTGACCTGTGGCAGGTGGTGAATAAGAGAAATTTTTTTTTATTTGGGACCCCAGAGCACTCACGGTGATCTTGAGATTTGTGGCTGGTGAGGAATTAGTCTTGGGAGATACCTTTGCCAAAGCTCATCTCGCCGAGGCCTTGAGACTGACAAGTGGAGGAATTTTTGAATGGGAACAAGTTGCTTGTGTTGCACAAGCAAGGAGCTGTGTGATTGTGAGCTTTGGAAAGGATAAAATGAGTGACAACTGGATTGAGCATCATTGGGGCATTTCGCTCAGAAAGCTCATCACTTTTATGCAAGTAAGCTATGCCACATTTCTGGCAAGGGGTTGGGAGGACACTCAAGAACTGCCGGTGTTTTCAAGCAGAGGCTGAGACTTGCTCACATATTAGTGGGTATCGCCCTTCAGTTCAAGATGGAAGGGTGAAGAGGCACAGCCAGTTATGTGAACTATTGGCAGAGGAAGCCAAAGAATGGCTAATATTTCAGGAGTCACTTTTAAAAGACCATTAAAATTGATTATGTAAGCATAAAAATTAATTCCATAAATATAACCTGCCAAGGCAGATCAGACTTTCTGGTGGGCATAACTGTTGGATATGAGAGTGAACTGTCACCACTTGCTGATGAAGTGATGAATGGCTGAGAATTCTACATCTGGAGAAGCAAGTTCAGGAGGTAGCAAATGCCAGTAGTATAAAACTCATTTGATTTCTTATAGGTACATGTGGGAAGTGCAGTGAGTGCAATTACAGGCTACTAGCTGAATTAGTACTCTCAAGTTCCCAGCAAGCAAAGATTTCCCACTGTTGTTTGAATCAAGCTCTATTTACATCTGTGGACATTTTACTTATATTCTCAAGTCAAGCAAGAACTATTTTCAGTTCTCTGGTAATCAGAAATTAGGCCTGTTCCAGAAGATGTTGAATAGCAGGCAGTGTCTCGAGTTCTCTACTAGTATGCACAGAGGCTGCATAAAAGGTCAGTTATACATTTGCTTGATTTTACTTGACATTACTAATGCATTAATTTTCTTTAATTATTTTTACATATACTTAGTGAGAGTTTGTACGTTTGCCTTCCACCCCTACCCCCTACTCCCTCCCAAATGACACTCTTGGCTTATTCTTCTTCTAAAGGCCATTTTTTGAGCAGAATTTCTGAGATTTGCCTGCTTTACAATCCTTTAATTTTAATATTTGAAATATCTTAAAGTCAAATTCAGACATGGATCTTGAACTCTGTCAAAGTTTTGGTGAGCAGTCTCCAGAAATATTTATGAAGATCTTTCTTCCCTCCACCCTGTTTCTGGAAACAAAAGTGGCTCTTGGAAACAAGGCTTTCCCATTTTGCTGGGAACCTTGGAAACACCTTCTGTTAACAATTCTCATCACACCTGGTTGAGCTCTGAGTGTTGCACAGTGCCATGTGCATCTGCTCCAGGGGTAAGTAGGACTCTGCTTGTAGCAGGGACATGAAGTGTCCCTTTGTCCCAGCCACTTCCCAGATATCCACATAATTCTTAGGAAGATTGTAGTTATATGTTTCCCTGAGAAGGTGCTGTTAGGCCTTAGCACCAGGGCATCTTCCTGCCATCTGCCAGCTTTCTTCCAGACATGGATTTCCTGCTGGGCTTTTCAGCAAACTAGAAATGGTATTTGAAGAAGTTAAAAAAAAAAAATTAAAAATGCTGCTTCCTACTGTGTTGGCACAAGACAGATGCACTGTCACGTGTATTGGTACCATACTGGGACCTAAACCCAGTACCCAAGTTCCACTACTGAAGATGCAGGCTGTGTGTGCTGTGTAATACAATAAAGCCCAGTCTTCCTGGGGAGCCTCTTTGGCCCTGCTCACTCTTACCTCCTGCCAAAGCAGTTGAAAACATCTGGGATCATTCACTTCTGGAATAGGGCAATTGACAGCAATAGACTTTGATACAAGTTCACTGTGCAGTTAAGGTGAATCTTAAGAGAGTTTTAAAGCCAGAATTATAATGAATTATGAAACTTCTATTTATTTTTTAGTTCTGGAGGAACAATAAAATATCTATTTCTGGTTCATTTTTACAGCAACCCTGACTAGGCAGGAAGGGAGAAGCTTAGAAAGCAGTAGCCAAGGATATTTGGCTGGATTGCATGGCAAGCCTCTTGGTGTAATCATAGTAAAAAATTAGGCTGTGAAATCATCTGGAGATCTTTAACCACTATCAGATTTTTGGCAAGAATTTTTCCAGTAAAGTCAGTTGTGTAGTTTTGGAAGGTAAAGTCTTGGAAGATGTTACTTTCTGCTATCATTTCATTTCTTTTTGTTCTTCATCCCAGTTATTTTGAGTACTAAAACTGATTTAATGTGCCAGCCACACTGTATTGTCTTTGGTACCCAGAAATCCTTTCTTACCTCCTACTGCTGTGATCCCTGGGGGACCCTGAGCAAACAATGGAATCTTTGCCAGGATAAGCCTTTTTGCCTGAAAACTGGTTTCTTTATCATTTTGAAGCAAACCTTAACTCACTTCCCTGAACTGCCATCCACTCCTGAGATCCCACATACCCTTCATCACTGTGAAAATGACTGAGCACTCCAAATAAAGCTCCTCATCTTGCTCAATATTTCTTGGTGTTTCAGAGGATCTTTTTGCTATCACTTGTATATGTAAGTGAATTTAATCCTCTCCAATAATCTTGTTTCATACCACTAGATAGTCTTTCCAACACAAATCAAGAACTGTTTCAAAGCTGGAGGTTTGTCCACAGTGTTCCACTCGCATGCTTTTCATTAGACATCTTCAGGAACAAGAGTATAACTTTGATTTCAGGCCACCTGAACACTGTATCAAACAGTTTTTTGCTTCTCTAGTTGATGGTCACCCAAGAAAATAATTTTCCTTTCAGGGAAAGGCATTTTTTGCATGCCATCATGCAGTGGAGTCCAAGTGTTGCAATTCCAGGAGTAAGAATGAGGTGCTGTTTCACAGCAAGGATGTTGGCTTTTTCCAGAAAGAGAAAAAATAGAGTAAAAGGTTTTCATTTTGGATCCCTAAAAATCACTTTAAAAAAATTATATTTGCTTTACTGAAATTTCTGGCACCATTGATGTCAATGACGTAGGCCCAAACTAAAAATGACCTTGTTTAATATAATATGCTCACCTTCTCAGTCTCTCCCATACCTCCTATATAATCTCGACTAAAGCAAAATTAAAGGATTGGTTCTGCAAATGAGTTGCCTGAAACTTCATGTGGTACAGATTATGTACCACATCAGAAAGATTGTGATCCTCTGAATAACAAACATTAGAAAATGTTTTGCAAAGACCACAGTCAGGACTAATCACCCTGTATAGTAACAATTTCCTTAATTTTTAGAGCAATAGTAAAATAATCTCAAGACTGCAGTGTTTCTGTAGCTGTATATTTGAATCCTGTTCTTTGGCTGATGAAGTGAGATTGCCCAAGTGCTCTGTGTCCTTCCTAAGTAATCTGTGCAGAAACAGCAACCTCAGGAGGAGGCAGCTTTTGGTAGTCCTAGTCATTGAGGTGAGCCTGCTGAAAATCACTGAACATTCCTTAAGCCTGGTTCTTGCAGTCTTCTCAGTGCTTGAATGCTCAGTCCTGCTGGAACCAGGAGGACTCATTTTTTGGAAAGGTGTTTCAATGAGTGAGCAGGAACAGGAATTTCTAAAGGCATTTTTGTTACGGTGGTGGGGTCTAGAATGTGTTGGGCCTGCTGGCACCTCTTGGGAGCACCAGCACTGGGATAAATCCTGCTTCATCCTGGTTTTGCTGACTTTCCTTACACAGCCTGAACCGAGAAAAGATGCTGCTGGAAACTATGAATTAAACCTCCCCCCAGCTTCCCCCCCAAAAACTAACAACAACTGCAACAAAAACACACACACAAAAAGAGGCATAGAAAAGGTGTATCTGCTCAGGAATGGCGTGGATTTAGGACTGGCTGCTGCTGACTGTAAGCCACACCTGGAGAGAATATGTAGGAGCTGCAGTGGGTCCCAGTGGCTGTTACAGGTACTTAATGAGCAGTGATGTGTCTCAATGCAATAAATCAGTGGAAGGTGGTAAAAGAGATTGTTATTTGTGTAGAGGTGAGGACATGCTGGTGTTTGGACTGGAATTTATACTAGAGACAACATTTTCAAAAGGTATAATAATTAAATGTCCACTTGTGTTGAAATGTTACTATTGAGAATACTCATTTGCAATGAACAAGACTCTTGAGCAAGGGTGAGAAGGTTAGGTATTAATGAAATAACTGATATTTACTATTAAAGTTGAGATATGAGGCAATGCAAAATATTTGCTTTCCCACCCTGAGCACCAACTTTACCTTTTTCTTCAGGTAAACAGTTGTGTGGACTATTTTAATATGAGTAAGAACCTTTAAACCTGTGTAAAGTGTGTTAAAAAGTCTCTCTTTTGGAACCACACAAACCCAAGATTGTTGAAGTCCAACTAACTGGTCTTCCTGGTACCAGGTATGTGATAAAGAAAAATGATAATATTTAATGAAAGGAACAAAAGAACACAGCAACTGGTATTTGCTTTGTAATTATGTGTGTTGTCCAACGATTCTGAGTAGCCAGAGGATCTTTCAGAGTCTGCTGGGTCTGTGAACTACAAAGCAAATACTGATTGGTAACTCTAGAAAAGGGACACCACTGATGAGATGAAATAACTTTCAAGCTGATATCCTGGTACCTGAAAGATGGGAACAAGATTAAAAGTGCTTCTGTGAAACGTAGTTCTACAGCAGTTGTTGCCCAGCTGTAGTAGGCTTTGCAATAACTCATACACATCATATATGCCTTATGATTTTACGTACATGCAAGTACTAGGCTGGTCTAAAAGCAGGCTGATGGGGAA
Organism: Alaudala cheleensis; assembly: GCA_013398995.1. Taxonomy (NCBI): domain Eukaryota; kingdom Metazoa; phylum Chordata; class Aves; order Passeriformes; family Alaudidae; genus Alaudala; species Alaudala cheleensis. Next base: position 110,208 of record VWYE01003873.1, read on the forward strand.
GGAAACACATAGAGAAAGAAAGCACCTATCTTTAAATAATAATAATCTTCTAATGTTTCAAAGAGAGGCTGTGTAAGAAACACACCTGACTTATTGGTTGTGGATGTTCTTGGTGCTCAGCCAAGCCACCAGAATTTCCTTTTTTTAGTACTAGCGGTCAGAAGATAAGGATTGCAGTCTGATTCAGAAAGCACTTGCTACCTAAAACCAAAAAGAATTTTGGATTGAAAGCTGTCCAGGAAAAGTTGGTGAATGTGTTGAAGGGATCTGTCGGTCATGGGGTAGAGAAGTGGGCAGCTGTGTCAAAAATGTCATTCTCGCTGCAATCACTAATATCTTGTAGTATCTGTTTTTTAATAACCATTCTTAACATTTCATACATTTCACATTATTAATGGGCCCTATCACTTTCTGTTAGATGCAGTTCAAATGCAAGATACTGTCTTTTGTATCTGGAATAAATTTAGAGCATGAAAAAAATTATTTCATTTCTAAACATTTGACAGATAGGTTTTATTTGCTATTCCTAGGGGTGACTACATGGTTGTCCTTCCTACAACAATAGAATTACAGAATAATAAATAATATACTTGCTTACATTTTACTGTCTTTGCTATGTATGACTTCTTCTCCCAACCCAGTGTATATCACTCTTGGTAAAAACTAATGAGCCCATGAAGAGTTAAGAAAAGCATCAGAGACTAGGAAAAGCCTGTCTTCTGAAAATTTAAATTTGCAGTGTCTCTGGAGCTGAAGTTTACTCTTGGACTCAAATACAGATTCCAATCAGGGTAACCACACCTCTTTGTAATCTTAGGTAAATTAAGAGGAATTAAAAGTACTTTGATTTGCAGCTATAAAGAGAGAGGCTTTGCCTCCTGGAGATCTAGGATGAAGTTCTGGCTCTATGGAAAGAACAGAGAACAGACTACTGATTCCAGTGGGACCAGTTTTCCACCTTAGTCCTTTAATATTTTCAAACAAAATCAATTTTTTAAGCAAATGAGTAATACAGTCTTGCAACCCCCTAATGTTTCATGTATTGTTGGATGCTTGCTCTGCTTTATGATGTAAATGTCTGCCCTTCTTACCAGGCAAACTGGCACAACCTGGCTCTCTGAAAAGCGCTGCTCCAGTCTTCTGGGATATATCTTCCATATATCCCAAACTAGCACTCTATCCCATTCTTTTCTAGTGGTAAAGGGAAGGAACATGCAGCAAGGAAAGCAAACAATCAAATAATAGATAGGCTAAACTTGGTTCATTCAAGCATTAGTTGATATACACTTCTCTTGTGTGTACCAAGTTGTAAAAAATAAAATATATACATGTCCAATTCCCATATTTACAAATTAATAAAGTAAGAAAGTTGCCTGCTCATCTTCCTGTAAGGAAGATGTTAAGGAAAAAAAAAAACAAGTGAAAACTAGGCAAATTAATTTGTTTAAAGCTTCAGGGAAAAGAAACCACAAAGATGGCTTGCTGTCAGTCAGCTTACCACTCCAGGAACTTCACAGCAGGTTTCCTCTGCTGCCATGTTATGACCTACAAGAAGCTCAAGCAGTGGCACACCAATCTACAGGATAAGTGAACAGGAAGACAGGTGTTAAACTTTCTGAACAGTTTCAGTCTAGGTCCAGTCTGCCTCCTTATCCATACAAACACCATCTCTAGGTCCAGTCTGACTTTTTATCCACATGGACACCTCCACTAGCATTGTGAGCATTTCCCAAATATAGGACTAAACTAATTCCCAGTTTATGGGAGAGGGACTTGGGTAGGTTTGTGAACTTGTCTGCATGGGATAGAGAGGATTTCTGGTGTGGTGATGCTTTCATCATAAGAACTAATTTTGGAAAAATTAAACATAAGGGAAATATCTTGTGAATTTAGTTTGGACTGTGGTATGGTCTGAAGTGATCTCAGCTGGAAGTGAGTTTCTAGAATTTTTTGTGTGAAATCCTTTGCTGCTTTTCCCAGGTTGGATAGTCAGTGTTGTTTCAGTGGTGACTTTTTGTAGCAAGTCAGGGCCACACAGGGAAGACAAATGACTGCCAGTTTCAGTCTCCAGAGTTATTTTGCCTATGGAACAGAGACTTGTTCTGTATTTTGGAGGAGCCAAAGCAAAATGCAGAACACACTCATCAGTCTCTTTTGCTAAACAAAGTGTTTGAAGACTTCTGAGCCAGTCACTGCTAGTTACTGTGAGCACATCCTTTGCACCTGAAGTAAAACAAACACTGTTCTCTGACCACTAACTACAGCTCTGTTACTATCACAGCAATCCCAAATTGGAGTAATCTCTTCAATCCCAAGGGCAATGAAGTAGTAAATTCCTGCTCTTACAACACACAACCAAAATCATGCATAGGCTAACTCTAGGCAGCCGAGATCCAATGGATTTCTGTATACACAACAAGGCCCCAGTGATCACCCAGGGAATAACATTGACCTGGGCTTACCTTGCCAGGGCACCATCTCCATCTGCCCTCCTTACTCTGTAGGGACTGACAGAGGTACATGCACACAGTGAGCAGGCTTCCCCTTGGCAAGTTTTTTGCCAGGCTCCATCCAAAACCTTTCCCATGTTCTCAAAGATGGGTCTCTCACAGCTGAATTGTAGATATTAATTGCCTTGCCCTCCCCATGAAGAAGTAGCTTGAACTGGTCAGCCCCAGCTCTGCCCTTTATCTCCCATGTCTTCTTAGAAGGGCTCCCTTTCCTTCTGAAAGGCAAAGACAGTGGAGTATTCCTCAGGAAGAACAAATGTAGAAACAAACAACAGGACAATTTAAAAAGTATTTCTTCTTTGTTGTCACTGCAACATTATGAAGTCCTCTTGAAATTTATTTTTTCTATCAATGATAGCTGTCACAGGGAATTCTGGCTGCAAGTGGAAGGGTAATAAATTTACCAAAGAGGGCTTTCAATGTATTGTAACACTTTTAAGGAAGGAGAAATATCTAGGTGAACAAGTAAAATAGAATACAGTGATTCTCATACAGTATTTTAGATATGGGAAACCTACTGAAAATACCAATATACTATCTGGAAAGAATAAAAATAGAGGTACTCTCTATTTACTTTTGCCTTTTGTCAAACTACGTTAATTGATTTAACATCATGCAACTGAACTGTGGCCAGACAGCTCTTCTCCTTAGCTGTGGAATGGCTTCACAGCAAGGCAGACAGGAGTCCAGGCCCTCACTGTTACCCATGTCACAGGGACAACCTGCTGGTACAGCCAAAGACCATCAGGAGCTGTGAAATCACAAAAAGACAAACCTTTTCAGCTCATGGCAGATCTACAGTGTCTTAGTGTATTCTTCAGGATTATTAAAGTTCTGAGTTCATACTGTTGCCTTGCATTTGAAGAATGAGTTGGACTAGATGACCTCTCCAACCAGAATGATCCAATGATCCTGTGATGATACATTAAGCCAAGGCAACATAATAATCTGCAGAGAATAACAGTTACCCTTCAGGGAGACTTAGCACCTTCATTAATGCATATTGTTTGTCCTTTTTTGGTAGGTAAAATACTGCAGTATTTTTGGTATAAACATACAATAAAATGCTGCATTGCACAGCTTTTGCAGAACGCTTTTTTTCCTAGGGATCAGTCTTTTGCTCTTTTGCAAAAATGCCTCTAGCACCAAGAGTCGCAGCCCTCAGGAGGAGCTTAAAATGATCACTTACAGTACAAGAATAAGTTCATCTCAGAGGGGGAAATTTTTTTTTACTGTCTTAGTTACAATACGTGGAATATGCAAGGCTTGAGTGCATGCCAATGGGGAGTACTAGACTTAGGCATTTACTTAAATTGCAATTATTTTTAAAGTTACTATGAATATCTGAATATTGTTTATAAAAATATAACAGTTCAGTAAACTACTGTGAGTTTAAAAAAAGTAAATCTCAGAGGCTCAAGGATTTTTGTCACTGAATAAGCTTAGGAAGAAACCCCCAATGTTACCCCCATACATTTTTTTTTCAACAATATAATAATAAAGTTTTGTGGGGTTTTGTTTGGTGGGGTTTTCTGTTTGTTATTCTGTATTTTTTAAAATAAGATGACCTTGGAAATATATTATGTAAAAACACACAGCATGGTTTTCTTTGTTGCTGGCCCCACAGCTTAGGGGTTGCTTCCACATCTACAAACACTGCAACAGTGCTAGGAGCAGGTTGTGGGTCACAGGGCGGCCCTTTGTGACACCCCACTATAGCAAGGTGGTCAATACAGTGCCATGTCCAGCAGGATGATGGGATAGGATGAGATCACGGAGCTGGTGAGGAGAGTCCAAGCATAGCCCAACTTCCCCTGCTGTCTCAGCAGCCCCATTGTGCTGAGGTCTTTCCTCAAAGCATCTCACTTGTCCCCTTCCTGCTTTTCATTTTTTCTCCTGCAGAATGGAGGAGACACCCCCTAGCCATCCCAGGATGGCCTGGGTGGAGGATGGTGCTCCCCAGAAAAGCAGCGCTCCAGCAGAGCCCTGCCAGATGATTGTGGTGGATCCACTGCAGACAGGTCAGTGAGGAGGCCCTGTTGGACTGGGCAGGGCTGGGGCTGCCAGCACATTCTGCACAATGCCAGGATCATGTTTCCCCTGCATGCTGGCAGCCAACGTCCTGGAGGGTGAGATGCCTCCCGAGGAGGGGCCCCAGCTCCTGCTCCACTGTGTGGCAGCAAGGGGTACCTGGCTGACAGGAGGCAGCTGTGGAATGCTGGACTTTTCCTGTCTGTCTGCTAGCACATTCCTCAGCCTGGGGCACTGGCACTTCCCCACCACTGCTCTGATATGGCAGTTCCTCTGCTGTTCACCCTTCAGCTGGGGCAGCAGGGGAAGGCCATGCCAGGGGAGCACGTATGGGGCTGGGCAGAGAGCAGATCTCCCTCTGCTCTCCTCTGTTGCCAGAGCTTCAGTAGCCCTCTCTGCTGTGCCCCTCTGTTAGATGCCAGCTGGTTAGAAATGTCCAGAGAGGAAGAGGAGGTTGTGAACGCCATCCAGATCCTTGCCAGGAACATCAGCCAGGTAACTGTGGCCAGCTGGATGGCGACTGTTCCAGCATCTGCTGGCGGAGGCTCGGCTGCTGGAGGTGTCCTGGCTGGACAGAGCTGCGGCTTCCACATGGTGCTGCCCCTCAGAACTCCGGTTCTGCTGGCTGCGTGTCCCCACTTCTCATGCTCTCTGTCTGTCTGTCCCCTGACTGCCAGGATGTGAGATGCAAGATCACCCTTCTTTACAAAATCATGGACCTGTGCACCAGCACTGTGTTCTCTGGCTCATCACGGCGCCTGATTGACTTCTGCCGCAGATATGGCCTGGTAGAGAGGATCCAGGTGAGGGGACACCCAGTGCTTGGGGGAAGAGGGCAAGGCCCCCTGGCACTGGCACCTTGGGAGAGCAGCACAGAGCTGGGCTCTGGTGGCACTGGGTGCTGTCAGCTGCCAGGTGTCAGCTCTGCTGTGCTCTGCAGGTGATGCTGGAAGAGGAGCCCTGGTACCAGCTGTGCACAGACTTGCGGCAGGTCGCCATGCTCACCATTGAAATGCTCAGGTGCCTGCCCATCCCTCCCAGGGACCCTTCCCCAGAGGACAGCATCCCTCTTCATAAGGCCTCAAGGCACTGCTCCCAGTGTCCAGCTAGGCTCTTCCTTTCAGCAAGACAGTGGCAGTGGTGCTGGAAGACAAAAAGAGAAGCCTCCTAGAGACATGCTTCACAACTGTCTTCTGGCTTCCTCCACTCTCTCATTTAAATAGATGTCAACAACTCCTCTTAAAGAGAGTAAGTTCTGTGTGAGCTGTGGAAGCTCCCAATCCCTCTGGGCTGCTTCCTGGCCACTCTGTGCTGCCCCATGACCAGAGGTCCAAGGCAGGGTAGGGTCTCAGCTTTGCTTTCCTGCCCTAGCCCTTTCATCCCCTTCTCAGGGCCCAGCCATGCCCAACACTGCAGGCTGCTCTGTCTGCAGCAGACTGCCAGCTCCTAGGTCTCTCCTGGGCAGCATGGGCATCCTCCCCTGACACTGGCTAAGATCAGTCTCAGATCAGGTGAAGAATCACTGCCACCACTCTCTGACCTCCTTGCAGACCCTAAGAAGCATGGACTCCATGCTGAGGGCAATAGTGCTCAGCTCTCCTCACTCCAGAATCAGCGAGGAGCTGCAGAACATCTTGCAGGTATGGCCTGAGCAGAGCAGGGGTCCCAGGGCTGCTCCTCACCCTGAGGGGGAGGTGTTCCCCCAGACCACTGCCTGGCAGTGCCCACCTCCCGTGGGGAAGCAGGGCCTGTCAGCAGGCTCCTTCAGGAGCACAGAGGGTAGCACCTGCCTTCCTGCATGGCCATGTGGTTGGCCCAGGGCCTTTGTCCCGGACCTGCAAGGGAGCCCAGGGGCAGGGGCCCTGTTGTAGGCTTTGCTCAAGGCCAGAGGAAGCCTTGAGGGGTAGTACAAGTCCCACACAGGACCAGAGCTGCCCCACTACTGCTGAAGTGGGTGTTTGCTCTGGGGCTCACCAGCAGCTTCTCTCTGCCCAGGTGCTGCTGGACTTCACCAGTTCCAGGATACAGGAAGTGTGGTCAAGAGCCTTGGGGAGGATTGAAATGCTGAGCCGTTTCCTCTACAACTATTCCACACAGAAGGTAAGGCCATGGCACCCTCTAGGCAGGCTGTGCTGCTCTCCCTTGCCAGGGCTGCTGCCCAGCTGACTGCTCTGGGATGTGGGCTCTGTAAATCCTGGACTCCTCGGAGATCCAGCCCTGGACACAGTCTCAGGTGCAGGGCATCAGCACCAGGTGCCTGCTGTCAGCCTGCTGCTCTTCTGCCTCCTTCACACAGGACTGGGACCTCTTTAGAAAAAAGGACTGCACTGTCTGCTATGAAGATATCCAGATCTCAATCCTTGGACAGCTGCTGGGACGTCTTCTCCTTTTACAAACTTCCCCCAGAGAAAAGAAAACAGCTTTGAGTGCTCTTCACCATCTCAGTGAATTCATCTGTAAGGAAAATGATAAGGGACATTGTGGTGGACTTCATTCCCCTTCACACAGACATCTCCTCAGAGCTCTGCTTCTCTGCTTGACTATCTTTGCCCCTCTGGATGCTTCCTGTATCATCCAGTTGTCATTTGCTGCTGAAGCCAAGTGCTTTCCTAACATCCAGGATCTTTTCTCTGCTGCTCTCCTCCTTCCCTCCTTTCATCATCTTCAACTCTGCTGATCTGTGGACCCCAGTGTGATACCCTCCATAATCTCTTTGACTGCTTCTCTCCTGCCCTCTCACAAGCAGATCTCAGAGTCATTTGGAAAGGTTGCTGGCAAAGCTGCTCTGCCTTACTGACTTCTGCATCTGCCCTGTTCTTTAGGCAGGTCAAGGCTAAACGATAACACACCACTGCATGGAGAAGGAGACACCACCTCCTTGCTGCATTGTGTCAACCTGCACAACACCAAGGCAAGGAGGTCCTCCTTGGTTGTCACTTTTCTGTGCCATGGGCAGGGCATCTGTGTGAGCAAAGGGACCCAGAATCAGAGGGGCTGATGTGGCCTCACTGTCTCTCATGAGAGGGCTCCTGCTGTCCTCCAAGCAGGGACTCTCTGAGGGTGACATTCTGGTGTCCCAGCAGCAGCTCCAGCCCTCCTGCTACAGTGAGCCCTGGCTCTCTGTAGGGCCAGCACCCTGTGACAGCTCACTCTTCCCATCTAGCTAAACAGCACCATCAGGGTGCTTGGTGTGATGTGTCTTTGCTCCCTTCCTTCCTGGCACAGCCCTTTGAAAGGTACCTCACACCTTCTGAGAGGACACACATCATCCTTGCGGCCATGGAGGTAATGACAGAAACCACTGTCTTTGACAAGATGGTGGCACAACACATTCTGGAAGTAGCCATGGGAAACCCAGACTTTTGGCTGACGGATGTAAGTGGCCTGTGGCTGGATTGCCCTGCCCTTCAGCCCTGTCAGGCCTTGTTCCTCTGTCCATCCCTCCCTCTGAAACTCGAATGTCTCAGGCACCTGAAGCCACCTTAAGGAGCAGAGGGGGATGGAAAGGGCAGCTGAGGATGTAGCTGCACTCCAGTGACAGCACCACTCTTCACCTGTTCCCTCCAGGTAAAAAAGTTTGTGAGCTGCATCTATGACAGCCTGCAAGACATCCAGAAACTTGCAATTCGGCACTGCTTCGACCCCCTGCTCATGAAGATGGCTGACAAGTACCCCGAGGAGGTAGTCACAACACTGTTGAACATTGCTCCACAAGGAGACAGGTACTGGTCCTGACATCCCTGAGTGCCTATTTGCTGTGGGGAGAGAGACCTCGAGATGCTCTGACTTCCAGACCTAAGGAATGCTGCAGGATACCTCCAAGGAGTGGGATTCTCCATCCCACCAAGATTTCCAGTCCTGATACGTTGTCTGGGCTTGCAGGAGCCAAAGCTGCCTGCGCCAGCCCAGAGCCACCATGCTGCTTCTGGGGAACCTCAGTCTTCTCCTGCCTGCCTGGGCAGGGCCCCAGGGACACCAAGCCTGTGGGGCTGGCCCAGGCCATGTTGCAGCCAAGGCAGCCCTGCTGACAGAGTGCTCTGCCTTGCAGCACAGCCCAGCAGCTCTGGGGTCAGATCTTCTACAAGCCCCAGATTCGGGAGAAGGTATTAGCAGTATTTGTTAGCTTGCTTCGGTTCCTCTTAAAAACCGACATTCCCAGCTCTACTGCGGAAGGCACCTGCATCCCTGACTTGGCTGTGAGTTACCAGAAAAGGCCCTGATCCCCTGCCACGAGCCTGAAGGCTCTGCCAGTGTATCTCACGGCTGTGCTTACTCCTGCAGCCGTCCTCCAGACAGTTGCCATCCGTGGATTTGGGTGACACTGGGAGCAGTCAGAGGCTTTCAAGACTGGTGACAGCCTCCCTGCTGGTTGGAGGCCTCCTCATGCTGTCAGAAATGCGTGACATGGTGAGTAGGGTGGTGTTGGGGGCAACCAGGTTGGGAGCTGGAGTCTGGGGCTGTGGGTAAAGTGGTGGCTTGGCTTGGTCTGGTCTGGGAGTCAGGCAGGGATGTGACTGCTTCAAACACCCTTCCTGCTCTGGTGGGGCTTGGCAACTGCCTGAGGAGTTTTCCAGGTGTGAAATCTTCTCACAAAAAAAGAAACTGTCTTTCATACAGGCAAGAAAAATGCAGGTCCTCCTGCCAGATATGATGGGGGTCCTGCAGGCTGGCAGTGCAGACCTCAAGATAAAGGCCCTAATGTTCTTTAAAAATGTGATGGGCAAACCCACCACATTTCAAAACCTGGAGGAGGCTGTAGGCAGCCCCATCACTGGGCAGCTGATGGAAAATCTCCTGCTCCTCTTTGACTCGGTAAGGCTGATGTGGGACCCTGAGCCAGGCACTGGGCAGTGACAGCTGCCCTGCAGCCCAGCTGTGTGAGCAGTACTCAGAGCAGGCTCTGCTCCTCTGGGCTCTTGTGGCTTCTGGACCTTGCAGCCCAGCACTACTTCTCCCCACTCTGGAATCTTACCTTAGAGCATATCCCCTCACCCCAGCCATGATCACCCCCTATCACAGTGGGCAGGGAGCTGCTGTTTCCAAAGCTTCTCTTTCCTCCTTCCTACCAGGAGTGCAGCCAGCTGCGAGAGCTCTCCATCTGCCTCTTCAGAGACCAGCTGGAGCCAGTGGTGGGGAGCAACAGGATGAGGAACAGCTGCATGAGGAGAGCACTGATCCCACTCCTCTTTCGCATGAGCGACCAGAGCCCTGGCGTGGCCAAGGTACAGGCTTCAGGCTGAGCAGCGACACAGACAAGGGTGGGCTGCTGGCAGTGAGCAGAGCTCCTCCAGCACAGCCCATGGGAAAGGTCCCTGCTGAACCAGTGTGAGCAGGGGTGGAGAAGCTGGCATGGCCATTTCCAGCACCTGCCCTACCTGCTCCAGCAGGGCTTGGCAGCAACCCACGGCTACCAAAGCCTGAATAGGTGTGTCCCCACATGTTTCTTTGCTGTTCCTGGCATGTGTTGGAGGCCAGGGCTTTGAGCCTCAATCCCTGTACCCCAGGGCTGTCCTCAAGAGACCCCTAAATACTTTGGCAAGGGCATATCCCAGCTGCCTAAAAGCAGGATCTCCCCAGGAACAAACCCAAGAGGGCCAGCCATGCTGCTATCTCACAACTTCTGCTGTTGTGCAGGCCTCTGGGGAAGCCCTCCTTGCTGCTGCCAAGCTCCTCAAGTGGAAGGAGCTCAAGCGCCTGCTGGAGACACAGCAGACACATAAGATTGGCAAGTGCTTGGTAAGGACGAGCCCCAGGGTGCAGCCTGGTGAGAGTTGCCCTGCACCCAAAGCCCCCACCAGCCATGCTGCAACTCCAGGCCCTCAGCCTGGAGCTGCACCCTTGTTCCTATCCTCAGGAACAGAGCCCCAGGGGGTTTTTCCCTTCCCTGCACCCAGTGAGAGGGAGGGCTCTTGATAATGAGGAGTGCTGGCAGGAGGGACTGCCCCAGCCAGCTGTGGGGCTATGTGGCATGCCCATCCCCTTGTCCTCTCTCCAGCTGGTGAAGGACAAGAGCAGGGCTGAAGAGTACCTGCATCAGAGCCTGCCATACCTCAAGGACCCTCAGGCCACTGTGAGAGAGGAGGCTGTCAGGTTCATTGGTGAGCCCCAGCCCCTGGAGACCCCCTTTGGGCAGTCTGGCTCCTGTTCCTGCTGCTGCACTGCCCTGTCCCTGGGCATGGTCCCTGGTCCATGTAGGTTGGCTTGGTGGCCACTTGGCTCAGTTCTGCTCCCCTGGACTACTGGTGGTCCCTGGGGCCACCACTGTGAAGGGAGAAGGCAGGGCTGGGGGCCAGGCTGCTGGAAGCATGCTGGGAGCAGGAGCTGATGGAGCGTTGTGCCTAGGGCTGGCTGCATGGCACCTCCAAAGCGTGGAGAATCTGGATGAGATCTGCAGTGGTGAGTGGGGAGCATGGATGGGAGAGCTGCCTGGGGATCTCTGCAAACACAGGAGTTCATCTCAGTTTTGTTTATTTTGGTCACAGCCCTTCAACCCTTGCAGACAGACAGCAATCCCTCTGTCTCTAGCCTGGCAGTTCAGACGACCTGCATCCTGAGGAGTCCAAGGGCTCAGCGAAAAACAGGATTCATCCTGCAAGCATTGTGCTGCTGGTGCCTGGAATTAGAAGGAAGGTAGCTGTTATTTCATAAAGTTGGAACAATTGGCCCCAAACCAATGGTGTCCTTCAGATATGCATCAACCTGAGCAAACTCTCCTTTGCCTGTCCCAGTGACTGGGGGATGAGTTTCCCTTCAGCATGCATTGGCCCCAGGCTTATTTGAGAAACTGACCCCTCCCTGAGGCTTCCCCCTGGAGAAGCTGCATTTGTCCCCATCCAGAAAAAGTCCCCCCACCATACAATGAAAATAGGATACAGAAAGAATGGCCCCAGTTAAGGCATTCCCATGGGTCTCCAGGCATCAGACACCTCCAACATCGAGATGTCTGATGTTGCTGTATAGCCACCTTCACCACAATGAATTTGGAAGGGTTTCCAAGCAGAGTACCATGGTGCTAAGTGTACCAGAGGTAAACCTCAGGGGTCCTAGAGGGACTGGATGACAGAGAATCTGTCACTGCCTCCACAACACACCAATATTCACTGGTCACAGAGCAGAATATGATAGCTGTGCTTTGCCTGGGCAAGGCAAGGGAAGAAAACAAAGAATGTCACCAGTCCTTAGATCCCAGTGGCTGGACTTGCCACGTGGATGTCAGGAGCGGGGGTTGCAAGACAATGAGAATGAGAGGAGGGCAAGGGGGCCCAATCCACTCTCTTTCATACTTCACTTGGTGCCCACCTCTAATGTAAACAAGAATTTTTTGCACGGTTTTTTTGCACAGCCCTTCTCCAGGAGGTGAGTTGAGGGGTGGACTGAGCAGGAGCCTCAAGGCAGAGGGACAATTTGGCTCAGAGAAGCACTGCTCCACCTCTGGGGAGCCCCTCTCCTCTGATCACAGCTTTCCTGCAGCAATACTCAGAATGTTTGAGGCAAAACATACTTAGATCTGGGCCTGGACCACACCTGCTCCCCATAGAGGCAGGGAACAGCTGCTGTCAGGAAGCTTAGGCATCTACCTGAATTGCAGTGGTGAGACCTGAAGATCACTCATAAAAGCTGCAATAGTTCAGGGAAGTACTGTGAGATTAAAAAAAGAACTCTCAGAAACCGAATGGTTTCTGTAATGGAATAATCTTGGGGAAAAATATTACCCCTCATATATTCCTTTATTGTTTTAACAATGTGCCTAGTAATAAGGTTTTGGAGGTTTTATTTTCTTTTTTTTTTCCTTTTTTTTAAATTTAATAAGACAAGCTTGGAAATATATTATATAAAAACATGTTAACATCATTTTTTTCATGAATTATTTTTGTACTTGCCTATCTAACTTTTGATCATTTACTAAAAAATAAGATTGTTGAAGACATTCCTTAAATTGTAAGTTGAAAGAGGAAATTGAGTTACAATTTTCCCTAGTGTTTAGGAGCTGTAAATTTGGTCAGGAATGTGAGTAACCAAGTTCAACTGGCAGCAAGACAAGACATTTCTGTCCACAGGAGAAAGTGACACAGAACCTTTTCTGAACACAGAGGAAGTGTCTGATTTTGAAAGTTGCTGAGATAGATGATTTCTTTGTTTCAGTTTGTGAAAAGCAACAGGCAAATTCAAAATTCTTTGTTTTTGCTTTTGATCCAATATCTTTACTGAACAGTGTTTTTGTCTGTATACAGAGATATAGATGAAGACTGCACTTGACAAAATTCTGACATGTAGAAAATGCAAAGCATAATAGAAAATGGTTTCAGGTAAAATGTGGTTTCCAGCTTCTTGGTCTGTGACTTGGTAATTTTCAATGCCTGCTTTTTCTATCTAGTGGTTTGTCACTTGACAAATGCATCCAGAAGCCTCAAAGAAAATCTCTTTGGTTACAGGATACACAAACAAGTTCAGGTTAATCACTAGCATTCATCTAATGACATAAATAACAGAATAATTGAGATTGGAAGGGATCTCTGGACATCATCAGGTCCAACTTCCTGAATCAATAAGGTTTTTCTACAGCAGGCTGCCTGGGACCATGATCAGGTTTTTGAGTATCTCTGAGGGTGGAGGCTCCACAACCTCTCTGGGCAACCTGTGACAGGCCTTGGTCACCCTCACAGTGAAAACTGTTTTCTGCTTTTCAGATGGAACCTGCCAAGTTTCACTTTGTGCCCCTTGGCCCTGCTTCTGTCATTGGGCACCACTGGAAAGGGCCTGGGTCTCTCTCCTTTGCACCCTCCCTTCAGGTATTTAAATACATCAGTGAGATCCCACCTTGAGCATTCTCTTCTCCTGTTTGAGCATTTCCAACCTTCCCATTGTCTCCTCAATATGTGAGATGCTCCACACCCTCCAATCATCTTGGCTTTTTATGGAACTCTCTCTACCTCTACATCTCTCTTGTATTGAAGAGCACAGGACTGGACACTACAGGCACTAGACATGATAACCTTCAATGACTTATGAGATAAAATGTGAAAATATTTGATAATACATTTAAAAAAAAAATTTAAAATGTTTTCTGTGGAAACTAGACTTATGTGAATGGCCAGCTCTTCCTCTAGATGGCTATAGGAACCCAGCATGTTATTTCTCCTGATAGGCCTTATCTCACACTTTAGCAGAACTGATTTATAACAGCTCTTGTGCTTCCTGATCTCTTAAAAGAACCCCCAAAATTTCAAAAGAATATCTCTAATTCTTATTGCTCTAAATAATCTTGTGTCACGGACAATTTGCCTCATCACTGTTAATTCCTGTCTTCTGAAAAATCAGTCTTCGTTTATGGACTTTGGGATTCCTTTCTGCTGTTTCACTGAGTTGCAAGTGACTTTCTCAGTGTTTGGCAGGTTTCTTAACTTAAGCTTTATTTTGCCTCTTACTTGATTGTCACTGACTTTAATGTCCTTCTGAAGTGTAAGAGGGGTGGCCTTGTTTTCTTCTTAAAAGGTTGGGAGGAAGAAAGGAGTTGTTGCTTGTTGGAAGCACTGATTCATTGAACCACTTCCAGTTTTAATTCTGGATTAAGATACTAGGGATCTTGGAGACATGTTTTAAATTATGTACATGTTTAAGTGCTTTGTTGCCTTTGAGCATGAATGAGTACAGATCAACACAGTGATGAAAACAGGCAACTTTAATGATACATTGGTTCTCTGAAGTAGTTTTCTTTATAAGTGGAACAAAACTTACTGTAATAAATTATTTCAGGCACAGTTGCTTAAAATTCTGAAATGGCAGCAACTTAATCAGCTTCCCGTTACATTCACGTGTCGGAAAGTCACAGTGTTTGTTACACTTTAAGCAGTGACTTCCTGTCTCCTAGTTTTTGTTCCAGGCTGGGAATGTTTTTAACCTTGTAAAAATTTGGTAACAGGTTACTCTTTTAGGCTAGAGGTCCAAAAAGCCAACAGTTTACAGCTGTCTGTGGAAGTTACTTGATTTGTACAATCTCTTTCTTCTTTTTGTATTTTATCTTTTTTCTTGCCATGTATGTCCCAACAAGAGACAAATACGTGTATATCCATGTTTTCTGTATGTACATATATGTGTGTGTGCGTGTATATTTGCACTTTTGTAATACATGAGGAGCATAGGCTTACCCAAACAGGCCACCAAAGTTAGCAGTGCACAGTAATCTGTGCTATGTCTCAGGTGTGTGTGTCACAGAAACAATTTTTGAGATGCAGCTTTGCCTTGCAGATTATCAATCTGTCTGGGTACTCTCCCTTGGGACATGAAAATATTTCCATTTCATTTCCATTAATTGTAAATGGGGTGTTTGGTAGAAGGCTATTTAAATCAGGCTGTTAAACTCAGCACTTTGCATTGATGTGGGAAGTGCTGAAATGGAAGTTGAAGGAGCTGATCTCAGGTGAGCAGAAGGGGGGCCAGTGCAGTGGCTCTGGTGGAAAGTGTCTGAATTAAATTTTAGTTTATTTCTTACTTGCCTAGAGAATGGAGAGTTAAACAGGAAATCAGTACTGAGGTAGCACTACTGGAATAACTTCTTAGAGTAGACTAGGCTTTGTTGCAGCATTTTTGTCTCACAGATCACTTACAGTGATCAACCTGACCATGGTTCCAAGTGAAAGCAGCTCTTGAATAGTCCCACCAACTTCTACTGGATTGACCAAAACTGACCTGAATATTCCCAGGTGCAAATCTCAGCGAGTCTGCTCACATGCTGATTGTTCATCAGCTATCCTGTGTGCTGCCATACCTTTGCCAGTGTCTACAAAACCAAAAACCAAGCTGTACCTAGCTTCCACTGCAGGGGAAGGACAGAGGACAGGTAACTGTGTAGGCAGGTTCTCCCTTAATTAGAGGTGATTACAGAACAGCAGGATGAGTTATTTGCATCCTTTTTTTCTCCTCTCATTTTCTTTTTCTAGCTGGAAGTTAGAATAATAAACACATTTGCCCATCTCTTCACATGCAAAATATATGATACTTTTGTTCTTTTCAGTCACATAAGGTGTCTAATTTACTGTCACACCAAAAACATTAGTTTAATAAATGAACATGACCAGCTTCCCATATGACATGGAAATAGATGCCCATAAGAATGAAAGATCAGTATAGCCTAAATACACACCAGGAAGTCTTTTTTGTAAGATTCTGTCACTAGGACAAATTATGTAAAAACCACACTGGCTTCTATATTGAATTTTGAGGATAATATTCAGAGTGGAAATACAAACAAGGTTATAATTAGTAAACTATATTAAAAAGGGAAAACAGAAGTTTTATTATTCCTTTGTACCCAAGTCAGAAGTAATTTTGCAGTTACTGATCCCTAAAGGGACTGGTCAGATATGTATCAGTAATTCCACACATGGTAATGATTCTTCTCTTAACACTTGCCATTCACAGCTGCACTTCTGCATATATTTTTGCTTTCCTTGGTTGTCCTTTCTCTGGTATAATGTTTTTATCAGGGGACTTTTGGCAACTGTTGTGTGTTGATCTTTGTGCTCCAGCCAAGCTTTCGGCGAGTATCAAAATGGTGAGAAATACCTGCTCCCAATGGGCAAATGTATCTGACCCTCTTAACTCCTCTGCTCAGACTTTGTCCCTTCAGCCATACTTCACCTCAGCATGGTTGGAGATGTGACAGGTATATACGATTTCTGGGTTTTTTTGTCACTGTTTCTTGCACAAAACCATAAAAACCCCTGTCAGAAGAATATTGCCTGTATCCCACTGAGTAGCTGAAAAGACAAAGGACTTTTAAGATTCCTAGAATGCTTTTAATCCAGCCTCATTTCAAATATCACGTATTTTGTTTACTTTTCGGACACGTTTTGCTAATATATGTGGATATATGCCCGTACATGTGTAGGCAAACGAAGTTCCCCGTTCCCAGTGTGGCGGGGGCGGCGGGGCGGGCGCTGCCGCTGTCCCCGGTGCTGAACCCGGGAGTGGGCCGAGGAGCAGCAGCCCCCCCAAGGGTGCGAGGGTCCACGCCCCTCCTGCAATCTCTCCTTCATGTGGTGTGACGCTGATAGCAGCCGGACGTACTGCACATGCCAGGGCTGCTCTGAGAAGTCCTCGCCCTTGCTTCTGTGTTGTTTGCTGGACAATTTGTCTCTTGGAGTGGATGTGGCAATTCCTTTTGTAATCTGTGAAATGAATAAAGAGGGGTGTCCGGAGGAGGAACGGGAGATATGCTGGAACATGCAAGCCACATCTTTACAGCTTTGTGTCCTCCGAAAACCTGATGATATAAACAAAACCTAAACCCAAATAGCCAGTTCCTTAGCAGATAAAACCTGGTTTCCCTGAACTTGCTTTTTGTTTCTCACTCAGACTCTGATTAGTCAGACTGTGAGTCACAGCTCTTCATGCTAAAATAATAATCTTTCATCTACAATTAAGCAATTTTGCACACCAAAGCATTTTATTGAGACACGCTAGTCATACCCTTTCTGTAGTAGTATTTCTTAACAGTAGTTTGTTCAAGCTCTGTGCTTGAATAAGCAGAACATTTCAGTACCTAGGGTACTGATTTGGAGAGAACAGGATTTCAGAGCCATTCAGCCATTTCCAGCCATTCAGGCTGGAAAACATTTTTTAACTTGGCCCCTAATACTAGTGTCTAGCTGACATGTGAGTTACTTATTTTTAAAAAAAACCTCAAACTACAAAACCACAAACAAATGAAAGTGTTTTCACCTCCAGAGGAAAAGACCCCTAAAACTTGATTCTTTGTGTAATTTTATTTGATCTCTTAATCTACCTGTAGGAATCACATGACAGGAGAAAGAAAAATTATACGGGGTATTGTAATCTGTGTCTTGTATAGAATGACTCCTTGCTCCTTAGACTTTTGTCTTTCCTGTATTATCTTGAGTCATCTCCTATTCTTGTTTATTGTCATAGGTCTTATTCAATTATCAAATTACACAATAACTGTCTTGACAGCAAAAACAATGGGGAGAATATACTCATATTCTCCATTATTAGATGGTGTAATTTTAATTGCTCTGAGTCTGATGACTTCCACAGAGAAAATGCCAAAATAAAAAGGATATACAGTATTACCAGTAACTTTGCATAAAAATGCTGCAGAAGTAAAATATGCATTGACAGAGATTCCTCTTCCTTCCATATTAATGACATCCCAAATGCTTTGTACTTTCCCTTTGCAGTTAGGCATTGTGGTTTGATTGGTATCATATCCTATTCAAGATGTAAAAAGGTCAAAGGTTAAGCTAGTGAACAATGCAAAGTGGTGAGATGACCCAAGGGCACCAGCTATTCTGTATTCAATGATTCCTTTCCTCAGGTTTCCTTTACACATAGGGACAGTCAGGACAGTTGATATAAATTAATGACAAATGTGAATTCGAAGTAAGTACAGAACACTAAATTAAAGAGTCCTTATTCTGATTAAAAAAAAAAAAATTCCTCACATGTAGAATGTAGTTTAACTAAAAATAAAGACATTAGAGGCCACAATAGACCAACTGTCCCAAGTTGCAGGATATACCTGGCTAATCCTCCAGAAATATTTCTCTTTTATACATTCATTAGAGGAATATTTTCCCTGAGAAATCCAGGGAAGGATACAAATAAATGCATTACAAAGCCAGAGTCATTGAGATTGAAGAAGCCTGGTGTTGGAGACTTAGATTGGGAGTCATTGGAAGGATTGTAGGAGGCGGCTTGAATGGAGATGTTAGTGGGAACAGGAAGATCAGGCAAAGTTTGGGCAAGGAAACTTGGGGCAAAGAAACAAGGAGCCAATATGAAAACTCAAAAGTAGTCTTAGTAGCTGATGAATTTAGAACTACAGGAAATATGGCAAAGAGAAATAAAGACAAATGTATGATACAGACTGGTGAAAGAAACTGGCTCTTTTTGAATGGATAAAGGAACCTGTATCTTCACCTAAAGGTCATTTCAGAGGATTGCTATTTTACAGACAAAATATCATGTTGCAGCTCCCTTTAGGGATGATTCACAAAGAAAATGCCAGCTTTCCTACTGTGACATTTTTACTGTTAAGGCCATGTAATGAAGATGTGATTTTATGTCTGCATTTCTCTCTTTTGTCACACATATGCATGTTAGGAAATCAAGTAAAAGGTTGGAAAAGGAGAAAAGAGATTATGATGTATATGATTCTCCATTGAAATTGTTTGCTTCTTCTAGTCTTGATGCTAATGAGCCATTCAGAACTCATGACAAAAAAATGGTTTCTATTTTGTTTGCTACATGAACACCTGGAGTGTTCTGCCTGACCATGTAAACTGACACATAATGGTAAATATGCAAAAATCATACTGTAGGAATCTCAGCTAAACAGCAAAAAGGAATGTTTTTAACCTCTGCTTCATAAACAGTCTGTAAGATCTCGTCTCATTAACCCCCTGTTTACACAGATCTTATGAAAATAAATGATTTATTAAATGCTTAGCTATTTAAAACATGAATACTTTAGAATGGTTGGTGAGCCAATTCTTAGAAGGATTAGGATAATGTGCAGCAAGAAAGGATCATACATCAAATGACAGCAGACAAAATATATATTGATAACAAACCAACATGATAATCTGTTACACGTTCTCAATAAAACAGTGTTGGCATGGAAAGAAATATCACCAGCCTGTTATAAGGAAATTAAAGACTATCAGAACTTATAGACTCAAAGGAACTAAATTAATGGTGCATAAGTAGCCTTAATTCAGGTAGTTCTTGATGCTGACTTGCTCAACTTTGTACCTGAAGAGGTTCTTTTAGCACTTTTATTTCTTTGTGTGTGTGACGTATATATTTTCATAAAACCTGTCTTTCCTCATGTTTGCACAATGCAGATACTCTGGAAGACACTTAAAATGCTTCCTTGCTAACAAAAATTTCCAGTCCTTGAAGATTAAGCAGACTGGCATGGTGAACAAGATTTCTATATGCTATCTAAAAAGCTAGCTCAGTGGAACAAAGCTTTGTCTGGTTCACAAACACTCACTGTCCTCTTTCCCTTTTCTTGAGCATGAAGTCTGAACTATGGGAACTTTTGCCCCAGAGCTTTACGTTTTCAGTATCTCAAAAACCAAATCCATACTGTACTACAGATACTGCCATGGATTATCCATTTTGCTCCATCTGCAGAAAAATGCTTCAAGAATTGAGGTCACACAGCTTTTATAACAGCAGTCTTTCTAGTGACATGAAAACAAAACCACCCAAGCCATTAAGCCCCAGCTGATTCCATGTATTGTGTGTCCAGAGTCCTAAAAATTCACGAGATTCAAGGACTGAAAGTGTCTGTTGACAGATTGTTGGTAGACAAGAGAAAGCAATGAGTGGTGAAAGTAAAACTAGAAAATTTCAGTCCAAGGAACTGAATTCTGAATAGCAGCACACAGCCTAACAATCTCCTTTTGTCAGGTGTTGCAAGGTTATCTTAGTTTGAAACCCTCTTATAAAGAAGCTAAACAGATAGTGACCCTCTGTTGCAATGATAACATGTTTCCATCTTTTCTGCCCTGGGGTAAAAGAATTACTTATTAAGCTTCTAATAGCAATTAAGAACATCTTGTGATGCTCTATGATGAAATTATTTTTTATGTAATCATCCACAGGAAAGTTTTGAGGCCTCACTGAATGTGCTGAGCTGAGCACTAGAGAAGCATGAAGATGCAGACAGCCCTGCCCTGAAGAGTTTATTGCCTAAACCAGGATTTTTCGTTTTCTGTTTTTTAAAACTGAGTTCCTTCATCAATATTGCCTCTGGAATGGATACCTGAGAAGGGATAAAAGAGGAAAGAGGCATACAAATTATACTCCAAATACAGAGGATTTTCTAGTCTCATGGCTGGAAAACTCGGGCTCTTGTATAGCTCCTAAACAAGGAAGGAGACTGCTGCTTCCACTATACCCTGGATCTCATCTGTTGTGAAGTTGCGTTGTTTCTCTCCCTATAGATGCTGTAAGGGCTATTGGATGCCATAATGAGCATGCCCACAGTTACATATTGATGTCCTTGTGTTCCAGAGAGGGTGATGGCATGGGGAAAAGGAGGAGAAATTCCATCCTTTGTGAAAAAGTAGTTTTGTTTTTTCTACGTTTTGAATATGACTGTTGCTAGGGGCAATCACTGTAAGCTCCAGAGAGCAGCATTTATTGTTTAACAGATAGATAAAATAAATCAGAAGGTTTACAGTGCACCTTGGGATTCAGGCCCAGATGGGTAAGTAGTTGGACAGAAAGTGCAAAACCATGTTTTGAAAGTGCCATCTAGTGGCTCCATATGAGGGGGGTGGTTTATGTCAGAAAATGAAGTTCTCTGAAATTTGGGATCAGACCAATGCTGGTTTCAGAGTCAGGGTGGTGAGTGGTGGGACCTTGGCAGCTATTTGCAGCCTCACTGAGAAGTGCAAGTGCTGTAACCTGGCTCAGCTACAGGATGTGACAGGGAAACATGCAAATGTCCCAGGAATGGGGATGTGAATCTCACTGCTGTACCTGGATGGGAAAATGGAAGTGTGTGAGTGGAGATATACAAAAAAAGGCACATAGAAAAAACTGAGGTTTATTTTACTGTTGGCAGGCCACCAGTGTTTTTTTCCCAGGAAGACAACAGCCCCTAAATCCCCAAATTAGGGTAATTAGTCATAGAAATGCTTTTCTGAATTGCTGCTCTTAAATACTTTAAATTTGACTACAGACACAGAAGGATCTCCAGAGACAGAGTGAAAATCACTGATGATCATTATTTTCTTAGAAACATAGGGACAAAATAACTGAGTCAAACTGGATGGAACAGATTTTTAGCAAACCAGTGGCAGGTTTGTTTGGATGGAGTGCATGGCCTTGTAACTAGAAAACTGCAGAAAGGAAATGAATCTTTGTTTTCAACCAGATTTTGCTGCTGAAAAGCCAAAAGCTTCATAGCTATGTGTAACAACTTCAAACTGAATTAATTGGTTCCCAAGAGCCACAGAATTCTATATGGGCTCTCAGTAGCTTTATTATTGTATAGTTTGGAGTTCTTAGTTTGGCATTAGTTCCTTATAGAAATCATCTCTTTGATTACTGATCCTTTTCTGCAACTGACAAAGGCGTTGCAAGCCAAAATAAATCAATGTATGATCTCATCTTTAACAGTTTCAGAAGAGCAGAAATCATTCTCAGAAATTATAATTTTAATTCATTTGCCACTAATTTAAACCTCAAATTTTCTTCTGGATTTTGCTCCTCTGGCTGGAATAAATGGACTGTTTATTCCTAGTTCCATTTACACACATCTATCAGAATGAGTGACACTGAAGACAGATAGTATCTCTGCAAGAAGCAGTTAGATAAGCAGAAAATTTATGTTCATGTATCATTTAAAGGCAAAGTATAACTGTCTTGAAACTGATCCTGAATTGTATTTCATTCTATACCAGTAGTGTTTTTCTGCAGTTCTATTTCCATGTGGCACTGGTAGCTGAATATATGATGAAATATATGGTTCACAGAAACACCTTGTTTATCTCCAGTTGTGCTCTTGAACTTGCCACCTCAATGTGCTTCATATAAATATTTAGTAAGACATCTGTTTGGGGTTTTTTTTCAGACTATACATCCTTTTCTGAATTGGGGTCATAGTAGTAATGATTGCACTATACATAAAAATAGATGTTCATGTTGTTGCTATATCTGTTTTTAATAATTTAGGAGACACTCAGGCACCGTGGTGTTGAGGCCTAGTCATACTTCTTAATCTTCTAAGACCCAAATAAATGATATAACATATGATAAAAATCCAAAAAGAAAGGAAAGAACCCACAAAGAACCATCCAGACAGGAATCTCAAAGTCCCATGGAAAGAAGTCTGTTAATTTAATTCAAGATTACACTTTCCCAGTCCTTAGAGTTGAAATTAGTTACATCTGGAACATTAGGAGGGAACATCAGTTTCTTGGGTTTGATAGATATCTTGATATTAAACCAAATTATGTCCCCTGAAATGAAGAATATGGAAGTGATAAGGAGCCATAAGGCTAGGGAGAATGGCTGTGTTTTCACTAATTCTACTGATGCATAAAATTATGCTAAAAAAATGGATGTTTTCCTGCCTCTCCCACACAAATATTTTGGATATTCATTCTCTAATCAAAAGCATTATCAAATGAAAGAAACTCTTCCCAGAAAACATTTTCAAAAAGAAAAGTTTTTTTCTGTAAAGCTTGAAAAAAAAAATTTCTTTACCTCATCACAGAAAATTTGCAAAAGCAAGCTGCAGATGCTTCCTCAAGTCCTAGTCATATGACCCTTATTTTAAAATGTGTTTCTTTTTAAAACGTGGCCTATAAACATGCTTTGGGGGAGCTCCTCAGAGTCGTTTAGGAAACAGAAACTTGAGACATGTGGTTGAAATATGGTGAGGAGAAAAATAGAATACATCGCATTAAGCACACTGAGAGAAATTTCAAATGTTATTTTCTAATGATTTTCTCTTCTAATGGGATCCTGGAGAGACAAGGGACAAAGGCAACAAGGTACACATCCAGCAAGCTAATCAGCCTTGAAGTTTGTCATTTACTGCTTGTACTTAGCTTTTATGTTTCTAAAACAAACCCTTCTGAGGTAAAGCACTCAAGCACACAAGTGTCAAACTCTTTGTCTGGTGTTCTGATCTTCAAGATGACAAAGGAAATGGTGTTTTGCCTGTATGGATTCTTCAGCTTAGAGGTGATCTATAAATGAACTGATAGAGCTTGTTATGTTAGTGTATTTGACAAAGGGAAAAAAGTAATCAGTACAAAATCCTATACTGAGCCATTGCAGTCTGAGTCCCTGTTAATTGTTTCATTAATTGTCAGTCTCAGCAGAGGGAGGACTAGAGGGGTGATTAGGGGGAACATCAGAGTTTTATCTCTTGTTGCCAAAGAATTTCTGTTTTGGCACCTGCCACTGCCTCTGCAGTCTGGACCCTACTCTTAACTGCCAGCAAACCCTCACTGGCAAATGAGAGAAGGAAACCAGTGTACTGCAAAATTGTAAAATTATTTTATCGTTAGGTGTCTGCATGGTTGATAGTTCTAATCTGGTAGAGGAAGAGAAGTCTTAGATCAAGCTGATACTAAAAACTCCAGTAAGGCCCAGGCATTGCTCCTTCCTTTGCTACAGCTGTAGTATGTTTGTGCCTTCTTCTCTGGTAATAGATGTACACAGCCTCCACTGGAGCTGGCAAGACTTCTCCTAGCCATGATGTGGTGTGAGGACAGGTTGCATCAGGAGGGAGACAATCCCTTGGTGGGCTGTGTCATAATGGAGTGACTCACAGGTCTTGCCAGGAGATGTAAAGTACCTGCAGGCACTGCCTGCCTGCTCTGCGTCCACACAGTGCGAGTGGGATCTCTGGGAAAATTCACACCCTTTCCCAACTCACCCATTCCCAAAGAGAAGGTACCTGAGGAGCAGACTCCAACTTCCTCCATGACGAGACTCTTATTTCTTCTAGCCCTAGCAAGGAGGAACAAGGAACACATACCATCTTCAGGTTCCCCCTGTAGCCACATTAGCCCTGCCATTGGGAGCCTTAACTAATGGATTTTTCCCTCATGATGCTGCAGAATGAGGGGCAGTCACACACAACATTCTGCAGTACACCACATATTGGATTGTCATTGAAAAACAGCAGCATCAGTAATCATGAGCTTCTGTCTGAGCTTCTGTCTCCCTTACTTTTTCAGAAAAAGTTGTTTTCAGGATTTCTATTCCAGAAAGTACTCACAGTCTTTTAAAATACCACATGACTGTAGACATCTTTCTTAAACCACTTCCACAAAGCCCAGGTATTAGTCCAAGTTAGGTATGCAGCTGCCTCCTTGCTTTCAGAGCTCTGCCCTGGGTCATGGCCAAGTCCCTTGCAAATAAATTGTTGGAGGTTTTCTACAGGCAGTAAAGAGAGGCTACTGTAACCACCTCTGTTACTCATCAGCTAATTTACTGGAAACCTGGAGACTTGTGTGACTGGCCAAACATTCTTTCTGGAGAGAGCACAACGTTCCCTTGTAGAAAATAACTAAAAAGGCATTGCAGTTTGCCACATGATGTATCCAGATTGATAGCTGTGTGAAGAACAGTCTTTTTGTTGACTGCTTTTCTAGAAAGACTACAAATATTGCCAAAACGTTAAAGGGAGAGGTGTATATGGAAATGGCACCAACTATTTAGCCATTCTGAAGCTTAGCACTCTGGATGAAATTTTGGCTTGTGAAACTAAGATATCTTTCCTTCTTTCATCCTCTTGTTTTGTTTATAGTAGAAGGTTGAATCAATAAAAGTTCAAGGACAGTTCAATAAAACTCCAGGAGGTGAAAATAAACCTAACAAATTGGATATACTGAGTTCTAGAGGATTTCTCTCTAAAATATACCTCATATGTTGACAGAGTAGAAAGGCACAGACAGATTGCAACAAGTATTTGGTGCATTAAGAAGTAAAAATGTACTTGGGTTAAAAATAAGAAAAGCATGTGCTTTACTGCAGATATAAGGATGGTACCTGGAAATGGTGTTTCAAATTAAGTCCAGACTTGTTGCAGAGTGCTTTTGGATTGCAGACTTTATAAGGAAGAACATTCTCTGAAAAATCAAACAGGAAACCACATTTTAAAAATGATAGCTGAACATATGGAAATTTTCACATGCATGATGAGAAGCAAGGAGTGTGTGTTACTGAGGCAGTGCTGATTCTGAGTCACAATGGGCCTGTGTCAGACTCCTACTCTAAACTGGAGTAAAGAGCTCATGTCTCAAACCAGAGCTGGGTTACAAGACCAGGAGCCACTTTTTAATGGTTTTCAGATATATGTGTTTTGACCTACAGTGTTTATTTTTTTTGGAAGTGTTTATTTTATCTAGTAAGAGGCTATGGAGAAAAAGCAAACAGGAATACTCCCAAATGGCCAGAAGACCATCAACCAGCAAAAGCTTGAGATTTCATATAGGAAAATGCTCAAACCACTAACTTTGAAAACTTGTGTACCAGTTGGGAGCAAAGTTGGCTTTGCTCATATGAGCTGAGACTAGCAGCATCCAAAAGTAAAGAGAATGTTTTTGGAATGAAAAGGACTTTCAGCAGGGTCTCTCTTAGGAAGGAGAGGAATTCGGAAAAATCAAGCTAGGAATATATCTGTAGAAGGCATAAAAGTTCCCTTTGCAGAGACAGGCTATTATGTGATGTCTGCAGCTGTGGATACACTCCTGCTGGGCTGTCTGAGTTGGAGGTTATCTGCCTAAGCTGTGAGGCCAGGATGATAAAAGCACTAAACCCTGAGCAGCAGGATCCTGTGCAGACAGCTCAGCCTCCAGGTTATCCAAATGGATAATTCAGCCACAGCCCCGCCTCTGTGCTGCAGCACGAGTTTAGCATGAGGTAGCCCCAGACGTTTCCGTAGGGCTGCGCCTCTGTGCTTGCTGAACCCATTGTCCCTGGGTTAGTGGGTATTGCAGCTATGGCTGCTCTGAAGGAATGCAGTGCTGCCTGCTATATATGTTTGATATAAATTTTAGAAAAAATCCCAAAACAACTGTCTAGACTGCTGTTGGGGGTTGTTGCCAGTGCTGTCTGTGTATGAGACTAGGCTGCTGAACTACTCAGTCACTGAGATGCTGTTATGAAAAGTCATCCCTCCTCATTTTTTTGTATTTCATAAGCTGTGCCAGTGGATCAGTTTGATGATGAACTGCGCTGCTTTAGCCCAGAGGGTACCACCATTACACAGAACCATAGAATCTGCTAGGTTGGAAAAGACCTTAGATCATCAAGTCCAACCTGTGACCAAATCCCATGCTGTCAACTAGACCGCGACGCTGAGTGCCACAGCCAGTCTTTCTGTATACATCTCCTGGGATGGTGACTCCACCACCTCCCTAGGCAGCCCATTCCAATGTCTTCCCACCCTTTTCTGTGAAGAAATTCTTCCTAATATCCAACCTAAACCTCTCCTGGTGCAGCTTGAGACTGTGTCCCCTCGCTGGTTGCCTGGAAGAAGAGGCCAACCCCTACCTGGCTATACACTCCCTTCACACAGCTGTAGAGAGGATAAGGTCACCCTTGGGCCTCCTTTTCTCCAGATTGAACAACACCAGCTCCCTCAGCCACTCTTTATAAGACTTGTGCTCCAGACCCTTCACCAGCTTCGTTTCCCAGTGGCATCTTACTATCTACTCAATTACATAGTCTATTCCGTCTGCTGCTCCACCCTGCACGTGTCGAGGCGTGTCCTAAGGCCTGCGATTTGCCAGACGGTGTGATGGGAGTGATGTGTGTGTGTGTATGCCTGTCTCTAAGTAAATATATGCAAAATTTTTATACTCTCAGCTGCTTATTGGAGCCCCGCTGTCAGTCAGAGACGCCAGCAACAGCCCTGCCACCAGAGTGCCGCCGGGGCAGAGGTGCCAGGGGCAGGCAGAGGCAGGGTGGGCCGTGCGCGGTGGTTGCGCAGCCCTGTCCCGGTGCCGGTGCCGGTCCCAGCTGCGGCACCGCCGTGTCGGCGGCTTCGGGCGCCCGGCAGAGAGCGCTGATGCCGCTGATGCGGCGGGGCAGGCACCTGCTGCACACACTTTACATACCTTTTCCCTGCTAAGCTGCTGGGTTTTGCTCTATTTAATGGGGTACGGCAGTGGCGAGAATTCCTCCCCCTTTGCCCAGGGCTGGGCGGGAGGGCAAGAGCAGACTGGGACCTGCTGCGGGGTCTTTCCGGCCACCCCCATCCTCCCGCATGGAAAGGCTCTACAATTCCTCCCACCTGGCAGCTGTCTCCAAAGAAATAAAACGAATTCGTCCGTTCTATTTTTTAAAGGAATTTTCTACCAAGCATCTGATTAGTAAGTAATGACGGAGTTTGCCGTCATCCCATCCCCCCTGGACCCCGTTTTTTCGTGATGGCTGCCGTCCCGCGGGAAAGCATTTGGTGGGATAGAGGTGGTGAAAAGATTTTGTGCTGGCCCACACCTCACTGGGTTTCCTACGGCACTCCCTCTACTCCCCCTGAAGTTTTCCAGATCGCTGCCTATAGTGGATAAGCATAAAGTACACCCTTCGTGCCGTTTGGGGTTGCTGTAGGCTGTCACAAGTGTGTTTTATAGAGGCTGATTTTAATTTTGCCACCCAGGAGAGTAATAGTCCCAGGGAAATGAAACGTCTTTCTGCTATTGTTATATATCTGAAGGAAAAATCCTGGCACATAATTGGCTAAAAAATAGTAGTGTGATGAGTCAATAAATTTCTATTGTGTAGCTTTCTCTGAGTGAACAATGCTATGTTCTGGGCTAGTGTTAAACAATTAGTTCACATATCATGCAAATAAGCACATCCTAGATGGATACATCTGGGGGTAGTAGAAATTATTCATGTCTGGCCAATCGGACAGCAGTTTTTATTTATTTCAGCGTTTAACAGAATACCTCTCTGAGCTCTGGGAGACCTTGTGAGCAATTGAAAATACAATAACTTTACAAGGAGAGCCAGCAGTTTTTCCTCACTCTCCATCCAGAATAATAACCCTGTTCCCACAACGATTATCCTTTCTACCCCCAAGTGTTTAAATAGATAGCTGGGCAGGATTGACAGACCTCTTCACTGTCCTGCCGTTTGGGCTCCCTACCCTTTCTCTAGTGGGAGAGTTTTTGGCATTAACATTTCTACCAGTACAAGGCAGAAAGGGAGATGAGTCTGTCCAGGAGTCCATCAGAAATAAGCGTTAAGGACAGAACCTTAATTTGAGTAAATGCAACTGGCTGTGTTGAGGAAAGTAGGACAAACCAGAATGCAAATCAGCCATATTATTTCTGTTTAATTTCAACCATCGTCTCCCTCTCTAGTTGTATTTAAGGGCAAAATATTTTACCTTTGATTGCGGTAAAAACATTTACAAGGAACGTACCTGTGTCTTTATGCACTCACCATTATGCTTGAGTTGTTTGGAGTAGTTCTGTGTAAATTCCTGCAGTTATTTTTATTGTTTTCTGTTACAATAGTGCCTAGAAATCTGAACTGTGTTTGCTAAATGCTGCTCAAATATGCACTATGGGACAGCCCTTCCCCAGAAGGTTTGCAGGCTAGTTCTTTACTGAGAATAGAATTTAATTCCTGGATTTCATTTCTTGGTACATTGGAGTTCTTGAAACTCAAGAAAACTTAATTTTTCTATGTTCTCATTTAATACCAGTTATTGCCTAATTAGAAGTTAATGCTTTTTGAAGGGGGACTACCAAGAGAGTTTTCAAGCAATGTAAGGCATGCAGAATTTTCAACTAAGTCTCTGCAGATGGTGCATGCCTTCAGACCTCACTAGATCTCTCTAAGGCATTAAGGAAAAGTTTAATATTTTTCATTTTGTGCAGGGAGATTAGTGGTCCCCAGCTGTGCCTGAGACCATCCATTCTTCACAGCTGGCAATTCTTATTAATCCCCAGGAAATAGCCTATGTTCTAATTTGGTGATTTTTAAATACAAACTGAGCAAAATTAATTTAAACACAATAGTGGAAAAATTGAAATCATACTTTGTGGTGGCTCTTAATAGTGAAGAAGTAACTTTTGTGGGAGTGAAGAAGTAATATCCCAGTTTCACCTCTGGTGTTTATTTTGGGCTATGATGGTAAATGTAATGAGACAACATAAGCATCCCAGGCACACTCCTTCATGAGCCCAAATGCATTTTTATTCTGGCTGGTTTTTTTTGACTTTACGTGGAAGAGAGATGTTAGCACAGAAAACATGAAGTGTTATGGTACTTGGAATTAACAGTCCAGAAGACTGTTAATGATGCTAAAACCCAGGAAACTAATGCTTTCTTTTTATTCATGTTCAAAACTTTGAAGTGGATTGCTATGTGTGTTTCCTGAAAAGGTGAAGTTTCTTAGGACTGTCAACTCTGACAATGAATGATCAGCAGATAATTACAATGGAGAGCTCATTGGGGGTCCTGTGTGCTTTCTAGCCAGGTAGTTCTGGCTAAAAACCAGTTCCAGCTTCTCTGTTGCTCCAGTGCATAGTCTCCAGCTGCAGGGGCTGTGCCTGGCCCTCAGTGTTGCAATGGGCATCCTCTTAGATTGCACGTCTGAGGCTTTGAAGCAGACACTAATTTTCTCCTAGCTCATTCCCTGCTGGTGCTTGGCTTTTTTCCAAAATTCTAGTTACTTGAGCACTCTAATTTATCATCCTGCTAGTCAAGAACAAATCACAGTTAAAATGGAAAGTGCGTGTTTGCAAAAGATCTTGCTAAAAACACAGGCTTTTGTCATAAGCCATGTTAAAGGCTTAAAGAATGAGTGGCAGGAGAATATAATCTCCCAGCCTTCACCTTACAACTCCTAAAGCTTCTGGTGCTTTTGTCACTATGCCTGAGGAAAATATGCAGAACTGTTCCTGTTCCTGCATCCCCAGTTTATTGATTTCTGTCCAGCCCCAGGCCAGCTTTCATCCTTAGGTTGCACCCACACTTAAAAGTGTTCATTTGTGAATGCACTACTTTTTCTTATTTTCTGTTGTGGAGTTTTTACTATACCAGCTCTTCCTTAGGGATAGCTGAGCAGAGAGCTGGGTTTTAACAGTGCTGAATCCTTGTCTTCCACTGTGGCAAAGCCATTACTTTGGCAATTGCCAACGATGATTTGGTTTTACTTTAACAGTGTTAGCTGTCAAGGGGAGGCTTTGACACACAGGGGAAAAAAAAATCTACAAACACTGTGAGACTAATGTATTCTTCTTTTTTTCTTATTTTCTTTTTCTTCTAAGGCAATTGAAATTTAGGTTTTCCAGTATTAAAAAACCAAACCAACAAAATAACTCTCTGATCTCCCCATCACTGAAGATGCTAAAATGGTTGTGTACTAGGAAATAAAAACTCCTGGATAAAGGGGTTTTTGTACACTTCTACCATCTCCTTGTCCTTCCTAAAATGTGGTTGCATAAATGAGTAATTAAATGTGATTTACATCTATCGAAGTCAAAAAGTTCTCAATCCTCTGCATTTTTCAACAACTGGATGAAAATGGTGTGTGAAAATCTTAGGTTATGAAATATTCAACATTTTTCTTAGAAGTCTGTCTACATTTGGAAAATTACATGTTAAAACTGAGGTTATATGGAACATTTTTAAATGCCATACTGGCTTTCTTTGGTGTTTGCAGTAAAAGGCACCTTTTATTTCCTTTGAACTAGTAAGTCTTATTTTTGTTCTCTTTAATTATGTAGAGCAGCATGTTAATCAGAAGATTCAGTGTCAGAGCCTCATCCATTGTAAAGCAGTGTGGCTTCCTTCATTGTCTCACATAAAGAAGTCAAATCTAGAAATTCTTTTATTTATAGTGATTGGGGAACTGTATGACTTCTGAGAGTGTTTGTCTTTGCGTGGAGGCATGCCCCATATGATATGGCAGAAAACTCTGGTGACTTGTTCTTTTTCACAGCTGCACATTTGCGAGTGTGAAACGTAGGTTGCACCTCAAATAGCAAATTACTTTTGCAGCAGGGATGCATTTCTGAAGCCCAGGTCCTGAATGTTCTCTCTCACTCTGTTTACTTTCATGTCTACAAGTTACAAGGTTCCTTCCACATCACATGGAAGTAACTGGAAGGTGCTCTCTAGTGGCTGTGCTCCACCTGGAAACCAGTGTTCCATCGGATGTCTTGGAGTGGCTGCCTAGAAGAGAGGCTAGACAAGACTGGGAGGATAAAGCAGGTATTCATTAAAGGCCTTCAATGGGTATACCTTGGGCAGCCAGAAGCCTCCTAGAGGTTACACCCAAGATGGACTACAGATGGATGAGGTTTTCAGACAGTTATAAGTTTGCTCCATTTACATATCAGTCTTTAATCTTCCAATTACAGCTTCAGGTAATGAAGTCATGCACCCCCAGCTTGCTCCCTCCCCCAACTCACTNCACCCCCAACTCCCTTTTGTTTATACTTGCTTGCTCCCTCCCCCAACTCACTTTTGTTTATACTTTTCAGGGCCTGAGGCAGTAGGATGTCCTTGAGCTTCAGGCCTAGAGGGATTGTTTTGCCTGACCAAAACATGAAGACAGTCACTAACACTCTATACAGAGTTTGGAGTCATACACTAATACAGTGGAGAATTTGAAAAATATAAAAGCTAAAATCCTAAGGCATCACATCCATGGGAGTGCATGAGAACTAAAGGAAAATAACTTCCCTTGAGATGTGTTTAGCTCAACAATTTTGGGCTATTCTACTTGTTAGTGCAGCCATAACCTGAGGCACACAAAATACAAAAGCCAAAATAGGGGAAGAGCGTGTGTGTTATTTAATGTATACATCTTTTTCATGCTATATTTGTTATCTTTAGAATTTAGCAGAGGAATGGTGGTGGACAGGTGACACAAAAACCCCAGGCCTGAAAACTGCGAGTTTGTGTCCCATTGCAAAGAATAAATCAAAGAACTTTTTGTGTTTTTTCAAGCAAAGACAGCAAATCAGGGAGAGACATTATTAATTGCTAATTAGAACTAAGTGCCCTAAATTGTTTAGGGAGGAGAGATTTGTTTTTCATTAAAGTATTAAGAATGCTTACCAAAGTTCCTGCAGTGTTAGTTCAAAGGCAGTTATTTACATTTGCAGGTTAAAATCTCAGTAATGACACCTTGCATGGATGAGCACCTACAACTAATTGCCTTTATTATTATATTAACTCCTTTTTTTTTTTAATGTGTGCTCTTGTCCTCTGGTTTACCATAGAAAATAGCCTCAGAGCTGATTATATCACTGCTGTGAATGTACAGAGAGAGTAAATTGAAGGCATACTGTACCCCCAAATTAACTAAGTTAGCATTAGAATGTCATTTTTGTAATTAAAAATACCATGAAAGATATACATAAGTACATATTCATAAGATCTGCACCTTTGGGTATCAAACAGTGATTATTAGCCTTTGAAATATCATGAATAAAAATGGAAGAATTCATTATTATGTGGTGAATTTTCAACAGACTTTAAATATACAAATTAAATGAGTGGAACTCAGTGTTTCTAAACAGTAGAAGTCTAAATCCAATCTTCATGTCAGTTTTGAGAGAAAACAGATCTGCTTCAGGAAAGTAGCAGATCAAACACCCAACCTAGCATTACAGTTCTAAGTTTGGAGATGGCCAGGCTTTTACAAACCAGTATTCTCCAGTGAAGTTCACTTTGCTAAATTTAGTGACTCGAACAAAAAAGCAAATGAAAACTTGAATCTGTCTTTACTTTGGTTTATACTGAAAAATTATGTAGTCAAGTCTATAATAGCTTATTACCTGGTAACTGCAGATAGAAATACCCTGCTGGTTGCAGCCTGCTGGGATCTAGCTTTTCTAGGATTTTTATTTGAATTGAAGTCATGTGTGTGGCAGTATAGCAACTAACAAGGGACACATTTATGATGTAAGTCATGGGATCATTGAATCATAGAATATATTGAGTGAGAAGGTATCCATCAGGATCACTGAGTCCAACTCCTGGCCCTGCACAGGATACTCCAAGAGTCACACCCTGTGCCTGAGAGCATTGTCCAAATGCTTCTTGAACTCTGTCAGGTTTGGTCCTGTGACCACTTCCCTGGGGACCCTGTTCCAGTGCCTGAGCACCCTATAGGTGAAAAACCTTTTTCCTGATAACCAGCTTGAGCCTACCCTGATTCAGCTTTGTGCTGTTTCCTTGAATCCTGTCACTGGTCACAAGAGTTAAGAGATGGGTACCTGACCCTCCTCTGCCCCTTGGGAAGAAATTTTAGACTGCAACAAGGTCTCCTCTCAGTCTTCTTCAGGCTGAACAAACCTCATACATCTTTCCCTCAAGGTCCTTCCTATCCTCCTTTGGATGGTCTCTGATAGCTTCATATCTTTTTTATATTGTGGCACCCAGAACTGCCCCCAGCACTCGAGGTGAGGCCACCCTAGAGCAGAGTAGAGCAGGACAATCCCCTCCCTTGCCCATCTGGCCAAGCTGTTCCTGATGCCCCCCAGGACAGGGCTGGCCCTCCTGGCTGCCAGGGCACTGCTGACTCGTGTTCAACTTGCCACTGACCAGGACCCTCAGATGCCTTTCAACAGCACTTCTTTCCAGCATCTCATTCCCCAGTTGTTTATATAACCAGGGTTTTCCCATCCCAGGTGCAGAATCTGGCAATTTCCCTTGTTGGACTGTATGATTGAGGATTGCCCATCTCTCTGATTTGTCATGGTCTCTCTGCAGGGCCACCCTGCATTCAAGGGAGTTCAACAGCTCCTGCCAGTTTTGTATCATCTGTGAACATGCTCAGCATCCCAGTCCCGTGTCCAAATCATTTATGAAGATGTTGAAGAGCACAGGGACAAGGATGGGGCCCTGTGGAACCCCACTAGTGACAGATCTCCAGTCTGATGTCACCCCATTCACTGTGACCCTTTGTGCCTGACCCATAAGCCATTTGTTCACCCATCACAGGATGTGTTGTTTGTCCAGCTGTGTGTTGGACAGTTTGTCCAGAATTTGTGTTGCCATACCATCTGGTACTAAAGTATATTGTGTGTTCTGATTTCCATTACTATGGTTTAATCAGCAGCTGAGTTTTCCTGCAGAACTTAAAAATAATGATGTCTTAGTCACCCAAAAAATGAATTTAGTCTTCTGTCTGGCCTGGTTGCATGGACAGAGGAGATATGTCCCCAGTGATGAGGAAATACAGCTGTGGATTAGGAGGGGATATAATTTGGGTTTCTGGAAATGTATTCAGTTTCCATTCTGTATATCCATCCTTAAAATGCAGGGAACATGGCTGTTTCCTGCCTGCAGTCTCCCTTTATATTTTGTGGTGTATGGACAGCCTTGAGAAGTGCATACCATCCTCCTCTGTGATCCAGAATGCTCAGATTACACCACGTGCCTCACCTCCCTTTGGGTGCCCCTTCATCTTGGCACAAGTCATTACAAGGTTTGCTTTGGCTCCGAGCTTGCTCTCTTTTCAACATCTTTGTGGAATGTAGTATCTCTTCAGGGCATAATCAGTCAGGGTGCTAGGAAAGAACATGGGACAGATAACCAGAAAAATCACTGCAGTGCTGATAACTTGCTGATAGGAAAGAATCTCCACCATCAGCAGAGCAAGCAACTTATTTCATTGAATTGCTGTATTTGCTTTTTGGGAAGCAATTTGTTAATGACAGTGAGTGCATACTCTACCTCTCTAGTCTTGTTACAGCTCTGGTCATTGAAGCACTGAGACTTTCAGCAGCTTCTGGACCTTTCAGGGAGCTGTGGTTTTTGTATGGATTCTCCACAGTGACAATCATGTCTTCCCACTGCTTCCTTAGCAGGAATTTCTGGCAGATCAGACTGTAATTCAGGTGCTCCCTATGGTGGGCAAAGACTCTTTGGGTCTTAGAGAGCCTGTCCTGTGGGTTTCTTCAGGACAAAAAGTGGGAGTGAAAAGTTTGGCCAGTACATCTCTGGTTACACAGACATCCTGGAAAGTTAGAGTTTCGTGATTCTTCTAACCCTGTCACTGCTGTTGGTCTGAAACAGAGAGAAAATGCCTTTTTTCCATGCCACTCTTGAATGGGAACTTGTTCTTTAACATCTCTTTCTGGAGTCCTGCACATCCAAACATCCATGAACAAAGAATGTGGCCTCCATGTCCTGAGACATTAGCCACAGTTTTTCGGATAGGTGTAAGAGAAACAGCCCTATAACTTGAATAAACTAAAGTATGAATTCTTTGGTGTTAGATGTAGATTTAAACTCCCAAAAACAGAGGTAAGGAGTGTGCTACAGAGAACTGCCTTTGCCTTTCATTTACAAAGTATGTTGTCTTGGATGACCTCTAAGTTTGTTGGCCAAAACGCTTTAGACCTCCTTCGGTACATTATATTGTTCTTCCCAGTTCAGACAACTGGGTTTAATTTTCAACACATAATTATTCTACACTTCTTTGTGCATTCCCTCTTCATCTCCCCAAAGTAAATGCATTTTGACAGTTACCACCAAGAAATAAAAAATGTTATATTCCATGGTTCATTGGATGCATTACTGGAAAGTGAATCATTCCCTTCCTGCATGTTACCATATACTGCATTTTGTTACATTGATAGAATATGTATGTGTGTGTATTTAAAACTGTGTGTTTTGCCTGATCCTATATGTCCCTAGGAATCTTCTAAGTTTAAAGGCCCTGACTATGACTTACATTTGAATATTATTAGATCTGGTCTACAGTGAGTGGCTTTATAGCCCAAGAGCCTCCTTCAGACACAGTCATTTTAAAAACCTGCTTATACAGGTTTTTATTTGAACTCTATCGTGGCATTTTCACAGTAACAGATTTAATACTCTTGAACAGTAGTTCTTGGAGACTCAGAATATGCAGTATTTCTTTTTTCTTCCCCCTTCTCCTTCCTTTTTTTAGTTTTCTACACCCCTTATGTTCTTTACCTTATTCCTGCTGTAAATGTGAATAAAAACTTAATTTTATATCAGCATCTCTTTGGCATTCAGGGATGAAAAAAATCTTGGTTATCTTTTAATCTGTTCTCAGTTTGGAATGCAAGTGGATGTTTAGGTTTATACAGCTGTTACTGACTCTCAGCATAATGTTAATGAAGTGCTCCTTTTTAATGTCTTCCAAAGTTCCATGAGAGATTTGCATACACATTTATTAATCTGACACAGTGCTGGAAAGAACTCATATGCTGAGATATTCTTCTCTTCTCTTGAGGATGTTTTTGAACTCTGTTCTGATCATCTCAAGGATAAAGAATCAGCACAACTTGTTTATATGTGGTTTTCCCCTTTCAATGTGAGGGACTTTTCCTATGCTCAGGGGAATACATCCTCATCTTTCACAACATGCTCAAGAATAGTTCAGAAAAGGTGTGGATTTATTCTTAATCTATTGGCAGGAAAACCAGTTCACTAGCAGTCAACAGACTTTTTCCAGGAGAATTCCTGTCATGGTGCAGAACATCCCTCACTGTTCATTAAGGAGCAGCATGGTTTTGCATTGGTCATGGTGCAGGAAAGCAAAATCTCTTTTATCTTCTCCCTGTTATACTGAGAATGACAACACTTCAGCTCAATATGCACTTAAAAATTATTTAAAAAGACTGAATCAGTTGTTTCTATCTATGTTTGTAACCTGGCTTTAGGTGGCCTGTAAGACTGT
The DNA here is from genome assembly GCA_013398995.1 of Alaudala cheleensis. Classification (NCBI taxonomy): domain Eukaryota; kingdom Metazoa; phylum Chordata; class Aves; order Passeriformes; family Alaudidae; genus Alaudala; species Alaudala cheleensis. The sequence continues at coordinate 146,937 of VWYE01003873.1, forward strand.
AGCCCATGTGGGCTTATTTCTTTCATCTTTCCTTTATGCATTCATATCTGGAAAGGATTCTTTCTTCCCTGGGGGAAGATGAAATACTCGCTCTTTTCTGTCACTGTTATCCCATAGGAACAGTGGCTGTTCAATAGGGATCCCGACAAAGAGGAAGAGCACCATTTATCTGTGAATGAAGTTTGGATGGGTTTACCATTCCCTGGAGAGATGTGTTTTTTTCCATCCATGATCCATCCTGTATTGTTGAGATGATGGATTCTGACTTGTCTGCTTGCAAAGCAACGGGTCAGATTTTGTCTTGGTATGCCTTGTCCCATGCCTGCAGAGGGGAGATTCTGGCTGCTGGCAGGGCAGAGCCTTGTACAGAAATTTGTTGGCTCTATGGACAGAGCTGTTTGCTTGGGGTGAAGGCAGCACTGTTAATTTAGAAGTTTAGGAGTGGTGATTCATGACTCCTGTAACAAATGCTGAGGCATGTGCTTGTCCAACCAAAAAGGCCCTCAGGTGGTGGAGAACATCTGGCAAACCCGCATTAAGGAAGAGGCTTGTTCCCCTCATTGCTGCCTTGGGTTAAAGAACACTGAAATGAAGACTGGAAAGAGGAACTATTAGGCTATGAGAGTGAGGAATTAAGGCTGCCTGTGCAGCTTTCTCCTCTGCCCCCTTGGATATTCATTAGTGCCTAGAGCTTGCTTCATTACCTCTCACTAGTTCACCAACTAGCTATTCAATAGATATAAAAAAAACCTAACACCAATATTAATTATATTACATTCTTAAGGAAATGGTTGTTATTGAGTATGTCGTGCTGTTAGTGAGAAATTGAGTAATGTAGCAAGCTGCTCAAAACATTCTATGACTTTCCCTGCCGTCTTGAGATATAACATACCTTTAAAAGGACCTTTGTGTTTCCATGGTGGAGTAAATACTTCTTAGTGTAAGTGAGAATGGAATACTTTTCCTTCTCCTGCTCACACTTTATACAGCTGACAGAGTGAGCTGTATTAAAAGTGTTACTTCCCAGTTAATATCTCTACCTTATGAGTCAGTTTTCCAGAGAGTTTGCTTTAGTGTAATCTCAATGATACATCAAAGAAATTACTCCAATCTACTGGCCCTACACTTCTAAATATTACTTATTTATACAATCCAAAGCCCCATGGAATTTTATAATTCAAATAATATCTAAATTAAACTAAAACACTTGAAAGCAAGATACATGATTTGGATACACTTAACAACATGTTTCTAGTTAACATTTCCTACTATGCTCTATCAAATATTTCTAGCTCTATCAAACATTATAATTCATTATGAAATGCTGTCGTCTGACCTAAAATCAGTTTCACAAGTGAGGAAGCTGCTTCTGCAGAGAAGCAAACACTTGGAGAATCAGCCCTGGAGCCTGGGCAGGGCTCAGCTGGAGAAAATGGACAGTGACCATGGTGTGGCTGTCACTGCCATGGATCTGAAACCATGGGAATATCAACCTGGCCTCACCCAGAGCTAAGGCTGGTCTTGTTAAAGCACAGCTACATCTCTGGGTAATGTATTTGCAGATGTTTAAGATGAGGACAGTTTGACTTGCTATGAATTAAACTGTAGGCTTTATTATAGACAATAGACATCGCTGCTCTTTTTTATTAATTTGTTTTGAAAAGAATGCCCTCCTAGCTCTGTGCTGAAGACAGTGAATGGGTTGGAAAAAAGTGATGATTGTCCAAGATTTATATGCAATGTTTTCTAATCCAAATCTGTTCCTTTAAATGCTCATACTTTATTTTTTTCCTCCCCCAAATTCTGAATTAGGCAATCAGGGCACATAAAGTTCCAGATGAAAGTGAACAGCACCCTTTCAGCCTCCTCCAAAACAGTTCTTGGACAAACTCTGAGGAGAAAATATTTTATCAATGCTTAAAGCTGCATTGACCCCAAAATGAAGTTTTCCCAGATTTGCTGCTACAGTCTCACTTTTCTGCAGTGTTTTGTAGGAGGTAATTTCTGTGCTGGTTATGATTTGAAAGGCCTGGCCTGCAACCCAACCTCAATCAAATTGGAACAACATGTCACCAAAGGTCCTGGTCCCATGGTATGTGCTTGGAAATACAACTCCCCAGTGTGGAGAGGTTTCTGGCAAGTCAGTGAAACTAAACTCAATTTCCATGGCTAGAAATTGCTGCAGGAGCATTTCATTGTGCTGCAGTTGCTGTGCTCTGTATTTTTGTGTGGGGGTGTGGGGGAGGTTGCAGGCTTGCTTGTGGGTGTGTGTGTCACTGAGATAGGGCAACTCTGAAAGCTGGATTTGTGGACAGAAATGACAAATTTCTGTTAAATTATTGACACAGAAGGAAAAATACTTTTGTCCTTTGAAGTTAACTAAAACCAAATGGGATTGTTTCCTCAAGGGAAAAGTAGGAGTTTAGTTATGATGCATCCCCTCCCAAAAACCTTTCAAATGATACATACTGTACCCTCTGTTTATATAAATATGAATTACATGATTGTGTGTACAGGGTCATTTGTAGTTCAAATGGAAATGCAATGCTGCTAGGCAGAGGCTATGGAGAGATCGAGGGGATTCTTGGATCTGTCATTTAACCCTTTTCAAATATTCAGTGGCTTTGAGTAGATCCACAAGAAATCTTTGGCCTGGCATTACAAGGAGACATCCTAGTTTTGCTTTTAAATCCAGATTTCTGTGCTGCTTTCAATGGAGAGAGGCTGATTGTCTCTCATTTGTGTGGGGTGCTCTGATTGTACATTGTTGTGGATGGTGACAACCAACAGTTCATGCTCTGCATTAAATTTGCTTATGTGTTCTCATCCAGCTGTGAAGTTCAAATTTTGTAAGGGTTGCTTTCCCACACACAGGATAACAAATTTGTCATATTGACCTAAGGGTTGTTCTTTTCCAATTTGCTAGTGATTTCTTTTTCATTTCAGCTAACTTAATAATAGTTGGTTTAATTGTCGTTAAGCCATAAATAAACTGTCTTCTGTAACACTCGGGTTTTTTCTCTGTCATAAAATCGTGTCTCTGTATGTCAGCAGAAAAACACATTTCTGACTGGGTGTCCTTCTATCTTTTAAGCAGAGAGTTTATCAAATTTAATTTCACCATAAGGCATTCAGTTACGTTTTTACTCTTTTTGTTTACATCCTTTGACTTTACTTTCTACTGGCTTATGTCTTCTTGCAAATTCCCTGAGGAAACTTCAACAAAATTGATAGAGTAGCTCTGGGCAGTCCAAATATGATGCTTATAAAGTCACGGAGAAAGGGATGTCATGACTATTGCCTTGTAGACAAAAAAGTTTTGTTCCTAATCAGTAGTTTTGTTCCCAATCTGTCGTGCCATCTGTGTCATGTCTTGTGTCATGTCTCGGTATACCCTTCCCTCCCCAATTTTGTTGGTTTTTCCAAAAGTTTTACAAGCTTTGAGTAGTCTGTGTCTTATTTCAGCTCCAAGAAGTCTTCCTCTGCACAAAACTTCCCACTTAGATGAACTTTTCCACTGCAAATGTGAAGTAATTACCACTGTCTATGTGTGGTGTCACCTAAAGATGTTAAGGATGTGTATGTCCTGTCTTCCTGAGACTGAGAGTTAGACTGAAGCCCAGAAAACTATTTGACATTGATCTCAGCATGGGCAAGGAAGACAAAGCTTACAGCAAGAGCTCCTGAGCCAATTCTTCAGATGACATTTTTGGAGTTTTTTGCAGTGTTGGTGGCAAGCAAGGGTGCAGGGTTTGTCTGGCATGTGAAAAGACATAATTCACTCTTCTGCTCTTATGGGTGGAGCGCCTTCCACTGTGTCTCCTGCAAAGATGTCAGGAGAGCAGTCTGTACCTCCTCTCAGTGGAATAAAGGCTGATTGAAGGGCCAAATGCTCCTAAAAGCAGTGGCCTGTGCTTTCAGAGCTGGCATTGGAAAGACTCCTCTTTTGCCAAAGAGGTTTGGGACAAACCAGCCTGTTACTGACAGGGAATGTTGGGCAGGTGAACTTTTACACTGCTTCTGGCCTCTTCACTGGTACATGTCCCGTTATCCATTCTTTATAAATCATTTTAGACAGTATCAAGGGACATGCCTTCATTTCCATTAGCTGTGAATTTGCCCAAGGCAGACTCATAATGGCCTGTCAATAAAAAGCAATGCAGGTGGATACAGTTTCAGAAAGCAAACTCTTGAATTAGATACACAGGTATCAGTATTGGATTCACAGGTATCAGTATCTATTGACCCAACACAGTATCTCTTCTGGTCTCACCTCAGGTAATGTTAGAGCCAGCCAGGTCAGTAGGCTTTTCCAGTTGAAATGGAAACAGGGCAGTTGTATCATCTGAAATTTGTAGCAGCTCCTCTCATTTGGAGATCACTCTTGGTTTTTGACAGACAAAGCTATGTAACTAATACAGAGGGTTTGCTTCCTCAAAGTTAGTTTTCCAGATGCTTTATTAATGTTATCCTAAGAGTCCTAGCCTCAACGTACTTCCACTGAGCAAAATACCTGGGCTGTTTAAAGGTGGGCATGGATCATTGCAAACAGCGTCACACTTCTATTTCTTCCCTCTTAAAAGAAATCTAATGATTAATTTCTCAAGTATTTAGCTATATTAATGAATAGATTGTTGAGGGTGGCAGACATGTAAAACTTGGTGGGCTGGCCATGGGGCACGATCATGTGTGTTATTTCTTTATGAAGTGATCAGTGATTCTTGGTGCTCAGTGCTGTCCATTTATGTCTAATTACTGCAGAGATATTGCAATGTGAAATTGGAGCACAATAGGAGAAAACAAGCCAAGATGTTAAGTGAGATTATTTCTATTGGTTATTTTTGTCTTCTCTTATGGTAGCAAAAGGCTTATAGGGCTGGGATATTTAGCCACAACCATAATGTGGAGCAACACCTGGTAATGTGAATGCAGTCTGTGCCACCCAGCAGTTTTATATTGTCACCCTATCCTAGCCTTCCTATTTTATATAATGGCAATAAACTCCTTCAGCAGCTCAGTATCCAGCCCCCTCTAACACTCCCATCTCGAGCCCATTGTCTCCACATATTCCTGCACTCTGAGCATGGTCCACTCCCTCTCCCTTTACCATCTCCCTGCAACCCTTTGTAGCCTGCCTGATTCCTTCCAGCTCCAGACAGGCAAAAATGGCAAGATTAATTTCATCAGTGAGGACATATTAGGGAGAACTAAGGTGTGCTGGAAACAGGGAACAAAATCCTGCCTTTTAAAAGTATAATCTGAGCATTTAACAAGCATTTTCACATTTGCGCAGTAGCTTCCTGAACCTTAACTCTCTCATCTCCTTCATTATTTAACTCTGCTTTAATGGAACAGTTTCTTAATGAGCCACAGTAGAAGAAGTAATTACTTTTGGCTGGGCATTTATCAATGGTAATTTAAATGTTGTTTTGTCCTTTGTCAGATTTGTGCATTAATTCAAAGCTCAGTTTGGTTCTGAATCAATAGAAAAGGCAGCAAGATAATCTTCATGTTCGTGGACTTTCTTGCTCAGTTTACAAGTAAAAATTTTTTTTCTAGCTGCTAGTTCATTATATCTTAAACTGGGCTGGGAGCAGTCAAAGAGGATTCTCTCTGCTCTCTACATGACAACCAGTAGCAGTCCCTATTGTCCCACTGAGTTACCTTTTCTCCCATGTAAGTCTGATTAAATGGGAGTTGCTGTTACTGAGTTTTATTACACTGGAGGTATTCAAGACATGTCACAGTGCAGCAGTCTCCATAAGCTAAGCAAACTGTACTAATAAAAATAAAAACTGGTCAAACCAAACCCAGGATCAGCAGGTCAGGCACAGGTTTGAGGTCTTGATGGAATCTTTGCATCTTCCATTCCATTCTCTTTATCCACTGAAGTGTGTTTCTGTAAAATTAGATTCTTCTTAGGTACAATACCAAAATAGTATATAAATGTACATATATGTATATATATGTATGGAGGTTTAGAACATTTCAATGGCATTCTTCCTCATGGAAAGTTTCCTAAGCATGCAGCTGTTGAAAGAAGCAAGTGTGAAGTGCTGGTGGACTGAAAGTGTCTCTTCTTGCTGACTAATATGTTTTGGAGAAAAGAACCCTTTGGAGTCCTCTGTGTCATCTCAGTGCACATTTGAGAAAGTTTCTATAGAAAAGGCACATGCTATGTATCTGAAAATGCTCTTAGATTCACAGTCAATTCTATGTACAAATGCACATAAACACATTTTACGTAGACAAAACCTATATCTTGCTGTAAATCCCATTCTTAAACTTACCAGTGTCTTTGGTTTGGATGAAGTCTAGGTTTGCAAAATGTAAAGTTGCAAAAACATTTGAGAATAAGACCAAAAGACCAAAACCCTCATGATTTGCCACCCTTTAAAAATTTTTTTAAAACGTTTTATATTGCCATTTTCTTAAGGTAAACTTGAAAATTAAGAAACCTTACAATGACTTCTGTTAGTACAGTGAAAAGTGCAAGGAGGCTGAATTTCAGTGGACCTTAAATATGTGCTGGCAGTGCTAGCAAGGGATTTTGTTGATACATAGTAATCCAAAATGACTAAGTTCTAATCAGTTAGAGCCATCAATAGAGAAAGAAAGAGATAATTTTCAAATGCTGTTATGCTGAGTTTGGGCAGGGATGTGAGAAAGGTCTATCATTAGGTCAACTCTACACTGGCCAAAATGTTGTTGAAAACGACAAATATGCTAAAAGTGACACAAATTAAAATGGGTTATTAAGTGAGTTAAGTACTCTAATTACTCAATGCCTTTGCATATAATGCTGGAAGTACCTTTTAAATTTGTAGTTTGAACATATCAATTTTGAGTCAAGAAATCATTTCAGCAGCTTACTTTGTTGAACTCTAATATTTTTTGTTGAACTCCAGTACATCTCTGTGATATCCACACTCAATTTTTCCTCCTGATCCAGTCCCTCCAGTTCTTGCACTCCTTATATCTCATTATTCTTCTGCAATTCTTCCCATTTTCTCTACCCTGGAAAAAATTCAAAAGTAAATAGTTTACTTATAGTGTTACCATGACATGGGATGTTTCATTGATGTAGTTACTGTTAATTTAAATTTATCAACTGTTAATTGAAATTCCTCTAAAGGCATGCCTAGCAATTGTAGCCACAACTAACAAACTAAAATTCAGTCGGTTTTTTTTCCAGTTGGGCACAGACAATGAAAATAGACATAAAAATTGTAGTATGTGTTTAATTAAAGGTAAGGCACAAAGGATTATGGTAGCTTTTTCACAACTGAGAGTAAAGGTCATTTGCCATTTGAATAATCCAGCAAAGTAAACCGCTAGTCCCAGTGTTTCCTTACCACATCCTTGAAGGACAGAGATATCCTCCAAGGGAAATCCTGTGGAACCAGAGTGCATGAAAGCATATTATTGATGTATTTTCTTTCATTGTCTTTATGGGGAAAGACATTGTCTTTATTTAGTATAGAGGGGTTGGAGATTTAAGATTATGGAGTTTCAGGCAGGAATTGCAGAAGCAAAGGCAAGTTTGAGGAAAAGGATACTGGGAAAAGGCAGGGCTCAGGGAGGGGGCAGAAAGTCTCAGTCTCACAGACTTGTGCAGCAATACTCAGTTCTGTTATTTTGAGCAGTAAAGCCCATGTCATTTTGGGAAGGAATCTGAGATGAGAAATAATTTGCTGTACAACAATTGCTGGAAATTATTTGGGATCTGGGAATTAATGGATCTCTGTCTCTCAATTTCCTGGCTCTTTTCTTTGGAGAGTGGCATTTTCATGGCTCATTGTATATCCTTGAGTTTCCCACTGGGTCACAAATCCAGAGCTCATATTGTCTCCCATGGAACCATGCTCACCAGCAAATGGACAGCACTACCTACTAATTGTCAGAGGAGTTCAGAGCTTCTTACCAAACCTGTATTTATTTGTACCTCAATGATCATTTACCAGGAAATTTCATAGAGGCTACACCATGCTAAGATGTCTTAAGAAAAGTAAAAAAAATTGCCTGGGAGCAAGAAGGGGAGAACTGTATGTCTCCTGTGGAAATTGCTCCCTTGACATTTGGGAAGTCCTTTGGTGGGTGGGGAAAGTTTTCATTCATTGTTACTGTTATTTGTTTAGTATATCTTAGCTGAATTTTCTTAAATTCACAAATTATTTCAACAAAAAAAATCCACATTTTCTGAAGGTGGATTGCTTCATAGCACAGAGGGTTGTATGCTCTGCCTTAAACAGCCAAAGATTTTTAATGATGACAGTGTAATATAATAACCATACGGGCCTCTGTGTAAAGGAAGTAGTTGATCAAGGAGGTACTTAATTATTCAATTGTTGGCAGTCTAGTTTGTTCTAATACTTTCTTGGATCTGAGTTATGGTCAGATATTGAAGATGATGATGACTGTAGGGTGCCTGGGAATACAAAGCACTTTCACCACACTGGCTTCAGTGTGTTGTCATGTTATAATGATTACAGTTTATTCATTGTCACTAACCTGCTCAAATATTTGAGAACAAAGTGGTGTGGTTACATAAAACTTTGTGCAAGAAAAAGCAAGATCGCTTTTAAGCACTGCTGTTGTCATCTGCAGTCCCCTTTGATCCCAACCACATATCTGTGTAGTAGCCCTGAGGATCTGTGAACCATTTCTCTCTTTCTCTCTGTTTTGGGCTGCAGCTGATCGTTAGAACACTTCAGGACATCTCTTTGAAGAAACATGGTGGTGACAGTGGCTAATCAAACCCCAAATGCTCAAAAACCTTGGGCTGCAGGAGGAAATCCATATGTCAGAATCATGTAACATCTTGAATCTGTTATTGGAGGAAAAAGAGGCTAATGTTTAGGGAACCATTTGGGAACCAGAAAAACAGGATTCAGCTCTCAGTCTCCCATCTAACCATGGAATAGAAGTTCCATTCTCCTTGTTCCTTAGTTCTCTGGGTGAAAATAGATCTTTTTGGTTTTTTTCCTGCAGAGGCTTGTAAGAATGACTTCATGAAGTGCTGGGACATCTGAGTACCCTGATGATGGTAGGAGCTCAGATGGGTGCAGTTGAAGGCCGAAGGGGTTATCCTCTGGTGTGAGAATGATTCAGTCCCAAATAATGTTATGTTGGACAGAGGTGTAGCTGTGTGCTTACTGTTTGCAGCTCCTGAGAACTTTGATGTCAGAGCAAAGAGCACTGTCAATTTAGCAAATCACAGAGTAGCTGCATGGAAGACCATGCAAGTAAGTAATAAAGCCTTTGGAGTAATTTTCAACAACATCATCTTGTCTCAGCATATAATTCTAATACAGCTCCAATCTGGAGAGCTTTTATGGAAAGGTAAGTCTTACTGCATGGATTATAGAGACTTATAGCAGGTCTGTATTTTGCTTCTGACAGTTTCACAGAGCCAACAAGTTGGAGAGGATGTGGGCTGGAAACTTGTAGTCTATAGCACTGATCCCATATTTTACTAATCTACAGCTTCTATAAAATTTTGTTGATGGCATCAAGTCTACAAAAAATATATTTCAGGGCAAAATATGGACCAATGATAAATATATATGAAAGTCTGTGAAGGGCTTTGTCTGAGTCTAGAAACCCAGTCTTAGTTCATATGACAGACAAATTACATGGAAATGAGTATCAGATATCACTGGTGGGAGGAAAACACAGAGGTCAACATTCGTTTCCAGAGTTATTTCTATAACATGAACCTGCAATTGACATTATACATAACTTTTTGACTCTTCAAATGTAAAACTGAAGGGCAAATACTAAAAAAGCTTCCTAATGATAGTGCTCCATTGTGTAGAGCATTCCTGACAGTAACGTAATTCCAAGAAAATGTCTGTAGTATATGAATGCATTTGTTCTTGGAAAGGGTTCCTCCAATTGCTGGTGGCACCATCTGACTGCCCGAATGAAGTGATCCCCCAGGAGCTTTGGATCTCAGTCCAGGCAGCCAGCCTGGAGTCAGCACCTTGCCAAGCACTGCTCCAAACAGCCAGGCTCACTGCTGGATGACCTGCACAGAGAAATAAATGGGTTTCATGTGACTGTTTTGACAACACCACCTTTAAGGATGCTCTAGGCTATGCAGAAATATCGATATACATGGTAAAAATAACTTGTAATTTCTACTTTTAGGGAAAGTGTGCTGGTTCTGTGCACGATATATTTTTTTTTTTCCACAGTAATTAGCATGGAGCTATGTTCTGAGTATGTGCAGGAAACAGTGTCAGTAATATAGAAATGTTTTCATTATTGCTGAGCTGTGCTTGTGCACAGACAAGACCTTTTCTGCTTCTCAAGCCCATCCTGTCAAGAAGTAGGCTGGGGGTGCACCAGAAGTTGTGGGGGGACACAGCTGTGACAACTGACCCACACTGACCAAAGGGATGTCCTGGACCATATGGCATCGTGCTCAGCATTTAAAAGCTCAGGAAAGGAGGAGGAAGGAGGAATATTTGGAGTTATGGAATTTGTCTTCCCAAGTAACTGTTACCCATGATGAAGCCCTGCTTTTCTGAAGATGGCCAAACACCCTCCTGAAAACAAGTAGCTGATTAATTCCTTGTTTTTCTTTGCTTGTTAAATAGTGTTCACCTCAACCTACAAGTTTTTCATTTTTACCCTCCTGATTTCCCTCCCAATCCTACCAGGGCAGAGAGTGAGTGGCTGTGTGGGGCTGGGTTGCTGGCTGGGGTTAAACCACGAGAAAGGGGTTGCATTTTTGTCTGCAGAGCCCAGCCTCAGAGAGCCCTGAATCCAAAAGTGAGGCCTCTTGGCCCTTTTGTCATGCAAACAGTAATTTAAAATATGCATCTGGAACACTGCTCAGAGAGAACATCCAACATCTGTCACATTCCATTATCTTGCTTTGAGGCTATTAGGCTATTATTAGTATTTAAACTAAATATATCTTCCCACAGGCTGCTGACCATAATACCTCATTCGAGTACCCATTCCTTTTATTGCCACAAACTCTTCTGAACATCACATAAATGAAACTGGAACATCACTTGATGGACTGTTACCATATTTTACTGCTTTAATTTATTTTAAATAGGAGGAAACAAAACTCACCAAGTGTTGTTGTATGGTTTGAGGAAGATTAAATGGATTTCCCTATCGTTTTGGGTGAGGGAATTGAACAGAGGTTTCTCTAATGGAGATCAGATGCAGGCATTTAGTTCCACACTAGCAAGGGCCCATATGCTGTCACTGGTGTATCAGTTTTGTCTTGGGGCTGCAAGACTCTGGAATGACTGGTTATTTTTTTTTTTAACTGTCTTTTATAATTAATTATCTGAGTCCTCTATCTCTTCAAAGCCGAGTGAAATAAAGACGTCGTAAGAGAATAGAATTACTCTAAGCCAGAAGTTAGTTTAGAAATGTTTCTTTTCCAAGCCAAATGCTGTATTTCTACGGGGAGCTCTGCTCAGCAGTTTGCAAATAACTGCCCCAAACTTCAGGTAACATTTTGAAATGAATAGTGTTTTTAATTCACATCAGCACAAAACTCAGCTGCTTGCTCAGGGCCAAGAGCAGTGCCCTTCCTGAGGCTGCCATGAAGGATGCTCAGGAAGCATCCAGCCTGCATCACAGGCAACTCACTCTACATCTGTCCCCACACATTAAGCAGTGACCACTTATGTTGCTGGATCCTGGGACAGGATTGTCCTCGTGGTTGAACACAGTGATCTTGGGCATTATTTCAGCCTGGGCCAGGCTGTGCCATTTCAGATGGCTCCCAAGGTGGATGGATGCTGGTACTGACCAGAGGCAGTCCTGGGGAGTAAAGGAGGAGGGCTGTGGTCCCCTGCCTGGTGGGAGGTCAGTCCCAGAAAGCAGTCCTAACAACATTTAATTTCAAAACAGAGAGAATAAGAGTCCTGCAGGCATTGGTGTGCCTTCAGAGGCTGTCCCACCACCCCTGCTCAGTGAGATAGAGGGTGGTCACAGTTCTCCATCCATCTAGAAAGTCTGAGCAGAGCATCACATCCACACAACTCTGCAGCTTCTGGTGTCTGACCTCTGGCATCCTATGCACTGGAGGTACTCAGTTTTAAGCTAATCCTATCTTCTCATTGACATTATTTATTCATTGTTTTACATTATTTATTATAGTACTGTACTTGTCAAATATGAAAACAGTAACAATACATTAGGAGCTACTCTTTCCACCCTGTGTGAGTCATCCTTTTACACAGGAGCAATGACCCACGTGGACCTGGAGCTGATCAGCTGCCCAAGGCCCTTCGGAACGGCTTGCAGGGGCGGGGTCTGGCAAGGGAGGGTTTTACCTGCTGTTCAGTGCCGTGGCTGTGAGCCTGTGCTCACAGCCATGCTGACCTGAGTGGATGTGCTGGCTCCAGGGAGCATCCATGCTGCCCAATGACACAGGGGGCCACATCCCAACTGGTTTTCTCATCCTGCATCCCCTGGGGACCCAGCAAGGTCTGGGATGCTGGAGTCCTGCAGGAGGGATAGAGGCTTCAGAGTTTGTGTGCATGCTGGCTGAGACAGAAAATTTGAGCTGTTCTTTGGGCCAACAGTGCAACAAAGACAAGTCCTGCATTACAGGCGTGCTGTTGCTCTGGAAACTTGAAGCCTCCCATAAGCAATGCAATTACTAGCTGCTTATCGCTCTTGCTTCACTGAGGAGGAAATTTATTAATTCAAAGAACACTAAGGACACAGAAAAATTGTTGGTTTTTTTCTTTTTTTCTTTTACAAGGCTTCCTTCTAATAGTCTCTAAAGAAACAACATTTCTTTCTCTGTGGTTTCTACCTAAAATCTCTTTTAGCAACCTCTAAACATTTCCTGTAGAAAGAAAAAAAGATTACTCTTTTTTCTGAGTTACTTCATCTTGAGCTGGCATGGAAGCTTGTTTAGTGCACTATGGCAGCTGCATCTTTTCACCTAAAATTGATACACAGCTGCTGCTTACCTCAGCTCTTCTCCTGACTTGTTAACAAAATGATTATTGCGATTTGCACCTCTTAAATCTAAATGTTAAATGGTGTTTGGGAACAACTCATATCCTCTTTCTTCTTAGCTGAATTAGTTCCCTTAAGGAACTAATCTGTAAGGCTATTAGCTGTCACAGTAATTACAGGTAATGAAAAATATTCTCTTTGGGGGATGAGGGAACGTTTGAAAGAAAAGTGTATGAAAGAAAAGGCTCAGCTATAAGACAACAAGAATTTAAAAGTTTTTTTAAGCTGCTACAGTTCTTGATGTCTAAAAATGCCTTTGTAGACTTGCTGCCCTGTGCAGTGTCTTCTGGGCTTTTTCCTAAAATACCCTGTTTGATTTGGCAGTGTATGAGGTACCTTTTAAAGCAAAAGTGAATGAAAGCTAGTGATGTCTACTGAATGTTTGTAAGTGGCAAAGAACTGTAGGGAATGCATTTTATTCCCTAGAGTTCAAGGAGACCACAAAGCAGAAAACCCCTTGGTGGCAGCTCTGCTGCAAGAAGGGGGAATGGTGGCACTGGGGAAGCCTTGGAGATGCCTGAGGATGGGAAAAGGCACCAAGCTGCCAGTCAGGCTTCCTGCAGCTGCCCCACCCAGGAAGGAGATGTCCAGTGAGTTCAGGGTGGGATGGGTGTGAGGCCACTTGGTTTTTTGGTACAAAACTGCAAATGAGCCTAAAGCAGCAAGGAAGAGTCTGACATTTATTTCAGGAGAGTGTTTAGGACCCTTTGTCTTCGAAAACTTGCCCCTGTGTTCAAATAGATAAGGGAAGGGCAGTCTGAGTACAGTGGACTTTACAATAGGACACTGCTGGGAATGGTATTTGTATTTTCAAACTTTAATAATCTGGCAGTCCCCACTGTGGCCCCATGCTATTTGGGTCTCTCTCAATTTTATTGAAAAGTGTTGTTGAAAAGACATATTTTGCACACTGGTAAGAGCAGAACTTGTTGCAGTTACTTTAAATAAGATTTCAGAATCCTTTTTTTTCCTCTCCAGGATAGTTTCCAGCCCCATTCTGCAGTGTTTGTGAGCAATTTTAACATCTGTTCTTTCCTTAACCATTGTCATTGGTCCTGTTTTTTTTCTTTTTCTTTTTCTTTCCTTTCTTTTTTGACCCAAGGCAGAAGGTGATGGCCAGGCCCTTGCATCTCCAATCCACACTTTTCCTGTTTCTGTATAGAAACGTGCACCTCTGCAGGTGAGTGAGCTCAGGTGTTCAGCCCTGGGAAGCAGTTGTAGGTGCCTCTCTGCAGCACAGCAGCCACAGAGGGATCTGTGTGCTCACAGCTGGCAGCAAGATGAGGCAGAAGTGGAAGGGAACTGTTCCAGCAGAGAACGTGCCCAATCCTCCTGTTCTGCTGACAGGGAGCTGGATAGCCAGAGGGTTGAGCAGCGAGTACCCAAGCACCATGACGTGGGAAATACAGCTGGATCCTTTCCTTAACACCTTGAGGCAGAGATTATGCACTTATTCTAGTAATTAGCTAATGCAGAGTGCTGCAAAGTGCCCCTTGCTAAAACCACAGTCTTACAGTTCATCCTCATGTTAGGAGCTAACAGCACTGGTGTTCATTTTTTCTAGTCAGTATGCCAGGCAATGCTTGTGGAGGGACACTGGCTGATGGCTCACCAGCTGACACCAGCAGAGGATGGAGTGAGGGCCTCTCATCCTCTTGTCATCTCTTTTTGCAGCATCCACTTTCTTGCAGCCAGGTACCTCTCTGGTTTTCATAGTTCAGAAGAAATTAAGTTCTTTCTCTGAGATACCACTAACAAAAAATGAAATTAAAAACAAATACCATGAAAATACCCAGAAAAACTATACCAGTGATGGAATATATAAATATTTACCTAATTGCTGCAATTTTGGGTCAGATTCCCTTGATACTTCTGACATCAAATAAAATTTAAGGCATAATTGTTCATACATAAATACATCCTTGATAGGGTGAAGAAGGTGGCCAGTATTGGAACAGAGTTGGAATTGTTTGTGCACCTTATACTGGGACTTCTTTCACTTTTAACTGTTTGCTTTTGCAGGGATAGTCATGCAGGCCAGTCCTAGTCCAGTTGTGTAATTGAATTTATATTTATATCCATTTTTTTTTTTAAGTTTTCCGATCTGGGAAATTACCATTGCATATTTTTAGATCAGATTTCTGAGTAAAGAGAGTAGTGGTTTGCTATGTGCAAATAAGATGATGTTACTATTTTTCAACTGCCTCTACTTGCAGTGGAGAAAGTTCGTTCAGCAAGCAAAAAGAAAAATTTGAGCTTTCATAGCAAATGCTGTTTTTAGCCTGCTTCAATCTTTGAACTAATATTATACTCAACCACTCTTTCTCATTGCACAAGCAGACTTTGGAAACTGATACACTAAAATTAGGAGGCATGTTTGCATTTTCAACCTCTCCAAGTGCAGCGCTGCAAATAGTTTATTCCAGCTATGTCATTATTGTACAACATAGGGTTTGGGGTTTTTTTTTAGAAAGCAAATGTTACTACTTACATCTCTTCCACATTCCTTAAAAAAAATACCCACTTTGTTTGGCAAAATGAGTGTGAGGACCCAAGCTGCCCTTACTGCAGTGTCCTTGCTGACCCCATAAGCAGAGGAGCCTGGGTTTGTCGCAGGCACTTTGGCAGCCAGTGGTTCATCTAGAGGGAAGGTGTGAATGCAAAGTTGTGTCTTTTCTGTGCTCAGGAGATGGAGAAGGAATCACTAGAATAGTAAGTTCTCCACTCTATTCAACAGTATGTTATTAGTCCTGAAAAAAATTTAATTGAGTGTATATCATTCTGTTAGGGTTGTGTAATCCTGGTACCTGGGATGATTAAAGAAGATTTTGCATAGTTCTCCTCTTGAGTACAGATGAGGTAGTGTATTTTAAGGCATTGTGATGAAAACCCCATTGTTTTGTTTGTTTGTTTTGCTGTTTGCTTCTTTCCATTCTGAAGGCTTCCAACTAAAGTAAATTATCTTTTTACCCTTTCAGTGCTTCACATGCCTTGAACTGCTCCTCACAACTTTTGCATAAAACAACAAGGAATCTTAATTTGCTTAAATAAGAGCAAGGAATGATTTGATAAAAGTAGACAACTGAAAATTCAGTAAATGCTCTTTGACTAGAAACAGGTAGTTTTTAATTGCATTGCTTTTGATTGCATACAATTGAAACACTGTCACTATCAGAAGAAATTAAGTGCTGTAGTTAATCCTTGCTGGCACCATGCCACACCTTGGAATGGGTATTCTGTGGGGTACAGGCTCTGTTCATGTTCACGTATAAAAGGCTTTTTTCATTAAGCACTGAGCAGGTGTGGGATTGAATATAGACTAAAGTATGGCTTCAGGACAGAAAATTACATAAGGATTGGTCTGGAGGAGGGAGGAGACCTCTTTGCATTATATAGAGGGGGGTTGCTTATTTTTGGTTTTGGTAGTTGGTTTCTTTTATTTTGATTTGATTTTGGTGTTTGTTTGTTTGTTTTAGAGACAAAGGAAAAGAAAACATTTTATTGCTAACTTGCCAACGAGGGAAACCTCGAGGAACAGACCCGAGTTTCTCCACTTTGCCACCAGATGTCCGTCATGAGCAGGGAAAGCCGGCGACTTGCACGATACCCAAAAACCTGGATTCGCAGCATTTTTGAAGATCTGACAGTGAAAACTCGAGCGAAATTACTTGTTACCACAGAGTTTTGGACCGCAGGTATGCTGTGAAGGCTTCTTGGCAGAGAAAAATCAAAAATTTTACCGATAGTTCTAAAATACATGTTTAACTCTTAAAACGTGTGTCTCAGCCTGCAGCAGTTGTAGAATACAGAGCCTTTGCACTCCTCGAGAGAAGTAGGTACGCAGCTCTCATCCAAAGTCCTAAAATCCTTTTGGGAAACTTGCCCTTTCAGATGGCAGGAATATCTGAAAGCAGTCACTGCGTGTCACCTCTGGAAGGAGACCTAGTCCTTTTCAGCCTTATGGAGTTGCTGAGTGACAATGTAACTAACTTCCATAGGTCTGAAAGCATTAACTGAATTCCACGGTAAAGCATCCACAAGCAAGAGGCATTTCCAAGCATAAGTAGCGTACAACTCTGGAAAACACTTCTGGAAAAAAAGTGGAACACTTAACAAGGTGCAATGACTTCTTAAGGAGGGCGTTAGCTTTCCACTTACACGAGGGAATTTACCTCCAGGTAAGATAACTTAAGAGGGAAGGTTTGCTGTGTGTCCCTGTCCTCAGACTTCTCTAAACTCAGATTCCCGAAAGCTTCCAACTGTTATAACAGCTGCTGTTTATTACGGTAACTCCTATTTCAGATTAAAAACATAAAGGTGATCCACGTTTGATAATCAGAGGAGCAGAAACACCCAAGAACTGCTCCTGAGTTTGACACTGTCTGTTGCTAAACGTGCACCATCTCTTCCTATTTTCGAGAGAAGCAGGGGACACTTCGGATGGAAAGGTTCATTCTTCAGCAATAACCGTGTAATGGGACACTTCCCTCTCTCATTGTCAAAACAGGAAGCCGAGGCTACAAAGCTCTTCTGGACACAGCGACAGGAGCTACACCCAAACCAGCTCAGAAACCGGGAAGTGAATGTCTGTGGGAAGTGACTGCTCTCCTCCCCCACCACCTGCGGGATAAGTACCCGCCTAGGAAACATCCCTCGCTCACCTAAGGGCTCTTACACTTCCTCCCCACCTCCAGACGCCCTTCCCAAGGGGCTACAAAATGTCCTGCATCCCTCTCAGCTCATCCAAGGGGACAGCTTGAGCACAGAGCTCTACTCCTGGAAACCTGGGTTTTCCCAGCAGGATCACACACTGCCTTACAGAAGGAAAGGTGTGTTGTTCACCTCCTCTCCGGGAGAAAGCCCTAGTCTCCTCATCTAATAAGAGCAGCCCCACTGCTCTGTGTTGAGAAAAGTGAATAAATGAACCAGCAGTACAAAAATTTCCCTGGATATTGCTTTCTTGAATTCTTCCTGGGAAACACAGACCTCTTTCATGAAGGTAGTGGGATCCACTACAACAAAAAGGAGCACGTGGGGTCCGTGCTGTCACATGCACCTCCATTTTCAAATTTCGAGTGTCTCCATAATCTAAAAAAAAAAAAAAAAAAGAGTTGCAAAAGCAAGTTGCATACTCTTCCCTCCCAGCCCCATGACTGCTATGCTCAAATCTCCTTATAGATGCCCTTTTCCCTATCAAAACAAATTTTAAATTATCCAGCATTAGAGTGTTCCTTGACTGGTGCAGTTCAAACACATCTGTAACCTTGCTTTCAGAGACGGGAGGGCTCAGTGCAACCTCCACTTCTGAAAATACCGAATTCTGTCCTGAATATTCTCAGCTGTGTCTCTGGGAAGCTGAACACGAGCTTATTGCCAGATTCTGATTCTAATAAAGTTAATGGAAATTTTGCCAGTGACTTCAAATGGTCCAGATATTATTCTCGGGCCAACTCCTATGAAATTATCCCAGTTCAAACCTAGAGCAATTGCAGTGATTTCAGTGAGACTAGACTGGCTTTACTCATCCAATCCGAGGAAGATCCATGAAGTCAGAGATCAGGGTATGGAAAAGCTGTCTCTTGCTCAACCAAACTCCTGTTATTGGAGTGTTGGATGGTGTCTGGGTTTGGGCTTTTTCTTTTTTTTCACTCTTTGATGAAAGCGATGAAATCAGGGGTGCAGCATTACTGTAGGAAGGGTTATATTCTTTCCTGGCAGTATAGCTTGCTCCACAGGGTGCAGACCGGTACTCCATCGATCAGGGCGGGCGGGGGGTACCTGGGTACACCCAGCCGTGTACACAGTTCCCTGTTCTGTTCCGCAAGATACTCCAGAAACAAAAGCTATGTAGTATGCCGTAACCTGCTAAAATGAACCGCAACGCTTATTCAGATTGAGAAAACTCCACCTATTTTCAGGACAAATAGCCAACACCCGCTGGGGGCAGGAGGGGTGGCCGAAACCCTCCTTTTAACAAGAAACAAGCCAGGAGAATCCGGCAGCAGAGGCGGCCGGAGCCGTAGTTTGGCGGAGCGCCGCTTCAGCGCAGCGAGCCCGTGACCCCCGACGGGGCCGGCGCTCCTCAACCTGCTCCGCCGCCCCGCCCGTCTGCGCCGCGGGGCCGCGCTACCTGCGCCCGCTCCCCGCCCCGGAGGAGCGGCCG